>OY783205.1:4246804-4606192 GCA_963678705.1 Panorpa germanica
TTTTGATAATCGGTTCCTAATTTTAATATTTGTCTGTTAAATTTGAATTAAAATTCAGAACATTTTTAACAGGGTAGTTATTTTTGTGTTCTACTGCAAATTAAATGTTATTCCTTAATATTGTTTGGTGTTCTTATTAAAAAATCAGTGAGTACAAAGTATGATATGCCCTGCAATGTTACTAAATATGAGAGCCTTAATCAGCCTTGCATACTGGGGGATAGTCATTCTGTACATTTCTGAAGATCATAAAAGGATATCATATAATTATCCTGAAAATTTCAAGTATATTGACCATTTCGGTATACATTTGGCATTCGTACTTTTAATAAAAAAGCAAATAGATAGACTGTAATAAAAATAGCTGAGAATAGAGGGATATTGTTACGTATTATATTTCGTATTTGTTGTATTTAAAGTTAAACGTTTTATTATTAAATGAATCAGGTATATAATATAACGTAATGTGACTATTTGAATTAGCTTGTAGTCAACTGGCAAATGTAAAATTGCAGTGTAAGACAATTTGCATATGAGAAGTAGAAAATTAGCTGTTGGCTAGTTAGCAAGTATGAAAGTACTCCTCTGCAATTTCATCAGGTGTAACATTGATAGTATTCGTATATAATTACATTTTTTTACGATTTTGTATGTATAACGACTCTACTGGTACAGATATCGATTAAAGTTTTTGGTTAGTTAGCTATAAATCCTTCCATTCTTGCTATGAATACGCAACATAACTGTTGAATCATATTGTAGCACAAGTACGACCTTAATAGAAAACATATTTCTAATCTTCTTCTTCTTAATATATATAAATTACGTGTCACGTTGTTTGTTCCCAATGGACTCCTAAACTACTTAACCGATTTTAATCAAATTTGTACACCGGGTGCAGTTTGATCCAACTTGAAAGATAGGATAGCTTACATCTCAATTTATGATTAATTATTATGATTTATTATTAATTATCTGATTTTAAAAGATGGCGACATCTGTTGATAAATAGATTGAGTAAATATTCTGTGGACTAGATTGAGTAAATATTCAATAAATGGCGCTATGTAATGTAATATGACAAAAACGTTAGTCACAGCAACGCGTGGCCGAGACAGCTAGTTGTTGTATATTAATGTACATATCTGTATGTAAGAGCGTAGTTTCTTTTCTGATATGAGTTTAAAAGACGTTGAAACTCTGAAACATTATTAATGTTCCAAAGTTCTATTCATCTATATTTTAAGTCTTTCAATATGTTATTTAATTTCTAAGTACATTAGTTCATAAGTATCTAAAATATATGAATAGCAAAGATTCGAACAACGTAATATAGAAAATGATTTTACCGGCTATGATATTTGGTTTACTTACACATAAAACAAAGTGTGTTAATTTGATTTTTTGTACTAAATGAATTAATAGTGATTATTTGAATTTGTTTTGAGTGTGACCCCCTAATAACCGTAAACCTTAAACCTTATACCTGAACCTCTTTTACAGGCCTTCTCGGTGCTGTTTGTTTGCATTGCACTTACTTCAGATTTGGTGTGTTTGTTCTTCATCCCCGTACACTGGTTGTTCTTTGCAGCCAGCACATATGTGTGGGTTCAGTACGTCTGGCACACAGGTGAAATAAAATATCCTTTAACAGTATCAATAGTTGATTTAAACAAAAAAGTTACATTCTTGAAAAGCTGGATTACACACTCTAGCGGTGGATTTTGGAATTTGTGAAGCAACACGTAATTACGAATCTATTTACACGCTAGTTTTTTTTATTTTATCATAGCAGCTATTGCTTCAGTTTCCTTGTTATTTTTATATTTGTTATATTTCATTTAAAAAAAAAACAAGAAATTTCGATTTCTTTTGAAAATAACATTATTTTTAATAATTAGTTAGGACACAAACCATCTTGCTTAAATGTTTAAATCAAACATTTATCTGTTACTGATATTAACAGCTGTTATTTTATAATAAGTTCTAACAAAAAAGTTGTAACTCTTCAATATTTTATTAAAAATATTTCAGATAAGGGCGTATGCCTCCCTACTATCTGCCTGTGGATGATCTTCGTATATGTAGAGGCAGCAGTCAGGTGGAAAGACCTGAGGCACCTTCCGCTGCACCTAGATTTGTGTCGGCCATTTGCAGCTCATTGGTAAGGTTACAAAACTCTTAGTTCTTGAAATAAAATATGTACCATATTTCAAATTTATAGTTGGTTGTAGTCTTCGCTAAAGTTAAGCAACTACGTATTTAAATTTAAGTTATTTTAATATTTGCTTAAATTTATTTTATTATTCGTCATCCTATTATCGTTATTAGTCTTATCACCACCGCCCTTTTACCGCGTTCGTGGTTTTTATAGTAACCAGGTCTTCCTCTTTTATTAAAATTCTCGAATTTCTACTTCTGTATCTGTCCTTACATTGAGACTGCTTTCTTCATATGTGTACTTGAATGTGTACGTAAGACCGTGGTTTTCCTAATTCGATTTTTAATTTTAATTTCAGCATTGGCTATCCAGTAGTGACACTAGGATTTGGATTCAAAAGTTACGTTGGTTACCGTATGCGACAAAGACGGCAACGAGACGTATCAAAAGAAAATGAATTCTATTTACAATTACTACAACAGGCTCTTCCACAAGAACCAGAATCTCCAGTAGTAGAAAGTCCACAACCACCACAGCCTGTTAAGCGACCAGTAGAGAAATCAGTAGAGAATACAAAAATCATTCACAATGGCCATATAACGTCAAATGGTGTTAGGCATCATAGAAAAAGTATGGACAAAGACAGACCGAATGATAGGGATAGAGACAGAGATACTGTAGAAAGAGATAGATCTACTCACGCTCACATAAAGAGTTTTGATAATACAAATATAATAAAGACTGATCATCATAATGTTAGTTCGAGTACACGGGAGCACTTGAGCACAAGAAACGATCACAATCATACCACAAAAGTGGATAAAAGTGATAATAGTACAAAAAGTGAGTCAAATAAAAGTGATACAAGTGCAAAATACGATCCCAATCGAAATGATACATATAAACATGATAAAAATAGCGATCACATACACATAAAAAGTGACAAAAGTGATAAAATTGATAATCATGTTAGAGATACACATAACAAAATTGAAAATCATAAAATGGATCTAAATCATCAAAACATTAAAAGTGACAAAGAACTTTATAAAAATAATATGAATAATATGAAAGAAAATAAATGTGATAACTACAACCATACGTCGCGCCATGAGAGCTTCGCAAAGGAAGTCCATAATTTAAGACAAGAACTAGCAAAACAGGAAATGCATATGATGAGGGCGGATAGGAGCGATCATCAGATCAAGGCTGAACCTAGACAAGAGCCTGTTGCAGGAAAAGGTGGAAAACATGTTGAGAATGCTGGAAATCTGCAGGCAGATACGAGTGACACCATGGAAAAAGCACCACAGCAAGAAACGGAACCTGTTGACAAAAATATGAAAGGTAATAGGTTTTAAAAGATAATTGTTTAGAGCAATATACATACTGACTAAAAAAATGCACAACGTATAGAATATAGCCAGGGGAAGTAAGGATCGCTTGTTCAATAGAGAGAAGAAGCCACTTTGTTTATTTTGATTAATAGAAAACAATGTTAGTTCTGGTTATCGGTGTCATGAACCTTTTGGGTAAAAGCCAAGAATGTTTTGGGAAAAATCATAAATACAAACTGCGAATATGTTGTGTATTTGAAGTAGTAAAGGTACTCCGATAAACACAGTTACATATATTTAAGGGATATCTAACATAACAAAGTTTACCCTTCATGTAAAATATTCTAGTATAATTTAATATCAAGTTACATACATTTTCTGACGTCAATGAAACTTTTTATGCAAAGTTATGCAGTTTTACGTATTTCCTCGCGTAAAATTCAAAAGATTTTATTAAGAATATAGATAAATCATATGAGTATTAATAATAAAATATATACATATATGAGACATATTTTCAATGCCAGAAAAATAACGTATTTTCTCGGTCTTCCATAATCGTACACGAAACTGTTTTTGTTAATGAAGAACAAGCTGTGCAAAAATGAACAGAATAATTTAGTTTTTGAGTCGCAGCTTTATGTAACGTATAACGTTAAATTTAATTTTAATTAATTAAAGAGGCATCATCTGTATGACAGGGTGCGTCAGAGAAGTAGAAAAATTACAGGTGGCTGAAAAAAATTAAAAATACAATTTTATTATTTATTAGGTATTAATAGAAATTACATAAGTAACTTTTTGGTGACCAAATCGAATATAAAGTTATTACCATTTTATCATAATTTACTGTAAACTTGGTTTATCAAATAATATTTATTCAATTTAATATGAATACCGTAAGGAGTAGTCGTGTGGAATGCTAATTGTGAGCATCTTTTTATTTAGTTAATGCCAATTCTTTAATTATTGTAGAAGTATTATATGATCTAATTATCTTTATTTTTAAATTTAGCTAAAAATAGAGGGTCATCTGTTCCTGATAGACGCAAAAATAAAGACAAAAAAGATAAAGAAAGAGAAAAAGATAAAGATAAAGAAAAAGAAAAGGAGAAAGAAATCTCACAACCTGATCCAGGTACAATAATTTATATAATTGTACATTATTTAAATCATTTGATAACTAATGGTTGATTGTATCTATTAGCTCCTTGTGAATCATGTGCAAAATTAGAGGCCGAAGTACGACGACTTCGTTCTGACCTCCAAACAGCAAGACAATCTGAAAACCAGGCCAAGATACAAGATCGGTCTTGTAAGGCGGAGCTAGCACAAGCACAAAAAGAAAACGAAGAACTCGTTTCAAAGTAAGTAAGGTGCAACAATGCAATCTGAAGAGCTAAGCTATCATTAAAATAAAGTATTACCATAATTATTAAGAATTTATTAACTTAGATTATTCTATATTAATGTAGAATACAAGTATTGACATCTACACGACAGTCCGATCGACAAAATTTACTAAATGTCGAGAGAAGAGTAGTGGAAGAACGAAGGCAAAGGTCTACACTTGAGACACAACTAACAAATGAAAGAAAACAACGTAAAACTTTAGAAGAAAGAGCTGCAAAGTAAGTACATTTAGTTTAAATACTTGTATTTGCAGTTATACTATTTTTTTTCAATATATTTTGATCATCTCTAAAACTAAACCAATTTCTCTAATATAACAATTTCTTGTAACGAAACTGAACCTTCCGTTGTTTTTTCTCTATTTGCGCTATTAGTTGTTTTGGTCCTCTTCCTTTCTTCCTCAGCGTAGATCTGATCTTCCTTGTATCCTCTCTTGCGCCTTTATCCTTTTTTCTCTCTCTTTTCGTGTAATTTCTTACACTATCCTTACACTTTTCTATTGCTACTTTACTTACACCGTATGTGTTTTAAAATGTTGTTTTGTGAAAATTCATTTCACTATCAGCTTCCAAGTCTACCTTCACTACCAAATAAACATAATTCGTTTGAGTTTGGTGCTGTACTAAATTTATATTTCTTGCAGAGGTGAATGTACAGAAGCTTGTCGAACTCGTCGTCAGGCTCTAGAGACTGAAAACAAAAATCTTCGGAGAGAATTACAAGCAGCGGAAGAAAGAGCAAGTACCATGGAACAACATGTTCGTTCGCTGGAACAGCAGGTTTGTATTTAGTTTTTGCTTTATTGAAATTAGGTGTATTAAGTTACTCCAATAGACCAATCAATGACTCGCAAACAAATAATATTTAAAAGAATCAGCATTTACCTGTGATTTGTTGTCCTTGCTTATGACGGCTTCATTTAAAATATTAACCGAAAGTAGATTATATCTAAGTAAATGTCGAGTTTGAGTTGAATCTGTAATAATACATATAAGGTCATTGCTAAAAGGTTATACATTTTTAAAGGATTTTATAATCTAATAATCTTGAAAATTAAAGTCGATTAATCGTTTCGGACTCGAGATAAATCTTCGCAAGATTCAAACCAAATATTTTAAAGGTTTGAGAATATAATAAAACTTCCTGAGAATCTGCTTCTTTTTGCTTGTGCGGCACTACTTGAATCGTTTATTCGAGAAACCACATAAGTCCAATGAGGGTAATTGACAGGAGAGAAGAAAAACTTAAATGTGGGTTTTATGCAGTTTAATTTTGATACCAAAAATTAACTCAATTAACTCTCAGTAAACATTTTGGAATCACTTTGCCATCATATTGAAGATACGTATGTTTTTTTTGTCATGAAAGAGTTCATTTACAGTTCAGTTTCTCATAATATTCATATGAAATATCTATTTTATCGGCTACAAATGGTCAAACCATTCCACCTGACCTTGTCGGAATGCAAATGAAAATAAAGTTAATGCGAACTATAATTGAAGTGACAGAAACGTCCCAAAACAGAACACTTCACCAAATTGTTTACTGGGTTGTTTAAGTTTCGACCTTATGATTTAATAGAGACTAGATATTTAAAAAAATGTTGGTTACAATTTTAATAATAAAATAACCTCAAAAACAAATATGTAACGCCGTGTAATTTATATAAATAAAAATTAAATGCTGTTCGTTGATAAGCGCATCACTTGAGAATGGCTGGACCGATTTGGTTATTTTTTCTTTCAAATGTTCGTAATAGTTTGAATAAGGTTTTTAGGGAATAAATTAGAAAATTTATTAGGAAAATTAGGAATTTATTTTATTTATTATTCCCGGAAAATTGGAATTTTGGAAAGACTGAAAGTGCTTTTTTCTTTGAGATTTTTGCTATTAGCGCAAATGTCTTTTGACAGGTGATTGTAAAGTTATGAATCAAGCTAATAGTGACGGAAAATTAATTCCGTTGAATTGTGAAAAGATTTCTTAAAATTTGGACAGGACAACGTCTGTCAGTTCAGAGTAGTTGTTATATTAGTAGAAGATATATTATTGGTGAATTAGTTGAGTGCATAGGTTTTCTGGATAAGTGTTGTCAGTTGTCTATTTGAGAGAACTTCATAAGTCACTGACTTATGGTTTTTTTTTAAATAAACGAAATATTCAACCTCCCATAGTCATCTTGATTTAAGATATTTTTCTACTAATTGCTCTTTCTAATGTGTATTTACCCCAATAGAACACATTTCTGTAAAAAAGTGATTTTGCCAAAAATAGTGACTTATAATATACGATTGATTCATTTAGATCCGTTGAAACGGAAAGATATGGAGATTTTCGTGAACATGATTAGTCGAACAAAATGAGCAAATTGGAAAAATGAATCTGTTTTATTAGTATGACGAGATATTACCTCCAATTGATTGGTATGGAACTTCGCTTCTCCAGAATTTTCTTTATTAACCATCGGAAAATACACGAATCAATCAAATCCGTAATATTTTTGATAATGTCGATTAATCGTTAGTTAGTTTTACCATTAGTTATAACATAGTCAAGAAATGGTTGGCATTTTTCTTTCCGAAAAAATTCTGCCATAAGAAAGTAGTTAATTAACAATTAATGAATAATAAAATGGTTTACATATCATACTTAATTCCAGATACGTTCACAAGAAGCTGAGGCTCGCGCTAGAGGTCCCCAACATGGTGCTGACGTACTCATGGGTGCCTTGGCAGCAATGCAGGACAAAAACAGTCATCTAGAAAATAGTCTCTCTGCAGAAACCCGTATTAAACTTGATCTCTTTAGTGCTCTTGGAGAAGCAAATCGAAAATTGGAAATCCGTGACAGTAAGTCTATTAAATCTTGTTTGTTACTGTATTCCTGTTAGATACTTAAGTAGTAAATTAATATTAGCAGTGTATACTAGTGGATTACGTAAGTTCCAAAACTTGGTTTTTAAGAACGTATTCAATGGTTTTGTAGTATTTGTATTTAATTTGCAAATGATACATATATTTTTTGCATATATATTTATTCATGTATGGTTGAAGTTACGAGAGTTCGTCGGTGACTCATATTTAAAACAAGTTGTGGGGTATAAACTGCTGATATAACTAAAAAGCACTGACTCATTTATTTTTCTATAATGTATATAGAAAATTCATTATCGTATTATAAATTTATACCGCTCTTATAACCTCTTTTAAGTATAAGTCACCGCCGATCTATCGTGATTTTGACTATATATAGAATATATTTTTTGTAAAATAATTTAATAATTTGTAGTTGTTTAACTTTTTTTTATTATTAATAGATATAGGTAAAGTTTTAATCGGAAAGGAAATTTGTTTTTTATGTGGTAATTTTCTGCAGTAATACCAGTATTTTTTTCCTTCTTAAACCGCACTTTCCTCTAGAAATTTCGCTGTAGCGCTCTCAGTTTTTTAATTAAACTTTCATAAACCAGATCGACAGAACCGCTTCTACACGTTTCTAATTTGAAATTGATAAATAAATAAACTTAACAAGTTTAAAGAAAAAATGACCGCCATATATATATATATATATATATATATATATATATAAAGATATATATATTTCATAAAAAAAATTATACAATTTTGTAGGAATTTTTCCGCATATGCACCATAAATCTTAGCAAACCGTGGAATTGATTTTGTTAAAAAGTAATAAAACAACAGTATCAAATTATATTTAAAAAAAGGAGTTATCTAGTTTAATAATAAAATAAAGTAAGTTTACTTTTTCTCTTTAAGAAATTTATTTATTTGGTTAATATATATGATATCTGTGCGAGCATATAATAACTTGATGTTGCCAATAAATGGATATTTTTTTTGGTAAATCTGACATAGAACCGAGCATTGGCAATTGGGTTGGCAGCAATTTTTTCCTTTTACGTAAAAGGGTCAAACCTGGATTCACATTTGAGTTTTCGAAAAGGAGGACGCGGAAGGGAGATTATAATATTATATACAACTTTTGTAGATAATTTTTCATTGTAACTTTTATAATAAACAAGATATAAGCAAAATAAATTTTAAATTTAGTGATGTAATGACTAAGCTGTAGAACTTAATTTCTGTAGTGCCCTTCGTTCATTATCCCATTTAATTTTTGGTCAAAAATGTTGAGTAGTTTAGTAGTTTATGATATAGATTTAGATTAGAAATATTGTAGCTATCAAAAATGATGCCGGAGGTAGAGATTGTCAATAACTTTTATTTTTTACATTATGGAAAAACTCTACCATATACAACAATATCGTTAATTTAACGATAAAGGATAAGCTGTTTTTACAGTTAGGAAATTGACCTACACAATTTTTAATCGCCTATCAATTTAAAGTTTCTTCAATGTCTCTTTCTTGTTTTTACTTTATTTTTTTTCTTACAACCGTCTGGTTAGGTGGCTGTAATGTTATATACCTTGACTTAGATTTAGTAGAATAAGCTTGCTGAATCGATGATAACGATGTAATTTTTATTTCAGCTCTTATACGTAGCCAAGAAAAAGAACTTAGTGAGTTAAAATCTCGTTTAGCACAAGTGCTTGCCGTTATGCCGCCTGATTCTTTTGGTCCTGGCCCTCCTTGCGGGGGCACAACTTCTAAGCTACGCCTGGCAGATACGCCACCATTACTACCGCCTCAATTAGGACTGTCTTCACCTCAACTAACTATGAACGGACAACTCGGCTTGAATGGAAACATGCAAATGAATATGAACGGCCAGTTAGGACTTAATGGATCGATGCAACAACATGGCCCCGGCGTTGTAGCCGGGTCGGGTAACGGACAGGCCAACTGCCCGGGCTCCACGTTAGATCCTAATGCTACTGCCTACACTCCGAAGAACTCAATCGTCGGTGGAGAGGTTTGATGGAATACCAGGTCTGCGTCTTCGTCTGCTTCACTTCTAACGTAACCGTTAACGACGTCAACGTAACTAAAATGAATTATTTAAAATAAAAAAAACTAACTTCAGGTAAAAACAAAAAAATGCTGACAATTTTTAAATTATTTTTTGTGATCATTTCAAAATAAAATGATCTAGTAGAATTTTAATTTTGATTTTATTTTATTATTTTTTGTTCAAAATACTCAGTAAATAAAGTACGTGCTGTTGTTGTGTAGAAATTTAAAGTGATTACAATAATTGCACCGAGGTTTTAATTAATACCGTGTACATTGTAAAGTAATTGTGTGTTCTGTACGATTTGTACGCTTTGTTGTTGAATTGTATGAAAGGTCGGCCTGGTGCAACTCATAAAACTTTATTTCATCTCAACTTTTAATCATTTTATTGTTTTTTTTATTTTTCATAATGATTGTACATCGTGTTATAACATACATAACAAAAATTTGATAAACAGTAAAAACTTTATATCTCTCTCGCTCTGACTTATGTAAATTTATAAATGTTAGAATGTGATAGGTATATTTTAAGTGTTTAATCATTTTTTATCATTCGTGAGATAAACAAAATTTTGTATATTATTATAAAATTTCGTAATATAAGGACCACGAATAGGTTTATGACTCTTATTTGCCAAAAATTGAAAAGAGCGGTAAATTTAAAACAGTATTAACAAAAAATGGGCAATAATATTGAGCGAAACATTTTTTCTGTACATTTACTAAAGGACAATGTAAAATCAAGTTATTGTTATTGTAATTTTAAGTTAGTTGCGTAGTTCGTTACTGTTTATTACCAAATTGCTACAAAAATAATTTCGTGTACTACTAAAAATATGTTCAATCCATTTGAAATTGTTATTTCTATTACCACAAGAGAACATTTTTGAAAAATTAACAAAATCTGTAATTTTTTGTTTTTATTACAACAAACTACTCTTGTAATTTTGTTTATTAAGCTACAATCCAGGGCCCTTATTACCTTTAAATTCATATATTATTTAAAAAAAAAACAGAAATCAAAGAAAAAATAAATTTACTTTATTTAATTTAATTTAGTGATTTTACACTACTTTGTTTTAGCTCTGATGAAGCTATGTTTAAAAGTAAATTTTAAGAATATTTTATAATCGTATTCTTGACGGGAATTAAAATTCGTTTTAATTTATAATTATAATTTAATCATTATTCAAGAGCGCTATTCTTATAGTATTTAAACATATTTTTGTAGTAAACAAAATTATGTTGATTGAAGTTGCAAAATTTTATAATAAATGAAACAAAATATATGTTGTTTATTGTCCGTGACATGAAATGTATTTATATATGATATAATTGGACCTTTGTTGTTCGTAGCGTTGTGGCTAAATTTATTTTACTTATTGTGATAATTAGGAATAGCTTATGTTATATTTTTATTTTATTATTTAGCCCTCTGACTTTAAAAGTAAGCACAATTTTTTTTATTTAAATAAATTAAAAATATTTCTTTTATATTTATTATATCTTTTAGAAGTACTTCTAGTTATTTGTTATTTTATTTTATTTTATTATTAATTATATATGTTAACTGCGTTAATGAAATATGAGACCTTACGTTACACGAGGTCTAGCGTTGAAATGTTATGGATTTCTGTCGAAAATGTGTCTTTACAGAATGTACAAATTTGTTTCAACAGAAATAATAAGACAATTGTTACAAGGAATTATTAATGAATTATTATATTAGTTTTGTTTCTTTCATTACACATTGCACATTGTTGTTGTAGAAGGTAATTCCAATATACACATCAAATAAACTAGGAATTGCAGTTTAGAATATCATATCCAAGTACTTACCATTAAATTCATAAATAATTGGCTGTAAAAATGTTTATATGTGATTGCTATATTTAATACTGTAAGGTCAATATAAAATCTAAATTGGATATAAAACAAATACATTTATACAAGCCAAGAAAGGGTGTACCATCAAAACTATGTGTCGTAGTACAGTCCCATTTAATTGAACTACAGTAGCATTTTATTATAACTTACTAATAAGGGTTCTGTCCCTTTTAATTGAAGGCCAGTTTATAATAAATAATTCTTGAAGGTTGTGGGTGTAAAAAGTATTTATTTTATATCAAATAAAAAACAGTCTTCAAAATAGGTTGAATTTAATCAGATCTGTACGTACATTGGTTGTACGTGTTCATTGCTTTGAAATAATAAATTGATTTCTGCTGGGTTCGTTTGTTGCTTATTTTTGACATAACAAAAGTAAAAACTCTGTCTATATACGTAGTTTTTTTTTTATTATAGTTCGTTATAATAAAGTTCTACTGTATTAATACTTTTTCTTTGCAAATAAGTTCACAAATCCCTAAAGTCTTGCTACAGAATTGTACTTCTTGGTATTGTACTACTTGGTGCATTACTAGGCGGTGTAACAGTATATAAATACATCAAAATTTTATTCAAAATTCACTTAAACTCTAAAATATAATGGTAACATAAAAAGCATCAATAAAATGAAAATTATAAAATGAATTTGAAGAAAATCTATTTTTCATCATCGCTTTTATCAATCGACGAAATCATTTTTTTGGTTTTTCCTTCTTAAGAACATTGTAGAATTGTGTACTCATCCTATGTTAATTGTTATTACCTTATACATAAATTTCAAACATGAATTAAATAAACATGAATTTCAAAGTTGCTATATTCTAGAACATTTAATATGAAGCAACAAATGATTTGTGTGTGCAGGTAACAAATAAATCTATATAAAGTTACATATAAAAGTAAACACCTGTGTCAAATACTGACAGCACACAGTAGAACGGGTCTATAATATAATATATATTATTTTATATAATGTAATATATAATAATATAATTATATCAACAATAATTTCTGTTGAGACAAGCATATACATGTATAGACTTGGTATGGATCAACCTAGTTGTCAACCTTGGTGACGTTAGGGATGTTGAACGTCTGTAGGCAGGTTGACACCAAGGTAGACAACAAAGTTGAAGTTTATGAGCCCATTTACGTTAAGAAAATGCGATATGAAATATTTGAATTTTAACCAGTAAACACGAAAATAATATCTATGTAATCTCTTGTATTTTCAGTTTAAATGCTGTAGTCAGAGTAATACGTTATTAAAAGGAAACTAACAGTGGATTTTAGGTGAGCAACATTTTTTTTGTTCGTCATGTGAAAGTGTCTTACTTGAATTTTGAATTTGCTGGGTGGAAGGTATTATCTTGAGAATTAGCGTCTAATCATTTATTTTTGTTTATCTTGGAAACTATAAGTACACCAAAATGTTGTAAAGAACTTTTTCTTGTGGATAATATTATTATCCAGAACTTTTGTTAAAAACATTTTGTTGTAACTTTTATAGTAAATATGTTAAAATGTTTTTAACGAAAGTTGTAGATAATATCATTTAAAATAGCTATCTATTAATTATGTCACATACAAAATGGGAGGAAGGAGTCCACAAAGTGTGACTAGAGTGGGTTGAAATCATAAATTTTGTTACGTCACATCACATAAATATTTGGCTTCCAAAAAAAAAAATAAATAAAAGATCAAAAACCAATATAAGCTTATAAAAATATATCTTTTTTTATGTGTGACGTCACAACCGTGTTTGACAAGACGTGACAATGGGATCGGGGGGAGGGGTTAAAATTTGTGTGACGTAATTTATGGATGTCCCCCTACCTACGAAATGCATTTTAATTTTGTTTGTGAAAGTCATGGGTCTTAAGATAAACTAAAAAAGAAGATTACACTGTTATTCAAATTCAAAATTCAGATTTGGCATTTTTGCACGATGAAAAAGAATATTCCTGACGATTCAAAATGCACAATTTGATGTTGGATTTCAATGAGTATTAAATGCATATTATTTTCGTGTTTGTTCGTTGAATATCATTGCATTGAACTGTATAATTAATAATTTTGTTTCTCTCTTAACTTTTTTTTAAAATTTAATTTAGCTTTTATTAATTGCCATGGCTAAAAGAACTGAAAGTATAAAACTTTTTAGTCATTCGTGTTTATGCGAGTATCTAGATACACGTATGTGGTCGTCCGACTGATTTCCGTTGTGTTATAATCCATGGACCTATAAGGTACTTAATTATCCTTAACAACTTTGAATTTATTGTGATTTGATCTAAAAATACATTGAATGCTTTACTACAAGTATAATAAACATTCTATATAGTTTAAATGACATTTGGAGTTAGTTTGAATTTGGTAAATCAGGCGAATGAGGTGGTTGTTTCTTCTTTTTAAAAATGTGCATTGTTTTTGTGTTCCGGAGTATATCTAGCACTTGATTTCCTCACTGCGTGTTATCGCATATATCAGGTTTTACTTGCGACGTTCGACCTTTTGAGTAGGCTTTATCATTAAAGAAAGTTTCTACTTTAATGTTTATCAAAACACTATTGTTTTGAAGAAATATGTATTATAACATAGTTCATACCTATGTATACCAAGGAGCCGCTCACGTTCTACATGTAGTCGTCTGCATCCAAATATGCTTGGAATAGTATTCTTTATATTCAAGATTCAGAGAGGATCGTTGAGAGAGAAAAGTGATACAAATACGTAATATACTTTTACTGATGTATTGATAAACATTAAAGTGGAAACTTCATAAAGTGCGCTAATGCGATAACTGTCGAAAACAACCTACTGAAAAAGTCAGCGTGCAAGTAGTCGGTTGCAATATTATTGAAGCCTAATTAGAGATTCTCACATTGGAATTCATCGCAAATTCTTAGCGATATATTTGCTCTGCGATGAACCAATCGTATAATAACTGAAAAGGCATTTGAAAATTGATATTTTTCACTAAGCATATTAAAATTAAAAATGTATTATTTGGTTCCACCATTACATTATATATGGCAACACCATTCGCATTCGTATTATTTGCAACTTTTGAACAAAGATGGCTCTTATGGTCCACTGGTTTCCTATTGTTACAGATGTATTCCACTCGCTGTATTTTCAGATCAAATTTTTTATTTCATAAATTGTCTACATTAAGCATCACGTTAGAAAAGGAAAACAATATTTGGTTATTTATATAGAGAAGTTGTGAAGACGCAAAACAATTTTTACGTAAAAAACAGAACATTTAAATTGTACAAATATTAATAATAATTTATTTCAAATTAATTTATGTTTTTTTATTTATTATTTTACGTAATTTTCATAAACTGATAACTGATAATCAGTGCCGCATTAGCCATATAGCAGAAGTAGCAAACGCCTAGTACAGCGCATAAAGTATTTCTCTTCAAATCTAGCATTAGAGCCTTAGAGCATTTCATATGGATTAAAAGTGTGTCGAAAATGTGAGCGAAAGAGAAAGGTATATGTTCCTACTTGTTCTCTATGCGCGTGCGTCGAAAGTGACAGCTGTCTAGATATAATAAATATTAATATTCTATTAAGATATAACAAATATTAAATATGTAGAGAAATTATATTACTTTAATTGGTATAAAGCTCGTCTATAACGGCCAGCACAGTTGATATTTAGAGTACACAGAACTTATGTTTTTAGTTATATTTATATATAGTGTATTTATTTTTATGTAAATCTACATTATTCTACATCAATATGTCATACTTAACAACTGTCACGTATTATATCTAGACAGCTCTGACTTGACAGCTGTCACTTTGGACGCATGTGCATAGATAACAAATAGGGATATATACTTTTCTCTTTCGCACACATTTTGGACATTCTTTCAGGTCAGCATTCTCTCTCCATATATGTGTGCTCTAAGATTAGAGCAGTACAGACTCGTCCGACATTAGTAATATCATCCTGTTCCTGTTCCTGTTTTCAGAATTACATCCGGTTTTATACTTACTTTTAAAATTTAAACTTTTATTTGCGTTATTTAAAAATAAACTTTAAACAACCATAACGGTCCTGAGAATTTTTATGAGTATAGTACTCCAATGGGATTGTGAACTCATTTTTTAGGGGTAGATTTTTTAGTTGTTGATTGAAATAGTTTTTAATAAATGTATATTGGCGTTTTCATATGATTAAATATCGTAATGTTGACGGAGATATAGCAATTCAAAATTTGAATTGTAGTTTTAACGCTACAGATGTCAGCCATATTTATGACGTAACATGTTGCACTATTAGGGAAAAGTTAGTTATTTGTTATATGACAAGAGTTATATGTAAGTATGCTATCTCTTTTACGTTCTGTTGTATAAAAGAGATGGCAACGTACCGGACATGACGTTGTATGTATTGGAATTTTCTATAACGTTGAATCCCTTTAATAACTATAGAGAAAAAATTACTATTGTAATTAATAATGTTTTCCCAAAATATAGCGAGCTATTAAAAAATAATTCGATATTTGAGATCCTAATAGTCAACTTTATCAATATATTGCACAGTTTTATTGAAATTAAGACATGTTTCATAAACCCCATTGCAACAGTAACGCACAGTAACACTTGCTGTAACAGGACAAGTTGCCTATCGAAACCTCATATGTGAACTCTTTATAAGAACATGACGAATACGAAACCTTCAATGTCCTCTGGAACTCAAACTTGTTCAGTAGCAGGGCCGTACTCAGGGCGGATTGTTTTCTTGGACTGAACTCATGCATAGTGTAGAATTATTAATAATTTTTTTTTTTTGATATATGACGATTATTCTAACGGTCTGGTCTACATACTGTTCTGTGTGGATGCATTCTTCCCCCCTCCTTTATGTTCAGTGTTAAACTGTGAGTGCTCATCCCTATTTAGTATTCAAGAAAACTTTGGATTCAATATCAAGATTAATTTTTACTAAGAGTACTACTTTAGAGAGAAAACGGGAAAATAAGTTATAAAAGACGATCTGGAGACCTAAAGTCCGCCTTTCGTGCGTATAGTTGTTAACACACGCATTTATAGAAATACACAAAAACACATATCTAGTAAAGTACACTATACACTGTATATCATATATAGAATATAGTTTACAGAAAATACAGATGTCGATATTTCATTTGGTGTACCGCGGTACGTGTACCCGGTAAATGTATCCCCTCCACTAATAAAATACCATAATACTTGATCTCGAAAGGAGTGACATAAGTTAAAAAGACGATACGGTGCGCTGAAGCACCGTCTTACTGTGTTTAGACCCATAGACGTCAAAGCTATAGCAATTGGACCGTTGACCCATAATGTTTCAATATAATGTCGGTATATACAACGAAAAATAAATATCATTGCTTATTATATTCTAATCATATACAACAGAATTATTATGCCGTAAAACAAAATTCAAACTTAAAAGAGATATAATTCGTTAAGTTTTGGATATTTAATAAAATAATAACGTCAATATATACACACTTATGTTTAGTCCCGTGTGTGAATTGAATTTCATTTCAAATTTTAATTCCATTTTTAAATTCAAATTTTAAACTCGTTCCATATTTGTTTTACATATAACAACAAATAATTTTTCATATAAACTGAGTATTTGATCAACTTTTTTTCAAAATTTTACACTCGGGAAAAACCGCCCCGTGCCCCCAAATAAAATTTTTGAATTATAAAATTTATTTTCTTAATAACATATTTCATTATTATGTATTCCAAAATATGAGTTTTCTTCAGAGTTTCCTACCGCGCCCCCTACTTTTCTCAACGCCCCCTTTTCTAATTTTTTAATTTGAAATTTTCAAAAAATGTTAACCTTGAACACCGTAATACACATGCCAAATTTCAACTTTTTATCTTTTATTAATTAAAAGTTATAGAGCAAAAAGTAAAATTTTTTTTTTTAGTTTTTTCAAAATTACGGGTTTCCATGAAATTCAGGGGAAAATCTGAGGATACCAAAATTCTTAGAATTTTTTTTTCTACGAAATAGAGGATTTTCAAGAAAATGCGCAGAGCCGTTTTCGGCCATATGAATCGCGTAAACATATAAACATAGAAATATACACTTGGAACATAATAATATAGGAACAATATAATACATTAATTAACCATTATTTCAATAACGAATTAAGAAATCGACCCCTAAAAAACTAGTTCACAGTTAAAATGCAGCTGGCACTTATTATAAAGGCCGGTAATTTTAAGTGTTTACCTGGCTTCGAAAAATCACATATTTTGTCTCTAACATAAATTAAAATAAAAGTAACCAATACTTAAAATATAACTAACACTTTTAACTCACAGTTTTTCAGTAAGTGTCTTCCATCTCCTTCCAGTTTGTCTTTTCTTCAAAGTCTCTCAATATTTGCATACTGTTTCCTCATTTCCCGTTCTAAATATTGCGAAACTAATTCTTTTGTCTCTTAAATGTTTCCTTTCTTTAAGTTAGCAGCACCATTTCCATATCCTTATATGACTTAAAAACGCGTCAGACTACGTCAAATATTATTTACAGCTCTCTTAAGCAACAACAACGGTACTATAGCTCCTTAGAGGATATATATATATATGGAGCCTGAATAGCCTATGTTTCATATAGATTAAAAATGTGGCCAAAATGTGTGCGAGAGAGAAAGGTATATGTTCCTAATGTTCTCTATGCGCATTCTTTGAAAGTACTAGCTGTCTATATAAAAAAAATATTAATATTTTATTAAAATATAATGAATAAAATGTATGTAAAGAAATTATATTTCTTTAGTTGGTACAAGGCGGTAAAACGTCATAGATGTCGCTGTCGTGATAACGGCCAACCACAATTGATATTGTGGAGTGAACAGAACTCACGTTTTTAGTAATATTTATATTTATGTATAGTTTATTTATATTTACACACATCTACATTATTCTACATCAATATAATGTCATATTTAACAACTGTCACGTATTACACCTAGACAGCTCTGACTTGTCAAATGTTACTTTCGACACATGCGCATAGAAAACAAATAGGAACATATAGCTTTTTCTCTGGCACACATTTTGGACACACATTCAGGTCCAGCATTCATTCTTCATATATATATGCTCTAAGCATAGCTCCTCCAAATAACTTCAATATTACAGATTCGACTACTGTCTGATGACGTCACACAATTGGTGCAGCAGGCAGCATTTGTGTGACAGCTTGTCGACATTTTTACCATGGTTTCCTAAATCACCTTTCAATATTTTGAAAGTTTCATTAATTTTTTTAAATTTTTATTAGCAATCTTCTCTATATACTTAATCTAATTTTTCTCTCCTAAAGATAAACTTTTGTAAATAAACCTTCTTTTTTCAGGTTTTACTAAAAGGAGCATTTTAAATCTAATAACAAATGTACCTTAGGGGCCATCCATTAATTACGTAACAGACAAACCAGGGGGAGCGGGCCCCCAAAGTGTGACATGAGGGGAGGAGAGGTCATTGGATTTGTGATGTCACAAAATTACTTAAAAATAATAATAATAAGACCAAAATAAAAAGAAATATTGTTTTTTAAATGTGTGACGTCACAACAAGGGGACGAGGTACGCAATGTGTGACAAAGCGTGACAATGGGGACGGCGGGATTGAAGTCATGAAACATGAGTGATGTAATTTATGGATGACCCCTTACCCGCTAAACACAAAACGTAAATATTACATAAAATAACCGTAATAGATACAACTATTTTATGTAAAATATGTCTGTTATACACGTGTGCAATAACTGCGTTTAGCGGGTCTGCAGTAAAAGTCTTTTAGTGCGATGAACAAATCATTTCTAGGTAAAGTACTGTGTGTTCATTAGTTCATATGCAATTTATGTAAATAAACTAATTATTCATTATTTATTTATAATATATTTTACTTTTAGTTGTTTAACACTGAAATATATAATAACATAACCTCAAAAACAATGCGGTAATAAATGACAGTTGACAGTTTTGAATCGACAAACACACTGGTATGATTTTTTCGTGGAGGGGATGGTTTTGTTTAGTAAGCCAATCATATCTATGTCCGAATGTGTGTTAGACAGAGAATGAATATCTTTTTCTCGTTCTGCTGCACAGAGAAACCTATTAACCAAATCGTTTAAGGTAAATCTCGAAGTAATATATAATAGCCTCAAAATTTGAATAAATCTTTATTTGGTATTTTATAAGTTAGTTTATGAATTTCATAGAATCATGTGCACGTAAGTCTTGATTATCAAAGGTCAAAGGTCATAAAATATGTTCTTTTGTAGATATCATGTTTTCTTTGCTGTAAATGACATTTAAAGTTATTAATAAAATCGTAGAGCATAAAATTCTCTACAAATTTGATTTTACGCACTTTGTCGCATGATTAACTGTTTCCGAGATATAGAGCGAAGAGTGGTAGGTAGGCTCGCAATTTTTTTTAGCCCATATATAAAATTTAAACTTTTTAGCCCTATTTTTACCTTCGGTAAAAACCGCCCCCGTGACCCCAAATAAAATTTTTGAATTATGAAATTTATTTTCTTAATAACATATTTCATTATTATGTATTCCAAAATTTGAGTTTTCTTCAAAGTGCCTGGAAAGTGCATTATCCGTGCACATGAGAGTGAGTGAGACATAAACATTGATTACCTGATACCTGGAAAATGGCCGCCAGGTCAAGTTAGCAGGTATGCATACGATCATTGTACCTACTAACACTACTCAATCTTACACATTTTGTTCATCAGAAAATAAGTGATGTCTGGCGGCCCTGGGATCTTGGACTATAATAAGTACCCGTAAAAACATTATCCAAACAAGGACGCGCGCAGAAGGATTAATCCTACGAAAAATACATACAAAGAAATTTGTGGATAATTTTATGCCAAGTTTTAGGCGGTCTTAACAGGAAGCGTCCTTTAACCTTTGAAAATAAGGACTTGTGTACACGAAGATTTTATACCAATTGTGGAACTAACTTATAAAATGTCAACACAAAGATTTAAGCCTATGATATTTCACTCCGAGGTTGAATCCTTGTCACTGAATCAGATCATCCTCCCCTAAACCTTTCTAGACCTGTAGGTAGATGTAGCTAAAATACAGGCAGGTAATTAGTGAACCGAATTAACCCTTTCGTATGTATAAATATTTGACTTCCTTTGTTCATGTTACATTTGTATATAATTTTTCTTGTTTTGATGAGAATTCGCTCTCTAAGTGTCAATAAAAGTCATATTAAAAAAAAATATATGAAAAATAAAATATATGAATCTTGGAAGAGATCAATTGTATATGGTGTTTTAATACCCTCCTGGGCTAATCCTGTTAAATCCTTAGAATATTGTAGAACTAAGCACTGCCTGATGATGTAAGATTAATGTTGAATAAAATAAGTTACAGTGATGCCTCGGGTTACGAATGCCTCGAGTTATGCCGGTTTTACACCAGATAGACAGTTGCATAAAACTGCAACAAAAAGTTGTTTTTTTAAAGTTGTATCAATGTTTACACCAACTAGACAGTTTTTACAACATTTTTGTCATGTGTTGCAGTTGTTTGCAACACAACACAGTCCCATTTGGAGTCGTACTCCACCGACTCCAGATCTATTTACTACAATAACGTACAAAATATATTTTTTAAAATGGAAACTTATTAAATATGGATTCCGGCCAGTAATAAATAATTGTATGAATGAAATGAAATGTGGTCATCAGTTTGGATCTTTGGACAAAGAAATAAAAAAAAATGTAAGGCTCTAAAGCCTATAAAAGGTGGTATTTGTCAGGATCTGTGTTTATGCGTAGAATAAATTAAACAGAAGTTATGATTAAAATGATTTAATAACTAAATATAAAACTGATACAAGTTATACGTGTTGCTACTACGACACACCACAAGAGACTCCTCGTTTATACTGCATATCAAGTACATTCAACTTAATAACTATTTTACAATATAAATTCAAATTTTGGCGAGTATAATAATCTTTTGCTTATAGTCGGCCTTTCTGACTTCATGATTGTCCTCAATCATCTTCGCTGTTGGGTTGATCCTCCTGGTCATCATCTTCTTCTTCTTCTTCTGGGCTTCCTTCCTCACCTTCCTCCTCGTCGGGTAGTTGGCACCAGAGTTTCATTCTGTCGGAAGCGAATACGGATTTAAACGACCTCTGTGTTCGTTTGGCTCCTGGTATGTCTTCCAGAATGTATCTGTCGTGTGGTAATACTTCTGTCACTAGATATGGTCCCTTGTACTTCGGTGTAAGCTTCCTGGAGCTCCCTGTGGCTGCTGCTTCTCGTTCTACAAGCACCATATCTCCTTTGCTGTACTGCGTTGGTTTGAGTCTTTTTGAATCAAATCTCCTCTTTTGTGTTATTTGATTTTTGTCTATTGCTTCTTTCGCTTTTAAACGAATCTCGTTTAAACTTAGTTCTGAATCGTCTGTTGCAGTATCCTCGTCCAATGTGATTAGGATCTTATTCTGCAATGCGTTTCTTGGGTTAAAATCAAATAATAAGCTGTGTGGGGTCATACCTGTGGTTTTATTCGTTGTACTGTTCAAAGCCCACTGTATGCTTTTCAAATTCTTGTCCCAATGCTGTTCATCTTTTGCCATTGTTGTAATTGCTGCTAACAATGTCCTGTTGTATCTCTCGACTTGTCCATTTGCTCTTGGAGTTGCTGTCGCTGTCATAATGTGATGTATTCCATTTTCGTCACAATATGCTTCGAAGTTCTTTGAAGAATACGCTGTTCCTCTGTCTGTAACTAGCTGTGTTGGCGGTCCAAATGTTTCAATAATGCTATTCATTACTTGGATTACTGGTCTGGTCGCTGTAGTTTTCACTGCTCGCACTACAACATATTTTGTAAACGAATCAATGTATACTAAAACATATGAGTTACCTCTTGTACTTCGCGGAAAAGGTCCTAGATGATCCATATGACATGTGTGAAACGGGATAGGGATCCTCTCGGTGCAATGCATTTGACCTTCTTTCTTTCCACTTCGAGTCTTGTGATAAGCACATTCAATACACGCTTTGATGTATTTCTTGACGTACTGTCTCATTCTTGGGAACCAGTAGTGTGTTTTCAGATGTTCTAGAGTCTTTTCTTCTCCGAAATGTCCTAGGTCATCGTGACTTTGTTTCACTATTCTCCATTTGATGTTTCCTGGTACGACCCATCGTTTGTCCTGTTTTCGATAGATGCGTCCTTTTTCTAGTACATAATCTGTATGCACTTGCTTTTCTTCATTCGTGGTTGGTTTTCTCTTTAATTGATTATAGATTTCTTGCAATTTCGGGTCTTGGCGTTGCATTGTTAATAACCAATCCTCTTCAGATATGTGTATGTTCATTACTTTCATATCTACTACTTCTGCTTCTTGACATTCGTCATGTGGTGCTCTGCTTATGGCGTCGACATGTTCCATCTTCTTAGAAGTTCTGTATTCTAATTCCATATCGTATTCTTGAAGATGTAGCCACCATCTTGCTATTCTTGGTATTAAATCTCTTTTCGACATCGTTGATTGCAGTGCGTTGCAATCTGTTATCACCTTAAATGGTCGTCCTAGTAGATATACTCGAAATCTTTTCACTGATTCTACTACTGCGAGAGTTTCCATTTCGTAGCTGTGATATTTCTGTTCTGCTGGTGTCGATTGTCTACTGAAATAAGCAACTGGATTTAATATTTTCTTATCATTGTATTGCAATAAAATACCTGCTATTCCATAACTGCTGGCGTCACAGTGTAATACATGTTTTGCGTTAACATCATACAACTGTAGTAATGGTCTACTTGTTATTGGTTCTTGATCCGTTAATTCTATTTTCATTTCCACAAGGTTAGTTGTTCCTATTTCATAAATGTTTTTCGCGAAACATTCACGATTTTCAACTATCAATTCACATAAATTTTCTTTTTCCTTTTCAGATAAATTAGTCTGTATATTTATCTCTGCTTTTTCTATTGGCTCGCTATATTTAATCTTGTTCACGTGTGAAATTGTTTTGTTTTCCTTGTCATCATCAACGGTTTCTTCATTATTTGGTTTTATGATTACTTCTCCATTTTTAATTACGATTATTAGTCTGCTGTTCGATAAAGCACTTCTTCCAATGATTATATCATTTTCCTGAGCTTCATTTGGTACTAATAGAATTTCGCACATTACATCAATTCCGTCGATCGTAATTATTGATTCACGTTTTCCAAGAGAGTTACATGTTCCTTGGCCAAAACCAATTAATGTTACATTGTGATTCATGAATTTCATATTCATTTTCTTTGCGATATCTTCTTTTATCGTGACAACTTCACTTCCAAGATCTAAAAATGCGTTAATATTAAGACCATCTATCTGTACTAATTTACAAAACATACCTTCGATATTTTGCTTTTTAGTTTCACATTTCATCTGTTTCTTTGGCTCTTCTTTAGCTTCTGTCTTAACTATTGACTTAGTTCTGCATGTAGAAGCTTCATGTCCGTGGCGTAGACATCTTGTACATTTTTGTCCCTCATTACTTCTCTTATTTGGACAGTTTCTGGCTATATGACCTATATTATTACACAAATAACATTTCCTTATTTCACTTCGTACCTGTGTTTTGTCTGGTTCCTCCTGACGAATTCTTTGTTCGTTCTTTGACATTGTTGACTTTCCAGGTCGAGAATACTCTTGGCGATACTTTAGTTGACTGATTGTTTCTTCGTAGACCTTGATCTGTTCCATTAGTTCGTTCAAATCAGCATATTTGACTAATGAGAGCGTACGAATCATATCTACGTCATTCAATCCACTGATGATATATTTCTGTATTGCGACGTTTGACAACCTGCCTCTGTTTCCTATTGCAACAACAGAATAGAAATATTCTTCAATTGTTTCGTCTCGTTGTCTAGTTCTTTTTGTCAACTGCATGTGTATTTTACTTTCGTCTTCATTGCTCGGGAACGCTTTGACAAATGCCTGTGAAAATAAGTCGAAATTAGTGTAATATTCGTCTATAGATTCATACCAG
Source organism: Panorpa germanica (assembly GCA_963678705.1). NCBI lineage: Eukaryota > Metazoa > Arthropoda > Insecta > Mecoptera > Panorpidae > Panorpa > Panorpa germanica. Next base: position 4,271,635 of record OY783205.1, read on the forward strand.
AGTTTCGCCGGCCCTTGTAATTTTGACACTAGGTGCAATATCAGCATCTTCTCGGTCCAATTGTAGGTTTCTGCAATATTCTTGATCTTCTCAACCCATTTTGTTGAACTCAAGCTATTTATGTTCGTCGGGTCGAAGTCCGGTAACATTCCTATAACTTCTTTGATACTGTATTGATTGTGTTCAGTATTACTTCTTGGTAAGCTGAAAGATTGATTAAAAATTATTTTCTCACGTTCTAACAGTTCTTTTTCTTTATTTACTAAATTCCGTTCCCATAGTAAATATTCTCTTTGAGTATCTAATGCATTTCTTTCTTGGGCTAAATTGTCAGCCATGTTGGATCTCTGTGTATCTGACACTTCGTGGTCGATATCGATCGGACTACCACTGCGGCTACCTTGTGAACTATGATCGGTCATAATTCCTGTTTCGGTTGGTTCTGCTTTTTGCTATCTAACTCAGACTTAAACCTTTCAGAATTAGTTAGATTCCTTGCTAAATGACAAAAATCCTTTTTTTTGCCAATTAGTTTCCTAGGTGGAGTTGTATGTGCCTCGTTCAAAGTTCACACGTTGACGCAACTCTGTTCTGCGTATCTTTGGGTGTGGTCTATGACGTCACTACAAGTCCTTTGTTCTCGTAATTCGCTAATTATAACTCCAAAATCCACTGATTTATCGTATAATTATTAATTACGCTTTTTACTCTTTCCTTAATTTTAACTTTGATCTTTTGCGCTGGATTCACTTAGAAATTAGCTCACTCAAAATTAAAACAGAGTAATGGCGGTCTCTTGGTCATAAAAATCACTTTTTCTTATTTAATTTCACGATTTTAATCTTTTTAAATTCGCGTTTATCCCACTTCTGAAAACTGTAAGGCTCTAAAGCCTATAAAAGGTGGTATTTGTCAGGATCTGTGTTTATGCGTAGAATAAATTAAACAGAAGTTATGATTAAAATGATTTAATAACTAAATATAAAACTGATACAAGTTATACGTGTTGCTACTACGACACACCACAAGAGACTCCTCGTTTATACTGCATATCAAGTACATTCAACTTAATAACTATTTTACAATATAAATTCAAATTTTGGCGGGTATAATAATCTTTTGCTTATAAAAATATATATTATAATATTGAGTTTCTTTTTTCGTTTCAAAAATACCGATTTGATTTCTTATATTTTCGTAATAATAAAGTGAATTTACTTAATAAGACAATTTATTCGATGTACCTACACCTTTTGCTTTTTCATTTGTAAAAAAACTACTCTATTTATGTATGTTTTGTGATGCTTGTTGTATAGTCAAAACATGTACAAATTACTACGTAATATTTATTTTATCACCTTTTATTAAGAAATTGATGATATTGAGGGTTAAAGTTGACCAAAAAATGTGAAATTTTACGTCATTTTACATATAATTCATTAATAGTGGGTAGTGTAATACTGACTTCCCCAGGTTCAAACCAATTAGAAATGTATATAATAGGTTTGAATATATGACAAAATGAATTTAGAAAAGGTTTAAATATATGATAAAATAAATGGGCTTGTGGCCTCATTTTTTAGTGGTCGATTTTTCAATTGTTGATTAAAATTAATGGTAATACATGTGTATTGGTGTGTCTGTTTTATTAAATATCTAAATATTGACGGAGATATAGCAATTAAAAGTTTGAATATGGTCGACCATATTTGTATGACGTGAAATGCATTTTAACATCAGTTATTTGTTGAGTAGGACAGTGCTGTGGTAATGTTCTGTAACTGTTGGTAGTCAAATAATCAAGTCAAATCAAAGAATAATAATTTTTTATTTTATTTAACCCTGCTAAGGCAGACATGATATTTAAATTTGGTTATTCCTTGAAATAGCTGTAAATAACATTTAATATTTTGATATATAAATACATATAGCAGAGATTTATGAGGTGTAAGGTTGGTAACCTTACACAAGGATTGTGATGTCACATGCACTTGGAATGTGTAAAAGTTGAATCCCTTTAATAATTAAAGAGACAAAATGACTTATTTAATTGTTAATATCTCTTAACATATAAGAAGTTATTAAAAAATAATTGAACATTTGAGGTTCTAGTAACTCACTTTATCAATATATAGTACACTTTTATAAAAATTAAGACATAGGACACAAGCCCATTCTGATTCCACAATTTAATGTTAAACCGAAATTATTCGTTGGCAGTGGACTGTGTAATTGCTTGATGTGTCGGACAATTAATAACACCAAACTACACTAAATTCATAAGTACTTTATTACCAATGATAAAGAGAGGTGATGCAACTATTTACAGGTTACATGAGATGTGAGATGTTCTCTTACTAGGTTACAGATTTTGAATGAGGTACTTTCTACTAACTAAATGTTTTATATTAAACAGTCAGCATATGTCTACCAGGAGACATTACCGTTATTCATAGAAATACAAACATATAGATGTGGAAAGTATTCCATAAGAAGATTCCCATGAATTCCTTGAACAGATGTGCATCGATATTTAGATATCGACCTTTAATGGAATTCCTAAGAGTCATAAACACATGAAATTGATCAAGTAAAAGGTAGAGCCATTTTACAATTACGCTGACAAGGTCACATAAAGACATAGTATCTTAACATCCAGAAATATTATAATCTCTGAAAGTTTATTAGCAGAGGTGTGCGCAAATAGTTTTCAAAAGTACTTAAATACAAAATAGACCAAGCTCCGAGAGGCCTGGGACCCTATCCCAAAGACATCTTGCCGTTCCAACGCGAGGTCAGGGGACTGACATAGAAGGGCGCCGCTTTTCTCACTTTCTCGCTACTCTCAGTTAGGCCTGTCGCAGTATGACACCGTATTTAGGCGACAGCGAATTCGAACGTAAGGCCTGTCTCAGTATAGCACCGTATTTAAGCGAATTTCTGCCGGACGTATACGGGCTACTACGTTTTACCTATCCGAACCCTGTAAATGTAATGAGACCTTTCTGGACCTCTCAGACTGCAAGCTACAAAGCAGTCCGAATACGGGCGGCACTACCTCGCACATTAGAACCGTATAAAGGCGAATTTTATCCAAGCGTTACCACTACTACAACGATATCCTATCTGAACCTTTGTAAATGCAAACAGCCGCCTCAGACTGGAGGGGATACTTAAGATCGCTTGTTGTTACGCTGCAATACGGATCAAATGAGATCTATCGGCGACATCGCTTTTGACGAGTATGTTTAGCATGCTTCAGTTTATGTTTGTATTTCAGTGAATCATGGACAACGAAAAATTAATTCTTTTAATTCAAGAAAGAGAGAGTTTGTGGAACCAGAAAAATTCAAACTATCATTCGATATATATATATATTTAAAATTTTTGGTAAAAATAATTACAATGGATTGTTGGAAAACAAGTCTTGAATTTTTCGCGAACATCGTAAGCTTTTCCAGCAGCACGTTTTTCATCTGTAGTACTTGATCGATTCGTGTCTGAGGTTTGTTGAGTTCCGCTGTATGTGGAATCAAAATTTATGTAGTATGCAGTAAGCATATGCGTTTGATTATGTTATCTGCTCGGTATCCAATAACATAATAAGATAACATCCAGGCACACCAGATTTAAGACGTAAACAACAACTGATTGCTGTATCAATGCCTAAAAGCGGCAGCTTAGCTCAGCGACGAGAGCTCTCAGAGCAAGTTACAGAGCAAAAGTACTGCGTTCTTTAGATGTGTTGTGTCGCAATACATACCAAACATACAAACCACGTATCGACACGACAGTACGCCGACTCGTGTGTACAGTCCATATTACCTATTTTCTTATACATATAACCGCCTCATTTGAACGTCCACTGCGTTCTGCTTCATCGGTGTCTCTACGACCACGTTTGAAATCAGCAAACCAACGTTTTATTGTTGTTTCTGATGGAGCGGAGTCCCCATAACACTTTTCAAGCCATTGCTTCGCTTGAACGGTATTTTTTCCCATCAAGAAGCAGTGTAAAATTAAAACACGAAATTGTTTTTGATCCATTGTTTTGAAAATAACAAAGTAGCTGAATATCAAGAAATTTTAACAGCTGTCTTTTGAAGGTTAGTATTAACTGAAAAAAAGATGACTGCAATAAAACTAGCGCCATCTATGTGTTAGGCCCGGGACTTTTCAGCCCATGTGCTATATGTTTCTTATACATATATATATATATATATATATATATATATATATATATATATATATATATATATATATATATATATATATATATATATATATATATATATATATATATATGTGGAAAACAAAAGTACTATCCCAATTCTGATGTGGAAACGAGAGTACTATCGAAATTCTGATATGGAAACAATACCCAATCCGCTAATCTGATGTGGAATCTAGGTACTCTTATTTAATTTAGGGCAAATGTCAATTCAATTAATATTCAACTATGTAATATCTTAGTTTCTTGTCAGGATGATAAAAAACCACATAATTTGTTTAATACATTTATTTAATAAAATAATAACGATGATAATAATACAATAAAGTTACAATATAAACCTTGGTATTTACTTTACAAATACAGGGTACAAACGACATGCTGTCATTTAAATAATTTTTTAAATTTTTATAATGCTCATTCAGTTTCCCAATAAGTCGCGGTGGTTACGATACTGCGATACGATAATATTCACTTCCAAAAGAGGGTGTGTGCTGCATTCTGAAATATCCTGCAAATAAAATTAAAATTAAATAATAAATTGTATCAAATAACAAATACTAGCACAGTCAATATGTACTGGCCGGTGCGATCTGCCAGACCAAGCAAAAGTCTACTCGACGTATATGGTCTAGTATCATCACATAATTGGTGCTTTGTGTAACATTGTGTGCAATAGTTTTATTTTATGATTCCAAAGGAAACAGTTCTCTTTGTACTTTGCACTCCATTTGAGTTTACATTGAATTGAAATCAACGAAGATTAGTTATAAACGTGTTTGCCCAGATTGCAGGCGAAATGTGTCGGTCATACAGGGTAGCCAGATATTTTTTCTCTGAAGTAGCCATGAAGTAGCCAAGCCAAGGTCAGGGTAGCCAGATATTTTTTCTCTGAAGTAGCCAAGCCAAGGTCTGAGCGCTGATGTTTCGTATATAATCCTAATGTGGCGCTAGTAGTGTTTCAAGCGCCAATATTTGAATTAAATACACGTGTATATAATTTTTTTTCTCCTAATTCAAAATTTAATTAATATTAATAATAATTTTTATGGCATTATTGCTGAAAATCTATAAAAACGGAAATAGCCACATTGGCTATCAGTAGCCAAATGATAAAATTATGTCGCCCGACTAACTGTTTAGGAGCCGCAATGGCGACAAATCGCCACATCTGGCTACCCTGCGGTCATATGAGGCAACAAAATTGGCTAGTTGATGAAAAACTAAAAATTGATTTAGGTATATCATTGTGTTCAGCTGACTGAGCTCTAGATGATGTTAAATAAGGTTTTTTGATAAAAAAAATTATAAATTATCGTAAATCTTTATCAAATATGCTAAAAAGACTACAAGTATTGAAACTCTCATAGTGAAAATGGCGACCATACTCTACAACAACAAACTTGGCTAGTTAGTTTGTCTTGTTTGGTTCGATTTTTCCCGATTTATCATTAAATTTTAAAATTAAATACTCAGGCGCCAATGATAAGTTTATTTGTTTTACGAAGAAAACATTTTAGGAATTATTTTAGGACAAATTAAAAAAAATATATTTTTACAATTTTGACCATAGATATTAAATTTACCTTTTAATTTGCTACTCAAGTACAATTATAGTTTTTTTTTAATGTTCCAATTAGAGCTTCTGAAAACCCGGTGTTTTAATACCCGCCGGATCCGGGTCCGGGTCTGGGTTGGATCCGAAATCAGAAATATATAAAAAAAACATCTAAATTTCAATCAAGTGATAATCGTAGTTCATTTATTTTTGCGTTAATAAAGCATAATCCTACGAACACCGCTGAGAACATCAAAACAACTAGAAGCCGACATCGACATTTTAGTGAAAGAAATCCAAAACTCAGCGTGGAGAGATACTCCGGTAGTGAAAAGAAAAGGAAATCATGATATGAAGTTCCCAAAAGAGATTAATGAACTTGTAAGTAAAAAGCGGAGAGCTAGGAGGATATGGCAAATGACTAGCAAACAAGTTAAAGGAGCTATTGAAAGAATTTAAGAATGATAACTTCGCTTGGAACCTGAGCGGACTCTCTGCAAAAAAAAACACAGAATACTCACTGTGGAAAGCAGCAAAAGCAATAAAGAGACCAAAGAATCAGAACCCACCTATCAAAAAAGGAGACGGATCTTGGATGGTTAACAATAAACAAAAAGCCGACATATTCGCTGATCACTTAGAGAAGACATCCACGACAGACTACTGAGGAAGAAATCATATGCAGCAAAAATGGACAAAAAAATGGCGAATTAAGCTGAACGAAGGCAAATCCACGCCCATCAACTTTACAAATCGAATAACTACTCCTCTCACAGTTACTATCAACAGCCAAAAAATACCCTATTCCAACACAGCGAAATACCTTGCCATGACGCTAGACGCGTAACTCAAGTGGAAGGAGCATGTTAAGATAAAAAGAGAACGGCCTAATAATAAATTCAGGAAAATGCACTGGCTTATGGGAAAACATTCTCAGCTTACAGTGCATAACAAACTGTTATTGTATAAGCAAATAATGAAACTCATATGGACTTATGGTATACAATTCTGTGGTTGAACCAAGAAAACAAATTTAACGAAAATCCAAACTTTCCAAAACAAAGTACTATGGAGCATTCCCCTGGTACATGCGCCCTGGTACATGCGGAATGATAATTTACACCGTGATCTAAAAATGCCCATCGTAGACGAAGAAGTCAGGAAGGCAGCAAGCAAACATCTACTGCGACTGTAGAACCACCAGAATGAAGAAATTCTGCAGTTGCTTAATAACAGAGAGAATCTAAGCAGATTGAAGAGGACCAAGCCGGAAGACTTGACCCTGTGATTCTGCTACTACAAACCGCACAAGTGCTTTTTTTCCTTTTTTGTAATTTAGTGTTTAAAATTTTGGAACTAGTCAGTGGACTAGAACTGAACAATTATATTTAACTTTTTATATATAAATTACTAGATAAATAAAAATAAAAAAAATATATATATATATTTAAATAAATATATATAAAAAAATGTATATAAATAAATATTTTAATTTTTTGGGTAATTCAAGCGTATTGGGTTTTATTTAATTTTACATTTACACCACCAAAAGAATTCTGACTCGGATCCGTCGGGTTTTACTACCCGGTCCGGGTCGGGTCGGATCCAGAAGCCCCAGTTCTAATGTTGTGTTAAAAATGGCCTTTCTCTCAATTTCACAAAAACATCAACTAGCCAACTTTATTCTGTACAACTCATATACACTGTATTTGGACAATCAGGCCCGATTCCGAACAGAGACCAATACAGTCGAGCATGTATACGTTTTACGGTGAATGGCAGAGATAACAATATTCGTTATTGTATCAACTCAAAGAATGTATAAGAAATGAGATCGTTTGGATGCTATGAACTTTGAATCTGAGAGTCTTTGGTAGATAACTAGTGCTAGAGGTACACAAAAATTATGAATAAAATGTTATAGTATCAACGATAACTTTTTAATATGTTTAACGGAACATTATTATAAACTCATATTGACAAGTGCTAATTTCAACCAGACGCTTTACAGGTCTATAGAAAAAACGTCATTGCAAGAACAAAAATCGTTCGTACATTCTAAATAAATACGAGTATATGGTATATACAATCTTATTAAATACACATCATTAGCACAAATAAAGCAAACAAAACAATTGGTACTTAATCAAGCGATAGAATCTGAGTTGTAGTAGTTTAGAAATATTAAATGGACAACATTTACATGTTATATTTAATGTATACAGTCGATAAAAAAAGGAATATCGAGCGTAAGTCAGAGCGGATAAAAATTGAGGTTTAACACTCGTAACTACTTAGATCAGCCTAGTCTTTTGTTGTCTGACCTGATCTACTTTGTTAAGTCAAGCCATTTTTCCAAATTGTAGACTGAGAGAACAAGCGATACATTTAACCACAGCAAGGACATCAATACAAACCTTTTGAGAAAACTGGACGTCCATAAACGTCAAATACAAAATATTATTTCTGTTTTCCTGATGATCCAGCTCTTCCTTTATTTCGCGCACCAGGTTGGCAGTACAACGCACTTCTATCAATACCAGTTTCTATAAATACCACACTAGTTAATTATGTTCTTGAAAATACAAGATGGCTACTCGATGTACTTACAGTTAAAGATTTACAACAACGAACCAAAACCAGAGCAGCTTTGTCGTCAAAGCCTGCACACTGATTCAATGTTACAGAAGTTAAATGTTCACATCTTGAAAAATGCTGTAGGAAACTTTTATAATCCATTGGTGCATTTCTATTCTGATATTGTAAGTAATTTTCGAAAGTATGCAGCAAATATATTTCTGTTAGTCTAGGCAACTGTGCAATGGTTGAAAATACATCTTCGTTAAGTGAAAATCCAGACCAATACAACTCCAAACTTTCCAGATTTGAACAATTGTTCAATATTTTCTTAAGTTGTTCATTACAATCAAATAACATTGCAGCAAGCCTTAAAGACTTTAAATGGTTCAGATCTCTCATGGAGCTTAAATCATTGATAAGGCTGATTGGAATCTTACCGGCTAGTCTAAAATGTTGTACGGTTGGTTCTACTGTAAATACTTCCTGGAGAAAGTTCGGCACCTCGTTAGGAAAAACACCCAAAATTAGTGATTCAAGTTTCCATGTTTTGAAACATTCAATAAAAGAAGAAGTGTTTAATCTTGACGATATCAATTTTAATTGTTTAATACTTTTAGGCAAGTTTCTTAGACAATCTCCATGTATATTTGCGTGTAATGAAACTTCCACAAGCCCTTGATTATTAGAAAATAATTGTCCAATGTGCTCTTCGTTTACACCATCTGTTGAAATGTTTAAAGACTTCAACATTGTCTGAGTACTGAGTGTGACAATATCTTCACCAGATAAAATGAAATCGATTAGCCATAACTTTTCCAATTGTAAACCATTTATACCGTCCAGCATCTCAGCGCTAATGTCTGCGCGGAAAAATTTGGGAAGTGTAAAGGCTCTAAGTTCTAATTTCTTAAGATTCTTTGGTAAATTTTGGAAGGTTGTACTTCCTAGCCCTGGATCACATCCATGAACGCACACACTTTCAAGACGAGGATTATTAAGAAACAATGCACTTAGAGCAAAAGAAGAAGCAATGTCATGTCTAAAACAAACTTTAATGTCCAAAGACTTTAAGTTAACACAAGAGCTAAACGAGAGAAGGTCTTTGGCAGATAGTTCAACTCCTGAAATATCCAGGACATTCAACAAAGAACACTGTTGTGCAATAACACTTGGTGGACTTGGTGGAATTTCTTGTTCTCTCTTTGTTTTGTAATCTTTACTTCATTTATATTTGTGAATCGGTCAATGTGGTCAAGTAAGATGTCCAACTCGTTGATGGTAATTTTGTCGAGTTCAATAACACGTTCCATCGCATAGTAAGAATTCAGGGCCTCTTCGTGTTCAGGGAAGGCATCCCCGAATCTGCAAACATCGTGTTGTGATAGAAACGATAATATTACTTTGATACAATAAGTGTTCAACCTTTCAATCGACATGGTTGGTGATTAAATGTTGAAAGGACAACCAAGAAGACGGCACAGTGTATTTGCAATTCCGTATTTTAAATGCTGGTGATATATCTTCATTAACCTAAAAAGGAAAATTACATTAATTGTTGTAATTATAGTAAATAATTATTATATTTGTATTCACCGCTCATTATAAATATATGAATTGTAATAGCAGAGTAAGATACCATTGTAGATACCACCGTAGTATCGGAACAAGGAACATAAGAGCCATCTGTATTTGGTAACAACAACAGTTTGTGAGACTACTTAGACATTGATATTGTGTTTGTGGTTAACAAGTGATATTAATTAGTTTAGTTAGACTATTTTAAAACTAATATACTTTTTGGGCTGAACCAGTGACATCAATAAGTCCTCGTGTGTGAGAGACTACTTAGACATTAATAAACAGATTGTGTTCGAACAACAATATTAAGTATTAGCATCGTCAAATTTGGTGGTAAAAACTACCAGCAATGGAAATTTCAAATGAAGTGCATATTGAAATCGAAGAGCGTGTACGAGTGTACATCCGGCACCGAAGTTAAACCAGGGGTCAATGCAACAGCTGATTTGGAAACATGGAACCAAAAAGAAGCAACAGCAATGTGCATCATAACCAGCTCAATGGGACTACAGCAAATCACATTAATTGAAAATTGTGAAACGGCCAAGGAAATCATGGACAAACTTAGTTCTATATATAAGATGAAATCGGAAACAAATAAAATGTTAGTTCACGAGAGGTTTCATCAATATAAAATGACACTTAACGAGACGATGGTGCAACACATTTCCAAAGTGGAAAACTTTGGAAAGCAGATACGAGAGTCAGGCGATACTCTCAGGGATACTGCAATCTTGAATAAAGTATTGAGTACGCTACCAGCCAAGTATCGTACGGCAAGCATGATTGTCAGTGGAGGATTCGAAGCAGAATCTGGCCAACTTAACTGGACGTTTGTTGGATGAGGAGGCGAACCTCACTAAATATGATAAAGGAGAGGAAGTCGCTCTGGTAGCTACTAGGCCAGTACCTCCAGAAAGATGGCAAAATGATAAGAAAAATGTGACGTGCTTTAAATGTAATAGGAAGGGCCATTACGCCCGAGACTGTAGAAAAACAACGAGCCATAATGAAGATGAAGAGGAATCTTGTCATAATAATCTAGCCGCCTTCAATGCCGAAATATGCAACCCAACATACAGCAAGGACGACTACTCGATTCTAGATAGTGGGGCTTCAGCTCACATGACGTACAAACGTAAATTCTTTGACACGTTCTGTGACTGCAAGGGGCTCACTGTCAACCTAGGCAACAATGAAGAGATACCAGTAGAAGGCGTCGGCACTGTAAAGATTATGAAATTAATTAAAGTCAGAAATGTGGATGACTTAATGACGAATGTCTGATATACTCGTATACCCAAGCTAAGGAAGAACTTATTTTCTGAAGGTGTAATAACTAAGAAAGGAATGAAAATAATAAAGCAAAACGAGATAGCGAAAATATACGACCGGGGAATGTTGACAGCCAGCGCAATCCGGGAATCAAACAACTTGTATAAACTACAAATCGAAACTGTAGTTGCCATGGAAGCACATGCTACAGTAAGCTCAGATCATCAAGTTTGGTATGAAAAACTGGGGCATATAAATATAAAATCTGTTGGTGAAATGGTTACAAGAGGTTTAGTGGAAGGTGTGAATACTAGAAACACCAACGATTTCTTCTATGAAGGTTGTCAGCCAGGGAAGCAACAGAAGGTATTCAATAAACACACCAAAACAATGCGCCAAAGATTTACTTCAAGAGTATTGCAAGAAGATGTTAAACAAGTATTAGATTGGCTTGAAAATCACGGTGAAGTCTCTATTAGGAAAAATACACGAATTTGGCAGAAATATGCAGGAGGCAAAAGTGTTTCAAAAGTCACATGAACATTTTGAAAATATTGCTCAAAACACCTACACGAAAGCTGAGAGATTGCTAACAGCAGTTGAAGAATTAACTCAGATTGGCGAGTGCAATGTACAGGAGATTCACTCTGTAGCTCAGGAACTAGAAGCACGCGTGACGTCTTTTGCAGCCAAAATTGAACAACGAGAAATTAGACTAGACCTAGCTGAAGCTTTCTACACCCACGAAAAAGAACTGAGTACGTGGTTAGACGAGCTGCGTGGTAAGCTTTGTGAAGATGTCGATGTTCCTCTTATTGGTGGCGAAACGATGGAAGGGGCTGAAAGGTTGTTAGAGCAGTGGACTCAACATAGAAAGTCCCCCTTGGACGCTTGTGCAAATACCATATCACAATGAGAGGAGCTTCTTCAAGAAATAAGGTCTGTGGGAAATATGGACTCTACGGGCTCGATGTCAACCGTAGAAGGAGCTGTGGAGCGACTCGCTAAACAGTGTGGAGAACTTCAGGAATTGTGGGCCACAAGAAAAATCCGACTTGATTTATGTTTAAGGCTACGACTATTTGAACTGGATGCATGTTTCCAGCTGGATATGTGGACAGAAGAACTGCAACACAGCGAGTTATCTCGCAATGTACAAAAAGCGAAGGAATTTCTCCTCCTACACAATGAGAGAGTCAGTCAAATGCAAAACACGACGTTCCAGGTTTTGCAACAGGGACAAGAACTTACGCGGGTTATTGAATCTTCAGGACTTTGTGTCATTGCAGATGCACAAACTATGGTACAGGTGTTGCTAGAACTTCTCCATGAACGCGAAATGAATATAGTAAATTTAGCCAAGATGAAGCGCGTTAAATTGGAACATTGTGTACAACTGAGTCAGATTCAAAAGGACACCGAGAAAATCATAAGGATCAGAAATAGAGAAGCTGTGTTACTAACAAGTTCCACAGTACCCAACAGTTTGCAAGATGCAGAACAACTTAAAGAAGGTGACAGAAGTTATGGAATGTATACGGAAGATATCTCTGATGCTGACTACGCCAATGACAAATACAAGATATGTCTTCACGTTATGCAATGGAGCTAAAACTCGGAACAGCAAACGTCAAGCATCAGTAGTCCAGTCATAAGCTTAAATTAGGTAAGAATCTCGGAATTCGAGATACCCAGCTGTAAGTCTGTAAATACTTGTATATTGACACCCTAAAAGTTGTCTCAAAACCTACATATGGTAGGGTGTACGCAACTATTAAATTTCAAGGTCAAAGGTCACAAAAATCGGTTTTTTGCGCTTTTTTTGTAAATATCTCATTTCCTATGGGTTTTTTGCTATTTGTATTTAGTATCAATATTGTAGAATACAAAATTCTCTACACATTTTGTTTAAAAAAATTTTTTATACGGTGAACCGTTTTCAAGATAGAGAGCGGAGAGCGCGCGGTCACAGGATCACTTCAGGTCATCCAATGCCTCCGGTCGAAAACGCGCCATATATAGTTGATGAACTATCGATAAATCAATGATTATAAATATTTGTCAATTTTTATTAACTATCCTATATTATAATGTTCCAACTGTATATTTATATGTTTATATGTTTATATGTTTGTTGCTGAAATTCGTATGGTAGAATGAAAACGGCTCCGTCAATGTTTTCAAAAGTTTGCTATTTCGTACAGAAAAAAATTCTAAGACTTTTGGCGTCCCCGGATTTTTCCCTGAATTTCCTGGAAACCCGTAATTTTGGAAAAACTGGAAAATTCGAAAAAATACTTTTGCAAATATCTGACGAACTAGAAAAGATAGAAAACTGAAATTTGGTATGTGTATTGAGATTATAATTGTGCACATTTTCCAATAGTTGGAAATTTGAAATTTGAGTTCAGTAGCGGCGCGATTTTTTGGGGGCAATGTTAGAATAGAGTTAGGACGTTCAAATTTAATATGTAGGCTCGCTGTAGACAGTAATTAGTGAAAAAAAATAAACAGCCCCAAATTTCCAGTGGCGGCGGGAGTTGAGACAGTAAAAGCCAAAAATATTGCAAATGTAGTATTATAACTTAGGGTATGTATTAAGACACTAATTGCGCATGTTTGCCAATAATTGGATTACCAAAATTTTAATTCAGTAGCGGCGTGATTTTTTGAGGGCAATGTCGCAACAGAGCTAGAACGTTGATATTTGAAACGTGGGCCCTATATAGAGTGTCATTAAAGACACACTATAGAAAATTGCAACTTTCCAGAGGCGGCGGGCGCTGGGGGCCAAAGACCAGAAATATGAAATATATAGAGATAGGGCTATAGTTTAAAAAATATCCTATATTATAATGTTCCAACTGTTTGAATCTATTCTTATATTCTTATCCTATATTATAATGTTCCAACTGTTTGAATCTATTCTTATATTCTTATATGTTTATATATTTGGTACTGAATTTTGTATGGCAGCGCGAAAACGGCTCCATCAATGTTTTTGAAAATTTCCTATTTCGTAGAGAAAAAAATTCTAAGACTTTTGGCGTCCCCAGATTTTTCCCTGAATTTCCTGGAAACCCGTAATTTTGGAAAAACTGGAAAAAAGTTGAGCCCTTTTTTGCTGTATCACTTTTAATTCGTAAAAGATAGAAAGTTGAAATTTTGCATGTGTATTAAGGTATTCAAAGCTGACATTTCTCAAAAATTAAAAATTCAAAAATTGACAAAGGGGGGTTTGAAGAAATTCGAGGGCCCGGTACGGAACTTTGGAGAAAGTTTATATTCTGGATTTTAGAATAATTAAGTATAGTATTAATAAAAAAAAATTCAAAATTTCAAAATTTTATTTGGGGGCACGGGGGCAGTATTTTCCGAGAGTAAAAATTGTGCTAGAAATTTGAAATTTTGTATATAAGCTAACCTTGGTAACTTATTTACGAATCGAAAAAAAAAATCCCAAATTTTGAAAAAAAGTTGGTCCAATAACGAATAAATTGAAAATATTTTATATTTTGTTGAAAAAAATATATTTTCTTAATCAATTTATATGTGTTAATGTATATGTGTGCGACTTTATTATTTCAATTTAAAAATAGAGTTAAATATAATATGTAATTACAAATTATTTTATTGGATTCAAATGATACACGCCAAAAAGAACCTTTGTGACGAGGGTAAACTGTGGTGGAATTTAAATTTTTACATGAAGTTCAAGTTACACACAAAAGACAGACGTCGCTTGCGACGGGGGTAAAAGCTAGTCCTATATTATAATGTTCCAAGTGTTTATTTATATTCTTATATGTTTATATGTTTATATGTTTCTATGTTTATGTGTTTATATGTTTGGTTCGAATTTTGTATGGCATCTCGAAAACGGCTCCAGGGAAGTTTTTAAAAATTTCCTATTTCGTAGAGAAAAAAATTCTAAGACTTTTGGCGTCCCCGAATTTTTCCCTGAATTTCCTGGAAACCCGTAATTTTGGAAAAACTGGAAAAAAAGTGATCCCTTTTTTGCTGTATTACTTTCAAGTCGTAAAAGATAGAAAGTTGAAATTTTGCATGTGTATTAAGCTATTTAATGCTGACATTTCTCAAAAATTAGAATTTCAAAAATAGAAAAAGGGGGGGTTGAAGAAATTCGGGGGCCCGGTAGGGAACTTTGGAGAAAGTTCATATTCTGGATTGTAGAATAATTAAGTATATTATTAATAAAAAAAAATTCAAAATTTCAAAATTTTATTTGGGGGCACGGGGGCAGTATTTTCCGAGAGTAAAAATTGTGCTAGAAAGTTGAAATTTTGTATATAGGCTAACCTTGGTAACTTATTTACGAATCGAAAAAAAAAATCCCAAATTTTGAAAAAAAGTTGGTCAAATAACGCATAAATTGAAAATATTTTTTATTTTGATAAAAAAATAATATTTTTTTAGTCAATTTAAATGTGTGTGTATATGTGCGCGAGTTTATTTATTATTTCAATTTAAAAATAGAACAGTTAAATATGAAATTTAATTACGAATTATTTTATTGGATTCAAATGATACACGCCAAAAAGACGTCGCATTGCGACGGGGGTAAACTCAAGTATATTATAATGTCCCAAGTGTATATTTATATTCTTATATGTTTATGTGTTTATATGTTTGGTTCGAATTTTGTATGGCATCTCGAAAACGGCTCCAGGGAAGTTTTTAAAAATTTCCTATTTCGTAGAGAAAAAAATTGTAAGACTTTTGGCGTCCCCGGATTTTTCCCTGAATTTCCTGGAAACCCGTAATTTTGGAAAAACTGGAAAAAAAGTGATCCCCTCTTTGCTGTATTACTTTTAATTCGTATAAGATAGAAAGTTGAAATTTTGCATGTGTATTAAGGTATTCAATGCTGACATTTCTCAAAAATTAGAAATTCAAAAATTGAAAAAGGGGGGGCTAAAGAAATTCGGGGGCCCGGTAGGGAACTTTGGAGAAAATTCATTTTCTGGATTCTAGAATAATTAAGTATATTATTAATAAAAAAAAAATTCAAAATTTTAAAATTTTATTGGGGGGCACGGGGGCAGTATTTGCCGAGAGTAAAAATTGTGCTAGAAAGTTGAAATTTTGTATATAGCCTAACCTTATCAACTTATTTAGGAATCGAAAAAAAAATCCCAAGTTTTGAAAAAAAGTTGTTCAAATATCGCATAAATTCAAAATATTTTTTATTTTGATATAAAAAATGTATTTTCTTAGTCAGTTTGTATGAAAAATTAATTGTTATTAAATGTTATATCAATATAGGACGAGTTTATTTATTATTTCAATTTAAAAAAAGAATTAAATATGAAATGTAATTACGAATTATTTTATTGGATTCAAATCATACACGCAAAAAAGATGACGCATTGCGATGGGGGTAAACTCTATGGAATTTAAATTTGACATGAAATTAAAGCCACACACAAAAGACAGACGTCGCTTGCGACGGGGGTAAAAGCTAGTTATATTATATTTTATCATTTTCTTCATGCATTAAATCTATATCTATTCAATAATACTGATAACCGTTTCCTAAAATTAAGAAATAATTAAGGGAAAAACTTAAATCATAATATAATTATATTCCCATTTACACTAATGATATTTTAAATAGAAAATAATTAAGTGCATCTTCTTTAAAATCTGTAAATTTTTAAATCTAAAATCCTTGCACTACGTCAAAAATTATACCTAAGAATTATACGGGCCCCTATTATACACTACGGACCTTTCTATTTATAGCCAGTAGGGACAGATGTTCAATTGTATTGTATAGTTACGACCGTCTTCTCTTTATTTCAGTTTGAATCGTATCTTGGTAACTCCGGACGCACAATTTCAAGAACTATGGCTGATTTGCGTTTTCTATGTAATAAGTCAGATTCGGGAGGTGAATCGCTTATTGAAGTAGTGCGCGGTATGAAATCTCTACGAACTGCAAGTGTCGAACGAAACGACGGAAAAATTGATTATTTAAAATCAGTAGCCTCTGTTAAAGTGCATGAAAAGTGCCGAAGTGTTTACATTAGTAAAAACTGTATCCAAGCAGCAAAACGGAAACAAGAAGAAGGAGAAACTATAACTTCTCCATTAGTACTCCGTAAAAAACGAGGTGAAGAGTTTGATTTTAAGAATCAATGTTTATTTTGTGGCGAAGTTGCTGATGAGGCTGCAGAGAAAACGAAAAGAGAAAAAAACAGGCGGAAGATAAAAAATGTGAGTACTCTTGAGTTCAAAGATACTGTTATCAAAAAAGCAGAAGAACGTGGGGATGATTTCGGAGAATTGGTGAAAAGTCGTATAATTTTACAGTATGATTTGATCGCTGCTGAAGCGAAGTACCATGCTGCTTGCTTTACAAACTTTTCAAATAAATCATCATCATCATCGCCTCTTGAGAAACCTCGTCAAGATAATCAAGTTACAGAAGCTATGTTAGAGATTTTCAATTACATCGAAAATAATAATGATTCTCAATTCACACTAATAGAGCTTAAAGATGTCTTGACAGGGTATGTGCCAGATGATAAAACTATCATTACAAGACTACAACAGAAGTACTTAACCGATATCGTAATTACGAAGAAAGTTGGAGCTTTCACAATCATTTCATTCCGTGATGCACAAGCTAATATTCTATCAAAAGCTTGGTACGAAAGAAAAAAAATAGATCCTGAAGCAGAAAGGCTAAGAATTGTAGAAGCTGCAGCAGCAATTATTAGAGCAGATATCCGAACATCTATAGTTGAAACTAAATCTTATCGACCTCCTAGTAAAATGTTGGATAATGTTAATCAAGAAATTCCAAAAACTTTATTACATTTCTTAGAAGAAGTCATCGTCAAAAACAGGAGAGGACAAATTGATCATTTAAAAATAAAATTCCAAATTCAAAACAGTTCCAAAATAATTGTTGTATTTGACAAATATTCAGACTACAGTAAGAACGTAAAAGCTATGGAGTAGCAGAGAAGAACTGCTGCACTTTCAAAAACGTATGAAGTCTGTTTCGATGAAACAATGGTTGTACCAGTTACTCAAGAAAAATTCTTATCAAATCGAAATAACAAAGATATGCTCATTAATATGTTAATTGAAAAATTACAAGCTGCAAATATTACTACTAAACAAGCCAGAGATGATGCGGATGTTCTTATTGTTGAAACTGCAATTGAAGAATCAAAGTCTGAAAAAACTGCAGTTATAATAGGACAAGATATTGATTTACTTGTCATTTTAATTGGGCGTACACTGTCTTACGAACAAGAAATTTTCTTTAAAAAAGTTGGGAAAGGAAATGTAAGAACGGAGATATACTCGACTAAGAGTTTTGATAATTATCCTCATTCCAAAACACATATTTTATTTCTGCACGCATTAAGTGGCTGTGACACAACTTCTGCGCTTTTTAAAAAGGGAAAAAAATCATTTTTAAAAGTTTTTGAGAAACTGACAAATTTGGATGAACTAGCTGCAGCATTTGAGGAAGAAAATTGTTCGGCCCAGAGATTATTAGAGAGTGGAACTCAAACCTTATTGGCAGTCTATAATGCTCCGAAATCTGTGAAAAGTTTCGATCATCTTCGTTATATGCATTACGTCAAGTCTACAAAACTTAATAAACCTGTGCAGCTTTCAAATATTCCACCAACAAGTGCAGCTGCTCATCAACATTTCAAACGTGTATATTATCAAGTTCAAACTTGGTTAGGGCATGATTTGGAACCCCAGGTATGGGGTTGGGCAATGCGAAACGATTTTCTGGAGCCTATCATGACAATTTTACCACCTGCTTTAGAAGATTTGCTAAATACAATTTTCTGCAACTGCAAGAGTGGTTGTGGTTCGCGATGCGGATGCAGGAAAGCGGGCTTGCAATGCTCTTTAGCTTGTGGCCAATGTAATGGGGAAGCTTGTCTCAATGCTCTACCATATCAGAGCGACATTAACGAAGATGGAACCTTTGACCCCGAAATCATGGAAGAACTTGAGACAAATGTCGTTGAAGACGATAATGAAGACCAGTTTGAAATTTACCAGCAGCCGGAAGACGACGATGAAGAGGAAGAAGATGATTAAAATTATAAATTGTAGTTTTTGTACCCTTTATTCCATTATTTTACTTTTAATAAAAATATATGTATTGAATGATATTTTTTAATAAAAAGATTAATTCATAATTTATTTGTTTTTTTTTTCATCATGTAAGAAGTTATTAATATTAATTAGGTTAAAATTCAAATATAATTCCTATATTTTCATTAACAATTCTGCTATTAATACTGAATAAAAAGTGGATAGGCTAGGAAAAAAATGATAAAATATAATATAATAGTTAATAAAAATTGACAAATATTTATAATCATTGATTTATCGATAGTTCATCAACTATGGCGCGTTTTCGACCGGAGGCACCGGTTGACCTGAAGTGATCCTGTGACCGCGCGCTCTCCGCCCTCTATCTTGAAAACGGTTCACCGTATAAAAAAATTTTTTAAACAAAATTTGTAGAGAATTTTGTATTCTACAATATTGATAATAAATACAAATAGCAAAAAACCCATAGGAAATGAGATATTTACAAAAAAAGCGCAAAAAACCGATTTTTAATCCGGGGTAATACTGTGCTTGTTAACTTTGACGTTGTACTGTTTGGAACGCTCTGAGAACCTAGTACTGATACGACATATTTAATACACATTATTAAAATGTATATACTTAGTAAATATAATCTTTTATTCAACTCTGCATGAATAATCGCAACATTAATTACTTAGCGATTGCACTGTTCTATTACCGTATTATGTTATATTATATCTTCGGGCATAACTCAATTGTTGTACTAAAAAATTGCTTGTGATTGAGATATAGGTTAATATGAGGTGCGGATTTTAAATAACGAGACTGTCGCTGGTTGAGAAGAAGTGTGTATGCGCCAAACGTCAGCGACCGACAGCTGTTTCTTGTTAACCCGTCTCTTTCGAATGCAGTGCCTCTCGCTTTTGTAAAGCATTATTTCGAGGCAATTTTAGTTGAATGATCTTGGTTTATGGATAAGAAGAATAAGGTCATTCGCGCACGACGCGACTGGTTGCAAACCTTAGCAATAATCTGTCCGAGGCGAATGTGATTACAACTGTGTTGTTAGTGAGAGATCGAACGTGTATACGAGTGAGATAAAACACGAGAAAAGACATACGAGTCGACTGATTGCAAACTAAACGAGAAACGAAGTTTTCAACGAAAACGAGCACAAGCCATGTCAAGCCGTGTATTGTGACTCTATAGAATTTTTAGGAACAGGGGATTCTATTGTGTTATATTTGTCAGCTTAAATACTTTTCGTAAACATCTCTGTTGATGATATCATCATCAAATGCATGAAACCAACAATGCCCTGCGACCGAGAAATATAGTCGCTGAAATATGCTCAAAACCAGTTTTAAATCAGTTTAGTTGCGTTCGTGCCGTGTGTTTTATTTCACTTGTAAGCACGTTCGTTTTCTCACTAACAACACAGTTGTAATCACATTCGGTTCGGGCAGATTCGGGTTAAGGTTAAAGACAGTAATACACTTATTAACACTTCTACCAAAAAAGAATTTAAAACAATGTGATTTAACATGAGGAAGAAACGTAACAAGCGCCTTTATTGGGTTCGTCGATGGATTTTGAGAATATATAAATTAGGTGCATCGGAAACATTAATAAATTTATTTAATTATATTTATATTTATTTAAAATTTCTATGTAATATAATTTAGATATTCTTTTTTTATGAAACGAAAACAAAATCAGTAGAATCTTAACATAAAGTTATACAATGACCACTATCAAAAGCTGCAACAACTGTCAAACGCATTCAAGCAAAGTAGCAAAAGACGGGAATTCATTCAAATGTCAATGAACGAAAAGGGTGAGCCCTGTTGGGAGGAGGCTTGTCCCGGGGCTATTACGACGATCGATTCGGTCGGGTAAAATCGCGTCATCAGAACGCTGCATTACCAGCCATTTGCATTCTGTTGTTTCACTAGTAAAAAGTATGGGAAAGCAATATGTCAATATGATTGAATATGATATTCTTGCTAATGTTTTAATTATATACCTAATAGTTTACTAGAATATATATTTATGTACGAAATCCAAAATTTAGGAGCTAATTCAGTTGGTAATTATGTGATGCCGGAACACCTTTTCTTTTGAAACTTATTAAAAAAACTATTTATTTAAATTTTAGATCAATAAAAGTTATTTCGGAAAGTACTGACTGTTCACAAAAGTATTTAACATCTAACATGTACCTACTGTATATGTTATATTATATTTGTTTGCAATATACTATTACATTCACTATTTCACACAACACTGCTTCTACTACTTCACGTTGACTAACTTTGTGTGTGTTTTGTCGTATATAAGTGACGTCCTATACATGCCGCCATATTTCACATTTCTTTGTGGACTTTAACCATAGCTACAGTCTATTTTTTAATGAAAAATGGTATAATAAATATGAATGCACCATAAAACATAGAAAAGTGTTGTAGTTTTTTTATAAGATACGAAACAATAGGTGTAACTATGGAATAATAACCAAGTTCAAATTTTTAATTGAGGTTATAACACTATCTTAATGTTTCAGAAATATATTTTTTTGCATAATGTAGGCTTATTAGGATTTTTAACGAAATGTTCCTTTAGTGAATATTATATTTATTTAAAAACGAATTGTTGGCCATTTAATTAAATTTATTTTATACAATATGTTTATTATTTGTAGCATTTTCAATTAATATTCATATTTGCGCTATTATGAATTTTAAATTTTATAATTATTATATAAATATATAATTACTAGCTGTCCCGGCCACGCGTTGCTGTGACTAACGTTTTTGTCATATTACATTACATAGCGCCATCTATTGAATATTTACTCAATCTAGTCAACAGATGTCGCCATCATCGTCGCCAGATGTCATATGTCATATACAGATAATTAATAGACAAATAATTTGCAATAAGCTAAATAAATTGAGATGTAAGCTATCCTATCTTTCAAGTTGGATCAAACTGCACACGGTGTACAAATTTGATTAAAATCGGTTAAGTAGTTTAGGAGTCCATCGCGGACAAACACGGACAAACAACGTGACACGTAATTTATATATATTAAGATATGTTATATGTTATTTTAAATATTATTTACTATAAAGATAAGACTTGCTACATTATTGACCACTTAAGACCCTTTAATATTACATCTAAATGGCATCTGAAAAATTTACAAAAATTAAATTAAATATTTGGCATACATTAATACAGATATATATTTATACTAGCTGTCCCGGCCACGCGTTGCTGTGCCTAACGTTTTTGTCATATTACATTACACAGCGCCATCTATTGAATATTTACTCAATCTAGTCAACAGATTTCGATTTACTCAACAGAATATTTACTCAATCTAGTCAACAGATGTCGCCATCATCGTCGCCCGATGTCATATGTCATATACAGATAATTAATAGACAAATAATTAGCAATAAGATAAATAAATTGAGATGTAAGCTATCCTATCTTTCAAGTTGGATCAAACTGCACACGGTGTACAAATTTCATTAAAATCGGTTAAGTAGTTTAGGAGTCCATAGCGGACAACACAGTGACACGTAATTTATATATATTAAGACTAGCTGTCCCTGCCACGCGTTGCTGTGACTAACGTTTTTGTCATTACATTACATAGCGCCATCTATTGAATATTTACTCAATCTACTACTACACTATATTCTCTATTTATTACTCAATGTAGTCAACAGATGTCGCCATCTGTTAAAATCAGATAATTAATAATAAATCATAATAATTAATAATAAATTGAGATGTGAGGTATCCTATCTTTCAAGCTGGGTCAAACTGCACACGGTGTACAAATTTCATTAAAATCGGTGAAGTAGTTTAGGAGTCCATCGAGGACAACACAGTGACACGTAATTTATATATATTATATTAAGATTACAAAATTTGGTTATTTTTCATTATTAATATATACCACTTATTTTTTTTTTAAATGATTAATTTGTATAGTATTATGATTATATGGATTTTCCTTTCATATCTTTCTCAACAAATCTTATAATAGCCAAGAACGTTTTTTCATAGCTGCGGCGATGGAATCGAAAACCATATTATAGGGCTGAAACTCCTAACATATTATAGTTATTAAAATATAATTGAACATTTGACGTTCTAGTAACCCACTTTATCAATATATAGTACATAAAAGTGTACTAGAAATTAAAATATAGGATTCAAACCCATTGAAATAAATTTTAATATATTTATTTTGGCGTGCTTTTTTTTAAATTCTCATGGGATACATAACCAGCTGTTATTAGTAAATCACGTATCACACACTCGTATGCGTATTTCTTGTATGAAAGAGATAACGAATAGTGGGATGTGACGTACTATGCATGGGAGGTATCTATAACTGTGGATCCATTTAATAGTTAAAGAGACGCAATGACATTTTTAGGTGTTAATAAAGTCCATATCACGATAGTTCGACGGCGACTTATACTATATAAAAATTGGACATTTGAGGATCTGGTAGTCAACTTTAATAATACATAGTTCAGATTATAGAAATTAAGCTTTGATTAACTAGCTCATTGCCAACTTTTAAGCCTCAATTTAGTTAACAGAACAAGAAAGAGAACTAAAATCGCTTGAATAATCATTTGTTGTCAAAAATAATCTGACTCATTAACAGAAAATGTAGAACCAATAAAAAAGTCATGTATAGAATTATTTCTAAAATAATTAGAATAAATTTGAACTCACCTGCCAGCAGTCCTAGTTCGATAATTAAAACAATTTTTAAGATGTGAAACATTTTCAAATAAATTTATTTTAACTCTTTGTATGTTTGTTTATAAATGTTATTGTACTACGAGTATTGAGACTGGGTTTTTGGGTTTTTATAGCTGACTCCATGACTGATAACCTTAAAACTGCCAAATGTTGGCGTAAACAAGGTTAGAGGTCACGCACAAGCCGTCCGATTTGTAAAAACATTATGTAAGCAAGAAGATAGTACCAAACTAATAACCCTACAAACAATTTGTCGTATCTCAACAAACTCGTATCAAGGAGCGGTTAGGCAGAAGTCACACAGTGTTCGGGAGAACATACTACATATTAATAAAGTTGCTTACTAGAATCCAAACCTCAAATGTTTAATTATTTTTTAATAACTCCTTATATGTTAGCAGTTATTAACAATTAAAAAAGTCATTTTTCACTTTAATTATTTAATTAAGGGATTTATCGTTATAGAACAATCCAAGACATGTGACGTTACGTCCGCTAAGTTGCTATCCTTTATACAACAGAGCGTAAAAGAGATAGCATATTCAATATAAAACTCTTAACCACAGATAAAATAACTGACCTCCACTTAATAGTACTGACATGTTACGTCATAAATATTGTCGACATCTGTAGCGCTAAAACAACAATTCGAATTTTTAATGGCTATATCTCTATCAACATTTAGATATTTGATAAAATAAGAACGCCTGTACACATTTATTAACATCAAGTTCAATCTATACTTGAAAAATCGACCCCTAAAAAATAAGTACACAAGCGTCTTAGCGTGGTCGACATATTATTTGTCAGGCATATAGAGAGAGAAGAGGAACACCAAGAAATAACTTGCAATTAATTATATACAGCGACGAAGACTGTTCCGGAACGTCATATTGGCATGAAAAGGCACAATAGTATTGACGTGATTGAAAGTATGGAGTGAAGAAAGTGATAACAAATTATGGGAAGTGATGCCATTAATTAGCAAAATGAATTACCGGACGGAATAAATAGATGGCTGGAGGTAGTTATATGTAGATTCATGAAAGGTCATACAAATTACACTCATACCTACTTATTCAGAAGAGAACCACAACCAATATGTGAACAATGTAACAGACCACTAACGGTAAAGCATATCATTTTGGAATGCTCAAAATACTCGTCACTTAGACGAGAATGTAATATGCCTCAGGAATATAGACTTATATATAAAAGCAAAGAAAGTCTGAAAAACCTTATTGAATTTATAAACAAGACAAATTTAATTTCTTTATTTCAAATATATTACCCCGAACCGAATGAGAAGTTCGGACAGATTTGGGGCTAAGGTTTGCAATCAGTCGCCTCATATGCGGACGCCCTTACTGTAACTATTTCTGCTTTTTTCGGATAATATTTCATAAGTATAATTTTTCTATGCTCTGACGCCGCAAAGTGGTACCAATATACCAAGAGGTTTTGTTCTGCAATTCAGTTCAGTTTATAAGTACTATAATTTATAGTTTACGGCCTGTGACAATCACTATACTTTTACACCCACAGCACTAGTTACTAATTCATCCGAGGTCGTCACGGGACTGCTCTTGTCTTGCTCTCTGCTTCGTATAAATTTCACTTTTGTTGTGGGGCAATAGTCTGTCTGGTTACATAGCTTACAACGGTTTGGATACTTTGTCTTTGTTGCAACCCAAAATTTACACTGAATATGGTAATGCAATATTTTTCTTATAACGCATATCAAGTAAAGCCTTTTTTTACTTTTCTTTTAGTTTTCTACGATGTAAATTAGATCAGAGTAAGTTTTTAGATATTTGAACCGTTCAAAATGTATATAATGTGAAACATGTGGTCATGTGACATCGGTTTGCGTTGCTAGCTTCAGTAAACCAGTTCACGCTCACCTTGTAAAGATGTAAATTTGATATTATTTACTATTTGTAGAGTTTAAAGAATTTTGTAAGTATTTTATTTGATTTGGAGGTTAAAATACATAGAACATAGACAATTGCTATACACACAGTAGATATTATAATTTTGTAAAACACACTTCCAAAAATGTCTTAGTATTGAATTTAGTCGGAGTTTGATGAAAAAAATTATCCGGAGTCGAGTCCAATGTTTCTTTACCGACTCCGCAACCCTGATTTTTACCATTTCCTCTATTTCTTTGACTATTGTAATTTTTAATATATCCTTAAATATAGCGAGTTATGAACAAATAATTAGACATTTGAAGTCCTGGTAGCTAATTTTATCAATATTAGAGTTTTATAGAAATTAAGACATGGTCACAAATCCATTGGCATCTCTTTTATACAATAACGAGTGTAAATTGTTAATGATACATCTGTTATTACTTACATAGTATGTTCTCTGTTTTTAACAAAGAAAAATAAAATTGATTAGTCATTAGATTGCAGTAATCTCGTCAAAAAAGAGTTAAAAATTAAGTGGCAACACAGATATTGACCTATACCTTTAATATATTTAAGAAAGCCAATATACTATTTATTAACCTATATTTCAATTAAAAAGTAAAACAAAATCAATCCTAAAATATAAGTTCACAACCCATTGTGACTAAATACTATTTATTCTGCATTTTTCAGCCTAGGGTCCACTGTTTACATATTTTCATTGCTGCATAATATACATTATATTTCTCGTTTACAAAAGATCTCCTAATTATTTGCCAATTTAAGCACTACATACTCGTATGTATTTAATTCAAAGAAACAAGGAAAAAGATAACAAATATAATATGATGAAATTAATTACATATGTGTTTCGCGAGATACATTTGAGGTTAGAACTATTAACGCACTGTACATAAATACTTTTCATAATGACAGTGTGCAGTTCCACCATACATAATATACTGTATAGTCATAATATAGTAGTTATGTTATAATTATTTAAATATTGTAAGTGAATTATTTGATTTATTGTAAGATTTTTTTGTTTGTCACTTATTGACAATTGATAATAATCGTTATTGCGTATTTAAAATTTAAGTAAATTCATGTATAAATACCATTATAAGTGATATTATAATTTATTCTCATGAATAACTTGAAAAGAGAAATATTGAACTATTAAAATATTGAGAGCTGAACTATAATTGCCGAAATATTAATATTTTTAAATATTGAACACACATATAATTTATACACATAAACGTTTGAGTTACAATGATTTGTTACATACTTTATAGATATACTGGAAACTGTAATTTGCGAATTCTGTATTAAATGATTGTTCAGATAGTAAAGAAAACCAAATCTCCTATTAACATGGTGTTGCAAAACGTGTCGTAATATGAAGATGATTGAATAGTGCGCATTGAAAAACCCTTATGCAGAATAAAAAGTAAGAATGTCTATGGTTTTAAACGATTTGTTACATAAATTACATTGTTTATGACATTTTTTTTATTATTCGTGTGTGTAAATATTTGTTTTTCGAAAATAATCTAACTCAAAATCTCTTTCAATTACATGCACATCTAAATAATTCTTTGTTGTTTCAAATTTTTGAAATGTTGATAGCTAGTAAATTTATTGATAGCTTGTTAATTTAAAAAAAAATAATAACATTTCTATTTTCCTGGACTTTCTTTCGTAAACTTATTAGGCAGGTATCTTCAACATATGTATATGAGGCAAGAGCATCATAAATACTGCCAACATAGTAAGAGGTCGTCGGTGATAAGATTTAATGTCGGAAATTGACTAACTTTAAGTAATTCAAATTTTAAAAAATATATAGAGGCTTTCCGTTTGTAAAATTCGTTGAATGCATTCTGACTTAAGCAAATCTTAAAATATCATATCGTTTGGAGTCTTTTTTTTCGATTCCATCGCTGCAGCAATAAAAAAACGTTCTTGACTATTATAAGGTTATTTGAGAAAGATATGAAATGAAAATCCACATAATCATAAAACAATACAAATTAAACATTTAAAAAAAAAATAAGTGGTATATACGAATTAATAATAAAAAATGACTAAATTTTGTAATATAAATATATATCTGTATTAATGTATATTCCATATATTTAATTTAATATTTGGAAATTATTCAGATGCTATTTATATGCACTATTCAGGAAGCTATAGTAGTCAATAATGTAACAAGTCTTATCTTTATAGTAAACCAAATACTTAAAATTAATAGTAGCGCAAATATGAATATTAATTAAAAATGTTATAAGTAATATACATATTGTATAAAATGAATTTAATTAAAGGATCAACCATTCGTTTTTAAATAAATATAATATTCACTAAAGATATATTTTAATATAATATTTAGTTAATAAACCTAATAAGCCTACATTATGCAAAAAAATCATTTCTAATACACTAAAGTAGTTTTATAACATCAATTAAAAATTTGAACTTTAACTATTAATATCATGTTTCTTAACATCAAGTCACTTAAATAATATTAAGTTGGGTTATTATTCGATACAGTTGCACCTTTTGTTTTGAACCTTATAAAGAAATTGCAGCACTTTTGTATATTATAGGTGCTTTTATTATAGTCAAAACATGTACAAATTGGTACGTAATATTCATAATACCATTTTTTTAAAAAATACACTGTAGTTATGGTTAAAGTGGATCAAGAAATGTGAAATATAGCGACATTTATATATGGAACAATGTCGGATTATTTCTAACCTCAAACTGAAAACTTCAAGTTTAACCGTTAATATTGTCTATTTCTACATAAAAAGTGGTATAATATATATCAAAGACTAGTAATTATATTACGAAGTGATTTGTGCATGTTTTGAGTGTACAACAACCGCCATAAAACATACGAAGAAGCACTAGTTTTTGTACAATATTCAAAGCAAATGTTGTGAAATTTTTGTTGAAGAGGTGGCAAAACATTATTTGACCAACTTTATTTTATAAGCGCATACATTTTTAATATTAAAAAAAATCTTTCCTTCTGTGTGGTTTTATCTTTCCTTGAATAATAAGAAAGTTATAATTATACAGACATTCATGTTTTTCCACTTCTTCAATAAAAATTATATTACTTTTTTGGTCATTCATGATGTTCACCATCCGAAGCAAGCACCTTAATGGTAATACGATAATAGAACAGTGCAATCGCTAAGTAATTAATGTAATTTTCCTTTTTAGGTTAATGAAGATATATCTCCAGCATCTTAAATACGGAATTGCAAATACACTGTGCCGTCTTTTTCTTGGTTGTCCTTTCAACATTTAATCACCAACCATGTCGATTGAAAGGTTAAACACTTATTGTATCAAAGTAATATTATCGTTTCTATCACAACACGATGTTTGCAGATTCGGGGATGCCTTTCCTGAACACGAAGAGGCGATGAATTCTTACTATGCGATGAAACGTGTTATTGACCTCGACAAAATTACCATCAACGAGTTGGACATCTTACTTGACCACATTGACCGGTTCACAAATGTAAATGAAGTAAAGATCACAAAACAAAGAGAGAACAAGAAATTCCACCAAGTCCCAGGTGTTATTGCACAACAGTGTTCTTTGTTGAATGTCCTGGATATTTCAGGAGTTGAATTATCTGCTAAAGACCTTCTCTCGTTTAGCTCTTGTGTTAACTTGAAGTCTTTGGACATTAAAATTTCTTTTAAAGATGACATTGCTTCTTCTTCAGCTCTAAGTGCATTGTATCTTAACAATCCTGGTCTTGAAAGTTTGTGCGTTCATGGATGTTATCCAGGGCTAGGAAGTACAACCTTCCAAAATTTACCAAAGAATCTTAAGAAATTAGAACTTAGAACCATTACACCTTCCCCAATTTTCCCCGCAGACATTAGCGCTGAGATGCTGGACGGTATAAATGGTTTACAATTGGAAAAGTTATGGCTAATCGATTTCAGTTTAACTGGTGGAGATATTGTCAGACTCAGTACTCAGACAAGGTTGAAGTCTTTAGAAATTTCAACAGATGGTGTCAACGACGCGCTCCTTGGACAATTATTTTCTAATAATCAAGAGCTTGTGGAAGTTTCGTTAGATGCGAGAATAACTGGAGTTTGTCTAAGAAACTTGCCTAAAAGTATTAAACGATTAAAATTGATATCGCCAAGATTAAACACTTCTTATTGAATGTTTCAAAACATGGAAACTTGAATCACTAAATTTGGGTACTTATCCTAACGAGGCACCAAACTTCGTACAGGAATTGTTTACAGTTGTACCAACAATACAACATTTTAAACTAGGCGGTAAGATTCCAATCAGCCTTATCAATGGTTTAAGCTCCATGAGAGATCTGAACCATTTAAAGTCTTTAAAGCTTTTTGAAATATTTATTGATTGTAATGAACAACTAAAGAAAATATTGAACAATTGTTCAAATCTGTTGAGTTTAGAGTTGTATTGGTATGGATTTTCACTTAACGAAGATGTATTTTCAACCATTGCACAGTTGCCTAGACTAACTGAAATATATCTGCTGCATACTTTCCATAATCAATTACACGGGCAGAATAGAAATGCAGCGATGGATTATAAAAGTTTCCTACGCCATTTTTCAAGATGTGAACATTTATCTTCTGTAACATTGTATCAGTGTGTCGGCTTTGACGACAAAGCTGCTCTGGTTTTGGTTCGTTGTTGTAAATCTTTAACTGTAAGTACATCGAGTAGCCATCTTGTATTTTCAAGAACATAATTAACTAGTGTTTTATTTATAGAAACTGGTATTAATAGACGTGCGTTGTACTGCTAACCTGGTGCGCGAAATAAAGGAAGAGCTGGATCGTCAGGCAAACAGAAATAATATTTTGTATTTGACGTTTACAGACGTACAGTTTTCTCAAAAGGTTTGTATTGATGTCCTACTGTAGATGTTAGAATTTACGGACGATGTTTGTTCTTGCAATGACGTTTTTCCATAGACCTGTAAAGCGTCTGGTTGAAGTTAGCTCCGTTAGTTCCGTTAAACGTATTAAAAAGTTATCGTTGATACTACAACATTTTCTTCTTAATTGTTGTGTAGCTCTAGCAGTAGTTATGTCTGGCGGACACTGTCTCTTGGTCTATATATTGTTATCTCTCTCTTTCACCGTAAAACGTTTACATGCTCGACTGAATTCGTCTCTGTTCGGAATACAGTGTATACAGAGTTGTACAGAAGTTGGCTAGTTGATGTTGTTGTGAAACTGAGAAAATTTGTTTAATTTTATATTTATTTTGCAGGATATTCCGGAAGGCAGCACACACCCTTTTTTGGAAGTGAATTTTGTCCGACGACAGTACCAATGAAGAATATATTTTACTTATGTAATTAAGCTTTTCTACTAACAAAATATATATCATAAACATATTATCATTAAAATTTGTACTGATGGTGGCTCCAGGCAGTCGCTTCTAACCGCCGCGAATTACGGGGAAACTCAATGAAGCATTATAATAATTTAAAAAATTATTTAAATACCAGCATTTCGTTTCTATCCTTTCGAATATTAAATTGGAAATGACGGCAACAGTGTAAGTTTTTCTCGCTCTCCTCTCTCTTTCCACAAATTAGTCTTCATATGTTTGACAGTCCCAACAGATATTTATGTAAACCATTGGTTAGAGCGAGACAACCTATATTGTAACAGATGCGTACACAGACCACATAACCTTCTGTCTTTGGGAAGCGCGAAGTTTTACTACATTTCCACATAATTTCACTGAACCATGTGGCATTTTAATGCTGTTTTGACCATGATTTCACGTCGATGGTCAGACACCTAATGAGAGCTAGAGCAGAGGTGTATCAGCCCCGTAATTGCGATTTGAACCATAACTGAATTTATATAAAACTGCACTGTATATTGATGAAGTTGGTTGTCAGAATCACAAATATTCAGTCATTTTTATTCAATTCGCAATATTGTAAAAGTTATTTATGATTAAAGAAGTCATTTTCGTCCATAATGGGCTGGTGAACATTTTTTAGGTGTCGATTTTTGAAGATTGTTAATTGTAGATTGAAATAGATGTTAATAAATGTACATTGGCATTTTTATTTTATTAAATATATAAATTTTGACGGATATAAAGCAATCAAAAATTTGAATTGTAGTTTTTGTGCTACATATGTCGGCCATATTTATGACGTAACATGTCACACTATTAAGTGATAGCTCAGTTATTTGTTATATGTATAAGATTGCTGTGTTAAGAATGCTATCTGTTGTATAAAACAGATGTCAACTTAGCGGACGTGACGATATATATATTAGAATTTTGTATAACGTTAGATCCGTGTTAAAAATAGATATCAAAATTAGATCACTACCGACATATATTACATAATTGTAAACCTATTGTTTATATCCTATTGTTATACTAAAAAGTAATAGTTTATTGCCAGATTTTCGTGTTGTGATATTAAGAAAATGAGTTACCAATTTCTTACGAATGTGCCGAAACTCAAAGGTCGCGAAAATTACGAGGCGTTTGCAGCCCAGAATTTGCTGATACTAGAAGGTGCGGATATATTTCTAAAGCAAGAAGTTACAGAAGGAACAATTGCGGTAGATGTTAAAGCACGAGTTAAGCTGATTTTGACGATCGATCCATCGTTATTTGTACATATAAAGGAAACAAAGACCACGAAGGAATGTTCAAAAAATTGAAGAGTTTGTTTGACGATTCAGGATTTTCGATGAAGATAAGTTTGCTTCGTCATTTGATTTCCATCAGATTAGAAAACTGTGAGAATATGACGAATTATGTGACGCAAATAGTGGAAACTTCAACACAGGCGAATTGGACATCTAAACAGCAACGACATGAACAAACAGAAACCAGACACAGTTGATGTCATTGTAGAGAGCATAGATTCAGTGGAGAGTCAATAAAGGAATCTGTAGTGAGTTCAAGTGAGTCAGATTATCTCGATGTTGAGAATAGAATTTTTTGTGATAAATATCTAATAACTGATAAAATGTCGTTGAATAAGAAAACTTGCTGTGACTGTTATTTAAGATGACGTCGAATTATGTTATTAGTGTACCAAAACTCAAGGTGCGTGAGAACTATAGTGGCCTTCGTTACGGAGAATTTCTTAGTATCAGAAGGTATGTGGAATTGCATTAAGCAATCGACAGGACATACAGAAGTGGGGGCCGCAGATGATGCAAAACTAAAGGTTAATCAATATTGACTATCGATTCGTCATTACACGTGCACATCAGAGATAATAAGAGATGTTCAACTCCATATAAAACCAAGCGGTATTTTGCGGTAATACTTGTTGCTAACATAAGACCGGTGACTCAACTTTTCTATGTGTTAGTGAGTATACATGTACTTGGTATATGTATGAGTGAGTATAAATGAATTGCATATGTGTGTGTAGTATATACATGTATTTGTATATATGTGCATTTTAGGGTAGGGAGAGAGAATGGGAACATTAAAAATCATAAATTCATTTATAACATTTATTAAAATTAATTGAATCATAATAATATAATATGTATTAACATTAATTGAATATATGTTATAGCAGTGTAATATAATATTTTTAAAATGAAAGATCTATCACCAGATATTGATAAAACAATATATTGCACACTTAAGTATAATTAAAATCTAAAGACCAACATCGTTATTGTGTATGATGTTTGCAGCATAATTTTCAAAAATACATACATACATAAATAATAAATAGAAGTTCCAGTAAAGGACATAATTGAAAATGAAAATACCAGTTACTTATTATTATTAAACGAAATATTGCTATTAAAGAATAAAAAAATACAGCGAAGACAAAGTTGTAAGTGTTTAAGTTAATAATAAGAGTAAATAATTACGCCGATATATAAAAAGGGAAATAGGCATGAAGCCAAAAATTACAGGGGTATCACACTACTGAATACAGGGTACAGGATTTATGCAGGGATTGTGAGAGAAAGACTGGAAGAAGAGGTAAAAGTAAAAGAAATACTTCCCGAGACACAAGCAGGCTTTAGAAAGGGACGAGGGACTTTAGACAATATATACGCATTGAACCATGTAGTTGAAAAAGAGCTAAGGGAAAAAGGAGGACAGATATATGCAATGTTCATCGACATCAAAGCGGCGTTTGACATGGTCGACAGACAGAAATTGTGGAAGTACATGAGAAAGAAAAAAATAGATGAGGACATAATGGAAAGTATCGAAGAAATTTACGAAGAAACAAGAATGAGAATAAGAGTTGGGGGTGAAGAATCAGAAGAATTCTGGACAGACAAGGGGTTGAGGCAAGGTTGTCCTCTGAGCCCCATTTTATTTGCGATATATACAGCAGACTTGGAGGGGGTAATGGAAAGAGGACAAGATGGGGGGGGGGTTGTAACCCTCTAGCCGTCACTTAATGTAACTGGCGCTCGGCTATTGTCAATTAAATCAGTTGGAAAGATAATTTTAGCACTTAAAACAATCAAATCTTTAGCGGGTAGCGGTTTAAGTCAAAGGGCATTCCACGGGAAATTTAAATCAACCGGTCAAAAGATAACAGGAAAACACACACTTGTTTAATAACATATATATATATATATATATATATATTTAAAGCGATATAAACTTGAAGAGTATTTACACTACACACAACAGTATCAGTATTTCGTTTACTTAATTACACATATAAAACCATCAAATTTATAAAGGAACTAGCTTTTACCCCCGTCGCAAGCGACGTCTGTTTTTGTGAGTGGCTTGAATTTCATGTCAATATTTAATTCTATTTTTAAATTGAAATATTAAATAAACTCGTCCTATATTAATTCTACATATAATAACAATTAATTTTTCATACAAACATACTAAGAAAATATATTTTTTATATCAAAATAAAAAATATTTTCAATTTATGCGTTATTTGACCAAATTTTTTAAAAATTTGGAATGTTTTCTTTCGATTAGTAAATAAGTTATCAAGGTTAGCCTATATACAAAATTTCAACTTTCTAGCACAAGTTTGACACTCGAAAAATAATGTCCCCCGCGCCGCCAAATAAAATTTTGAAATTTTGAATTTTTTTTTATTAATAATATACCTAATTATTCTAGAATCCAGAATATGAACTTTCTCCAAAGTTCCCTACCGGGCCCCCGAATTTCTTCAACCACCCCTTTTTCAATTTTTAAATTTCTAATTTTTGAGAAATGTCAGCATTGAATACCTTAATACACATGGAAAATTTCAACTTTCAATCTTTTACGAATTAAAAGTAATACAGCAAAAAAGGCTCACTTTTTTTTCCAGTTTTTCCAAAATTACGGGTTTCCAGGAAATTCAGGGAAAAATCTGGGGACGCTAGAAGTCTTAGAACTTTTTTCTCTTTAAAGTCTTTAAAGTCTCTTTTAAAGTCAAGAGTTTACCCCCGTCGCAAAGTGACGTCTTTTTGGCGTGTATGATTTGAATCCAATAAAATAATTCGTAATTAAATTTCATATTTAACTGTTCTATTTTTAAATTGAAATAATAAATAAACTCGCGCACACATACATGACATATAAATTGACTAAAAAAATATATTTTTTTCATCAAAATAAAAAATATTTTCAATTTATGCGTTATTTGACCAACTTTTTTTCAAAATTTGGGATTTTTTTTTTCGTTTCGTAAATAAGTTACCAAGATTAGCCTATATACAAAATTTCTACTTTCTGGCACAATTTTTACTCTCGGCAAATACTGCCCCCGTGCCCCCAAATAAAATTTTGGAATTTTGAATTTTTTTTTTTTAATAATATACTTAATTATTCTAGAATCCAGAATATGAACTTTCTCCAAAGTTCCCTACCGGGCCCCCGGATTTCTTCAACCCCCCCTTTTTCACTTTTTGAATTTCTAATTTTTGAGAAATGTCAGCATTGAATACCTTAATACACATGCAAAATTTCAACTTTCTATCTTTTACGACTTGAAAGTAATACAGCAAAGAAGGGTTCACTTTTTTTCCAGTTTTTCCAAAATTACGGGTTTCCAGGAAATTCAGGGAAAAATCCGGGGACGCCAAAAGTCTTAGAATTTTTTTCTCTACTAAATAGGAAATTTTTAAAAACTTCACTGGAGCCGTTTTTGAGATGCCATACAAAATTCGAACCAAACATATAAACACATAAACATATAAGAATATAATATACACTTGGGACATTATAATATACTTGAGTTTACCCCCGTCGCAATGCGACGTCTTTTTGGCGTAAATCATTTGAATCCAATAAAATAATTCGTAATTAAATTTCATATTTAACTGTTCTATTTTTAAATTGAAATAATAAATAAACTCGCGCACATATACACACATATAAATTGACTAAAAAAATATTATTTTTTTATCAAAATAAAAAATATTTTCAATTTATGCGTTATTTGACCAACTTTTTTTCAAAATTTGGGATTTTTATTTTCGATTCGTAAATAAGTTACCAAGGTTAGCCTATATACAAAATTTCAACTTTCTAGCACAATTTTTACTCTCGGAAAATACTGCCCCCGTGCCCCCAAATAAAATTTTGAATTTTTTTTCATTAATAATATACTTAATTATTCCAGAATTCAGAAGATGAACTTTCTCCAAAGTTTCCTACCGGGCTCCCGAATTTCTTTAACCCCCCCTTTTTCAATTTTTGAATTTCTAATTTTTGAGAAATATCAGCCTTAAATAGCTTAATACACATGCAAAAAATCAACTTTCTATCTTTTACGAATTAAAAGTAATACAGCAAAAAAGGGCTCACTTTTTTTCCAGTTTTTTCAAAATCACGGGTTTTCAGGAAATTCAGGGATAAATCCGGGGGCGCCAAAAGTCTTAGAATTTTTTTCTCTACGAAATAGGC
Organism: Panorpa germanica; assembly: GCA_963678705.1. Taxonomy (NCBI): domain Eukaryota; kingdom Metazoa; phylum Arthropoda; class Insecta; order Mecoptera; family Panorpidae; genus Panorpa; species Panorpa germanica. Next base: position 4,308,612 of record OY783205.1, read on the forward strand.
AATTTTCAAAAACATTGACGGAGCCGTCTTCGCGCTGCCATACAAAATTTACTACCAAACATATAAAATCATAAGATCATAAATATGCATTTGGAACATTATAAATAAGACTGAGTTTACCCCCGTCGCAAAACGACGTCTTTTAGGCGTGTATCGTTTGAATCCAATAAAATAATTCGTAATTACATTTCATACTTAACTATTCTATTTTTAAATTGAAATAATAAATAAACTCGCGCACATATACACACATATAAATTGATTAAAAAAATATTTTTTTTTTATCAAAATAAAAAATATTTTCAATTTATGCGTTATTTGACCAACTTTTTTTCAAAATTTGGGATTTTTTTTTTCGATTCGTAAATAAGTTACCAAGGTTAGCCTATATACAAAATTTCAACTTTCTAGCACAATTTTAACTCTCGGAAAATACTGCCCCCGTGCCCCCAAATAAAATTTTGAAATTTTGAATTTTTTTTTATTAATAATATACTTAATTATTTTAGAATTCAGAATATGAACTTTCTCCAAAGTTTCATACCGGGCCCCCGAATTTCTTCAACCCCCCCTTTTTTAATTTTTGAATTTCTAATTTTTGAGAAATGTCAGCCTTAAATAGCTTAATACACATGCAAAATTTCAACTTTCTATCTTTTACGAATTAAAAGTTACAGAGGAAAAAGTAAATTTTTTTTTTTTCGTTTTTCTAAAATTACGGGTTTCCAGGAAATTCAGGGAAAAATTCGGGGACGCCAAAAGTCTTAGAATTTTTTTCTCTACGAAATAGGAAATTTTCAAAAACTTCCCTGGAGCCGTTTTCGAGATGCCATACAAAATTCGAACCAAACATATAAGAATATAAGAAAACAAATATACACCTGGGACATTATAATATAAGACTAGCTTTTACCCCCGTCGCAAGCGACGTCTGTTTTTTGGGTGTGGCTTGAATTTCATGTCAAAGGCTCACTTTTTTTCCAGTTTTTCCCAAATTACGGGTTTCCAGGAAATTCAGGAAAAAATCCGGGGACGCCAAAACTCTTAGAATTTTTTTCTCTACGAAATAGGCAATTTTCAAAAACATTGACAGAGCCGTTTTCGCGCTGCATACAATATTTACTACCAAACATGTAAGAATATAAGATTCCTAAAGTTTACCCCCGTTGCAATGCGACGTCCTTTTGGCGTGTATCATTTGAATCCAATAAAATAATTCGTAATTAAATTTCATATTTCACTGTTCTATTTTTAAATTGAAATAATAAATAAACTCGCACATATACTGACACATATAAATTGTCTAAAAAATAAATTTTTTTTATCAAAATAAAAAATATTTTCAATTTATGCGTTATTTGACCAACTTTTTTTCAAAATTTGGAATTTTTTTTTTCGATTCGTAAATAAGTTACCAAGGTTAGCCTATATACAAAATTTCAACTTTCTAGCACAATTTTTACTCTCGGCAAATACTGCCCCCCGTGCCCCCAAACAAAATTTTGAAATTTTGAATATTTTTTTGTTAATAATATACTTAATTATTCTAAAATCCAGAATATGAACTTTCTCAAAAGTTCCCTACCGGGCCCCCGAATTTCTTTAACCCCCCCTTTTTCAATTTTTGAATTTTTAATTTTTGAGAAATGTCAGCATTAAATAGCTTAATACACATGCAAAATTTCAACTTTCTATCTTTTACGAATTAAAAGTAATACGGAAAAAAAGGGATCACTTTTTTTCCAGTTTTTCCAAAATTACGGGTTTTCAGGAAATTCAGGGAAGAATCCGGGGACGCCAAAAGTCTTAGAATTTTTTTCTCTACGAAATAGGAAATTTTCAAAAACTTCCCTGGAGCCGTTTTCGAGATGCCATACAAAATTCGAACCAAACATATAAACATATAAACATAGAAACATATAAACATATAAGAATATAGATAAACACTTGGAACATTATAATAAGAACTAGCGCTTCGCCCCGTCGCAAAGCGACGTGTATTTAATATTTGTGAATAAATAAAACTTATTTGATAAATTGAAAATATTGCAAAATATTATTTTTAAGTAATTTTCGCTAAAATATATCATTTTTTAAATTTATATTTCTTTATTTTGTTATAATTCCTTTATTTACAGTAATAAAGCACTGTATTGTCCAGTCTTCAGAGCCCCCGCCCATAAGACCCAATCGTCACCTCTTGGCTCCATGCTCTCTTACGTTTCCAAACTTTTAATTTGATTCGTCTAAACTTCCGTTATAGAGCGCCTCCTCCTACACTCTGCATCGCTTCTTCCGTGAACATCGTCGGTCCTTAGAATACATTCACAGCGCCCCCGCTGCGTAAAATTATCATTAACCATAATGAAGCACAGTAATAAACAATGTCCACTGCCCCGCCCCTAAACACTAATCACCTCTTGGCTCCATGCTCTGTATCGTTCTCGCACTTTTAATTGTATTTGTCTGCACCTTTGCCATATTGCGCCCACTTGCAACACTACAGCCCACCTGAGCATCATCGCTCATTAGGGCACTTTCCTATTCCCCGTTTAGCGCAATCATTAAATTGTCCTGCGCTTCCACCCTCTGCGTACTAATCTCTTAGCAATTAGTTTTCAAAATTAATACTTTACTGGCAACCTACATATTAAATTTCACCCTAGAAGTACATTAATTTTTAATAATTATTCGATAAGATAAATGCTTGATAAAATTAATTTTCACTCATTTCAATGTAAACCTACTAATTACATCAATTCATTTATGTTTTTAAGAAAGCCTAGCAGTTTGCTCCTAATAATCTCATCTCTAGGCCTTTTCCTTCCCGTTATTGCACTTTCGATTTAATCCCCATACCCCGCCACCCACACTTACAGCACCAAAGCACATATTCTGCAACACGGTTACTTCTCAGGGCCATTATAATCTATCGCCACTACTTCTAACACCACCGTTACTTAGTACTGAATCCCAGCGCCACACTCTTCTCCAATCAGGCACTATTATTTCGATATTATAGCAATTCATTTACATGATTAAAACTGTACTGTAATCTTACATTCTACATTTCGTATTTATATTTACGTTATAATATTAGTCTCCCCATTAATCCCCGCTCCTGAAATAAAATTGTCAAATTTTAGGCATAGCAATCTATTTTGCTCGTAGCAACTCTCTCTACCTTTATCTACCCCTACTTTTATAAATGATCGAAATTTCAAAATTGAGTTCTTTGGCAAAGCTTTTTCACGCCCCCACTTCCTCAATTTCACGCCGCTACTAAGGTTAAATTTATTTTCGCAAATATGCACATGCATAGTTTCTATTTTTTCACTTTTTCTATTTTTTTATATTTGGGGCTGTTAACTATTTCCCCCCTATACCCCTCACTCCTGTTCGATTTCACAGCACAACAAACGCACCAAAAATCAATCCAATTCTACTACTGAATGTAATTTGAATATCTGACTTATAGAAAACTATTTAGCTTCTATTTAATATTCTACATGCAAAATATCATCGTAGTACCTCTATATTGTTCTTATACTCGGTTTATAAACCCCCCCCCCCCACTTTAATGTTGCACTTAAGAAAATGTAGTTCTTTTTATATTTTCGTAATAAATATGTCAATCTATATCTGCATACTAAATTTCAGCTTTGTATTTAAATTTTAGCATTAGTACCCCCCACATACCACCGCTACTGAACAAGTTTGTCAAATTTTAGCACGAGGATCTATTTTATTTGTATCTAAGAATATATATTCTAAACTATAGCCTTTCATCTCTATATATTTCAAATATCTGGTTTTTGGCCCCCTGCGCCCGCCGCCTCTGGAAAGTTGCAAATTTCTATAGTGTGTCTTTATTGACAGTCTATATATGGCCCCCGTTCTAAATTTTAACGTTCTAGCTCTGTTGCGACATTGCCCCCAAAAAATCACGCCGCTACTGAATTAAAATTTTGGTAATCCAATTATTTGCAAACATGCACAATTAGTGTCTTAATACATACCCAAAGTTTTAATACTTCTTTTTCAATATTTCTGGCTTTTATTGTCTCAACTCCCGCCGCCACTGGAAATTTGGGACTGTTTATTTTTTTTCATTAATTACTGTCTACAGCGAGCCTACATATTAAATTTGAACGTCCTAACTCTATTCTAACATTGCCCCCAGAAATTCGCGCCGCTACTGAACTCAAATTTCAAATTTCCAACTATCGGAAAATGTGCACAATTATGATCTTAATACACATACCAAATTTCAGTTTTCTATCTTTTCTAGTTCGTCAGATATTAGCAAAATTATTTCTTCGAATTTTTCAGTTTTTCCAGTATAAGTTTTTCCACGGAAATTCAGGGGAAAATTCAGGGACGTAGAAAGTCTTAGAAATTCGTCCTTTACATCATACCAAAATTTGAAAAACTTTGTAGGCGCCGTTTAGAAGATACCATATACGATTTTGTTACCGGATATATATATAAATATATAAATATATAAATAAATAACGCTCTATATAAATATCTATGAGTTCTTATAAGTTTTCCATGTTAAATTGGAACATTACGAACATTATAATAGGTAGATAAGAAAATAAGAATATAAATATACACCTGGGACATTATAATATACTAGCTTTTACCCCCGTCGCAAGCGACGTTTGTTTTTTGTGAGTAGCTTGAATTTCATGTCAAAATTTAATTTCATTTTTAAATTGAAATAATAAATAAACTCGTCGTATATTGATTTTACATTTAATAACAATTAATTTTTCATACAAACTGACTAAGAAAATACATTTTTTATATCAAAATAAAAAATATTTTGAATTTATGCGATATTTGAACAACTTTTTTTCAAAATTTGGGATTTTTTTTTCGATTCGTAAATAAGTTACCACGGTTAGCCTATATACAAAATTTAAACTATCTAGCATAATTTTTACTCTCGGCAAATACTGCCCCCGTGCCTCCCAATAAAATTTTGAAATTTTGAATTTTTTTTTATTGATAATATACTTAATTATTTTAGAATCCAGAATATGAATTTTCTCCAAAGTTCCCTACCGGGCCCCCGAATTTCTTTAACCCCCCCCTTTTTCAATTTTTGAATTTTTAATTTTTGGAAATATCAGCATTAAGTAGCTTAATACACATGCAAAATTTCAACTTTCTATCTTTTACGAATTAAAAGTGATACAGCAAAAAAGGGATCACTTTTATCCAGTTTTTCCAAAATTACGGGTTTCCAGGAAATTCAGGGAAAAATCCGGGGACGCCAAAAGTCTTAGAATTTTTTTCTCTACGAAATAGGAAATTTTTAAAAACTTCCCTGGAGCCGTTTTCGAGATGCCATACAAAATTCGAACCAAACATATAAACACATAAACATATAAGAATATAAATATACACCTGGGACATTATAATATACTTGAGTTTACCCCCGTCGCAATGCGACGTCTTTTTGGCGTGTATCATTTGAATCAAATAAAATAATTCGTAATTAAATTTCATATTTAACTGTTCTATTTTTAAATTGAAATAATAAATAAACTCGCGCACATATTCATTAACACATATAAATTGACTAAAGAAATATATTTTTTTATCAAAATAAAAATTATTTTCAATTTATGCGTTATTTGACCAACTTTTTTTCAAAATTTGGGATTTTTTTTTTCTATTCGTAAATAAGTTACCAAGGTTAGCCTATATACAAAATTTCAACTTTCTAGCACAATTTTTACTCTCGGCAAATACTGCCCTCGTGCCCCCAACTAAAATTTTGAAATTTTGAATTTTCTTTTATTAATAATATACTTAATTATTCTAGATTCCAGAATATGAACTTTCTCCAAAGTTCCCTACCGGGCCCCCGAATTTCTTCAACCCCCCCTTTTTTAATTTTTGAATTTCTAATTTTTGAGAAATGTCAGCATTGAATACCTTAATACAGATGCAAAATTTCAACTTTCTATCTCTTACCAACTCAAAGTAATACAGCAAAAAAGGGCTCACTTTTTTTCCAGTTTTTCCAAAATAACGGGTTTCCAGGAAATTCAGGGAAAAATCCGGGGACGCCAAAAGTCTTAGAATTTTTTTCTCTACGAAATAGGCAATTTTCAAAAACTTCCCTGGAGCCGTTTTCGAGATGCCATACAAAATTTGAACCAAACATATAAACATACTAGCTTTTACCCCCGTCGCAAGCGACGTTTGTTTTTTGTGAGTGGCTTGAATTTCAAGTCAAAATTTAATTCCATTCTAAATTGAAATAATAAATAAACTCGTCCTATATTGATTTACCATTTAATAACAATTAATTTTTCATACAAACTGACTAAGAAAATACATTTTTTATATCGAAATAAAAAATATTTTCAATTTATGCGTTATTTGACCAGATTTTTTTAAAATTTTGAATTTTTTCTTTCGATTAGTAAATAAGTTATCAAGGTTAGCGTATATACAAAATTTTAACTTTCTAGCACAATTTTTACCCTCGGCAAATACTGCCCCCGTGCCCCCCAATAAAATTTTGAAATTTTGAATTTTTTTTTATTAATAATATACTCAATTATTCTAGAATCCAGAATATGAACTTTCTCCAAAGTTCCCTACCGGGCCCCGGAATTTCTCTAACCCCCCCTTTTTTAATTTTTAAATTTCTAATTTTTGAGAAATGTCAGCATTGAATATCTTAAAACACATGCAAAATTTCAACTTTCTATCTTTTACGAATTAAAAATAATATAGCAAAAAAGGGATCACTTTTTTTTTCAGTTTTTCCAAAATTACGGGTTTCCAGGAAATTCAGGGGAAAATCCGGGGACGCCAAAAGTATTAGAATTTTTTTCTCTACGAAATAGGAAATTTTTAAAAACTTCCCTGGAGCCGTTTTCGAGATGCCATACAAAATTTGAACCAAACATATAAGAATACAAATATACACCTGGGACATTATAATATACTAGCTTTTACCCCCGTCGCAAGCGACGTCTGTTTTTTGTGTGTGGCTTGAATTTCATGTCAAAATTTAATTCCATTTTTAAATTGAAATAATAAATAAACTCGTCCTATTTAATTTTACATATAATAACAATTAATTTTTCATACAAACTGACCAAGAAAATATATTTTTTATATTAAAATAAAAAATATTTTCAATTTATGCGTTATTTGACCAACTTTTTTTCAAAATTTGGGATTTTTTTTGATTAGTAAATAAGTTACCAAGGTTAGCCTATATACAAAATTTCAACTTTCTAGCACAATTTTTACATTCGAAAAATATTGTCCCCCGTGCCCCAAATAAAATTTTGAATTTTCTATTATTGATAATATACTTAATTATTCTAGAATTTAGAATATGAACTTTCTTTGACGTTTCCTACCGGGCCCCCGAATTTCTTCAACCCACCCTTTTTTACTTTTTGAATTTCTAATTTTTGAGAAATGTCAGCATTGAATACCTTAATACACATGCAAAATTTCATCTTTCTATAATTTACGAATTAAAAGTAATACAGCAAAAAAGGGCTCACTTTTTTTCCATTTTTTCCCAAATTACGGGTTTCCAGGAAATTCAGGGAAAAATCCGGGGACGCTAGAAGTCTTAGATTTTTTTCTCTTTAAAGTCTCTTTTAAAGTCTAAGGTTTACCCCCGTCGCAAAGCGATGTCTTTTGGGCGTGTATCATTTAAATCCAATAAAATAATTCGTAATTAAATTTCATATTTAACTGTTCTATTTTTAAATTGAAATAATAAATAAACTCGCGCACATATACACACATATAAATTGATTAAAAAAATATATTTTTTTTATCAAAATAAAAAATATTTTCAATTTATGCGTTAATTGATCAACTTTTTTTCAAAATTTGGGATTTTTTTTTGATTCGTAAATAAATTACCAAGGTTAGCCTATATACAAAATTTTAACTATCTAGCACAATTTTTACTCTCGAAAAATACTGCCCCCGTGCCCCCCAATAAAATTTTGAAATTTTGAATTTTTTTTTATTATAAATATACTTAATTATTCTAGAATCCAGAATATGAACTTTCTCCAAAGTTCCCTAACGGGCCCCCAAATTTCTTTAACCCCCCCTTTTTCAATTTTTGAATTTCTAATTTTTCAGAAATGTCAGCATTGAATACCTTAATACACACACCAAATTTCAGTTTTCTATCTTTTCTAGTTCGTCAGATATTTGCAAAAGTATTTTTTCGAATTTTCCAGTTTTTCCAGAATAATTTTTTCCAGGGAAATTCAGGGAAAAATTCAGGGACGTAGAAAGTCTTAGAAATTCGTCCCTTACATAATATCAAAATTTAAAAAACTTTGTAGGCGCCGTTTAGAAGATACCATACAGATTTTGTTACCGGATATATATATATATATATATAAATATCTATGAGTTCTTATGAGTTTTCCATGTTAAATTGGAACATTACGAACATTATAATAGTAAGATGATAAGAATATAAGAATATAAGAATATAAGAATATAAGAATATAAGAATATAAGAATATAAGAATATAAGAATATAAGAATATAAGAATATAAGAATATAAGAATATAAAAATATAAGAATATAAGAATATAAGAATATAAGAATATAAGAATATAAGAATATAAGAATATAAGAATATAAGAATATAAGAATATAAGAATATAAGAATATAAGAATATAAGAATATAAGAATATAAGAATATAAGAATATAAGAATATAAGAATATAAGAATATAAGAATATAAGAATATAAGAATATAAGAATATAAGAATATAAGAATATAAGAATATAAGAATATAAGAATATAAGAATATAAGAATATAAGAATATAAGAATATAAGAATATAAGAATATAAGAATATAAGAATATAAGAATATAAGAATATAAGAATATAAGAATATAAGAATATAAGAATATAAGAATATAAGAATATAAGAATATAAGAATATAAGAATATAAGAATATAAGAATATAAGAATATAAGAATATAAGAATATAAGAATATAAGAATATAAGAATATAAGAATATAAGAATATAAGAATATAAGAATATAAGAATATAAGAATATAAGAATATAAGAATATAAGAATATAAGAATATAAGAATATAAGAATATAAGAATATAAGAATATAAGAATATAAGAATATAAGAATATAAGAATATAAGAATATAAGAATATAAGAATATAAGAATATAAGACTATAAGAATATAAATATACACCTGGGACATTATAATATAGGATGACTAGCTTTTACCCCCGTCGCAAGCGACGTCTGTTTTTTGTGAGTGGCTTGAATTTCATGTCAAAATTTAATTCTATTTTTAAATTGAAATAATAAATAAACTCGTCCTATATTAATTTTACATATAATAACAATTAATTTTTCATACAAACTGTCTAAGAAAATATATTTTTTATATCAAAACAAAAAATATTTTCAATATATGCGTTATGACCAACTTTTTTTCAAAATTTCGGAGTGCTTTTTCGATTAGTAAATAAGTTACCAAGGTTAGCCTATATACAAAATTTAAACTTTCTACCTCAATTTCTACACTTGGAAAATAATGTCCCTCGTGCTCCCAAATAAAATTTTGAATTTTGTTTTATTAATAATATACCTAATTATTCTAGAATCCAGAATATGAACTTTCTCCAAAGTTCCATACCGGGCCCCCGAATTTCTTCAACCCCCCCTTTTTCAATTTTTAATTTTTGAGAAATGTCAGCATTGAATACCTTAATACACATGCAAAATTTCAACTTTCTATCTTTTACGAATTAAAAGGAATACAGCAAAAAAGGGCTCATTTTCTTTCCAGTTTTTCCAAAATTACGGGTTTCCAGGAAATTCATGGAAAAATCCGGAGACGCCAAAAGTTTTAGAATTTTTTTCTCTTAAAGTCTTTAAAGTCTCTTTTAAAGCCCAGAGTTTACCCCCGTCTTTTTGGCGTGTATTATTTGAATCCAATAAAATATTTCGTAATTACATTTCATATTTAACTGTTCTATTTTTAAATTGAAATAATAAATAACCTCGCGCACATATACACACATATAAATTGATTAAAAAAATATTTTTTTTTATCAAAAAAAATTTTTTTTTCAATTTATGCGTTATTTGACCAACTTTTTTTCAAAATTTGGAATTTTTTTTTTCGATTCGTAAATAAGTTACCAAGGTTAGCCTATATACAAAATTTAAACTTTCTACCTCAATTTCTACACTTGGAAAATAATGTCCCTCGTGCTCCCAAATAAAATTTTGAATTTTGTTTTATTAATAATATACCTAATTATTCTAGAATCCAGAATATGAACTTTCTCCAAAGTTCCATACCGGGCCCCCGAATTTCTTTAACCCCCCCTTTATCAATTTTTGAATTTCTAATTTTTGAGAAATATCAGCCTTAAATAGCTTAATACACATGCAAAATTTCAACTTTCTATCTTTTACGACTTAAAAGTAATACAGCAAAAAGGATCACTTTTTTTCCAGTTTTTTCAAAATTACGGGTTTCCAGGAAATTCAGGGAAAAATCCAGGGACGCCAAAAGTCTTAGAATTTTTTTCTCTACGAAATAGAAATTTTTTAAAAACTTCCCTGGAGCCGTTTTCGAGATGCCATACAAAATTTGAACCAAACATATAAGAATACTAGCTTTTACCCCGTCGCGAGCGACGTTTGTTTTTTGTGAGTGGCTTGAATTTCAAGTCAAAATTTAATTTTTAAATTGAAATAATAAATAAACTCGTCCTATATTGATTTAACATTTAATAACAATTAATTTTTCATACAAACTGACTAAGAAAATACTATTTTTATATCAAAATAAAAAATATTTTGAATTTATGCGATATTTGAACAACTTTTTTTCAAAATTTGGGATTTTCTTTTTGATTCGTAAATAAGTTGCCAAGGTTAGCCTATATACAAAATTTCAACTTTCTAGCACAATTTTTACTCTCGGCAAATACTGCCCCCGTGCTCCCCAATAAAATTTTGAAATTTTGAATTTTTTTTTTTTAATACTTAATTATTCTAGAATTCAGAATATGAACTTTCTCCAAAGTTCCCTACCGTGCCCCCGAATTTCTTCAACCCCCCCTTTTTCTATTTTTGAAATTCTAATTTTTGAGAAATGTCAGCATTAAATAGCTTAATACACATGCAAAATTTCAACTTTCTATCTTTTACGACTTGAAAGTAATACAGCAAAAAAGGGATCACTTTTTTTCCAGTTTTTCCAAGATTACGGGTTTCCAGGAAATTCAGGGAAAAATCCGGGGACGCCAAAAGTCTTAGAATTCTTTTCTCTACGAAATAGGAAGTTTTTAAAAACTTCCCTGGAGCCGTTTTCGAGATGCCATACAAAATTCGAACCAAACATATAAGAATATAAGAATATAAGAATACTAGCTTTTACCCCCGTCGCAAGCGACGTCTGTTTTTTGTGAGTGGCTTGAATTTTATATCAAAATTTAATTCCATTTTTAAATTGAAATAATAAATAAACTCGTCCTATGATTGATTTTTATATCAAAATAAAAAATATTTTGAATTTTTGCGTTATTTGAACAACTTTTTTTCAAAATTTGGGATTCTTTTTTCGATTCGTAAATAAGTTACCAAGGTTAGCCTATATACAAAATTTCAACTTTCTAGCACAATTTTTACTCTCGGCAAATACTGCCCCGTGCCCCCCAATAAAATTGAAATTTTGAATTTCTTTTTTATTAATAATATACTTAATTATTCTAGAATCCAGAATATGAACTTTCTCCAAAGTTCCCTACCGGGCCCCCGAATTTCTTTAACCCCTTCTTTTTCACTTTTTGAATTTCTAATTTTTGAGAAATGTCAGCATTGAATACCTTAATACACATGCAAAATTTCAACTTTCTATCTTTTACGAATTAAAAGTAATACAGCATAAAAGGGATCACTTTTTTTCAGTTTTTCCAAAATTACGGGTTTCCAGAAAATTCAGGGAAAAATACGGCGACGCCAAAAGTCTTAGAATTTTTTTCTCTACGAAATAGGAAATTTTAAAAACTTCCCTGGAGCCGTTTTCGAGATGCCATACAAAATTCGAACCAAACATAAACACATAAACATATAAGAATATAAGTATACACCTGAGACATTATAATATACTTGAGTTTACCCCCATCGCAATGCGACGTCTTTTTGGCGTGTATCATTTAAATCCAATAAAATAATTCGTAATTAAATTTCATATTTAACTGTTCTATTTTTAAATTGAAATAATTAATAAACTCGCGCACATATACACACATATAAATTGACTAAAAAAATATTATTTTTTTATCAAAATAAAAAATATTTTCAATTTATGCGTTATTTGACCAACTTTTTTTCAAAATTTGGAAATTTTTTTTTCGATTCGTAAATAAGTTACCAAGGTTAGCCTATATACAAAATTTCAACTTTCTAGCACAATTTTTACTCTCGGAAAATACTGCCCCCGTGCCCCCAAATAAAATTTTGAAATTTTGAATTCTTTTTCATTAATAATATACTTAATTATTCTAGAATTCAGAATATGAACTTTCTCCAAAGTTTCCTACCGGGCCCCCGAATTTCTTTAACCCCCCCTTTTTCAATTTTTAAATTTCTAATTTTTGAGAAATATCAGCCTTAAATAGCTTAATACACATGCAAAATTTCAACTTTCTATCTTTTACGACTTAAAAGTAATACAGCAAAAAAGGGATCACTTTTTTTCCAGTTTTTCCAAAATTACGGGTTTCCAGGAAATTCAGGGAAAAATCCAGGGACGCCAAAAGTCTTAGAATTTTTTTCTCTACGAATTAGGAAATTTTCAAAAACTTCCCTGGAGCCGTTTTCGAGATGCCATACAAAATTCGAACCAAACATATAAACATATAAACATATAAGAATATAAATAAACACTTGGAACATTATAATATAAGTTAGTAAATAAAAGTTATTTCCTAAATTGAAAATAATGCAAAATATTATTTTTAAGTAATTTTCGCTAAAATGTATTGTTTTTTAAATTTATGTTTTCTTATTTTGTTATAATTCTTTCATTTACAGTAATAAAGCACTGTATTGGCCAGTCTGCAGTGCCCCCGCTTATAAGCTCAAATCATCACCTCTTGGCCCATGCTCTCTTACGTGTCTGAACTTTTAATTTGATTATTCTAAACTTCCGCCATGGGGCGCCTCCTTCCTTCAGCACTCTGTATCGCTTCTTCCCTGAGCATCGTCGGTCCTTAGAGTACTTTCACAGCGCCCCGCTCTACCGCTATAATTAAATAATTCTTCGTTTCCTGTTCCCTGCGTAAAATTATCCAATTTACCCTAATGAAGCACAGTATTAAACAATGTCCACTGCCCCGCCCCTAAACACCAATCATCACCTATTGGCTCCATGCTCTGTATCGTTCTCGCACTATCAATTGTATTCATCTGCACCTCTGCCACAATGCGCCTAATTGCAACACCACAGCCCAAATGAGCATCATCGCTTATTAGGGCACATTCCTATCGCACCCGATTTCGAGCAATCATTAAATAATCCTGCGCTTTCACCCCCTGCTTACTAATCTCTTAGCAATTAGTTTTCAAAATTAATACCATACTGGCAACCTGCATACTAAATTTCATCCTTAGAAGTACATTATTTTTTAATAATTATTCGATAAGATAAATGCTTGATAAAATTAATTTTCACTCATTTCAATGTAAACCTATTAATTACATCAATTCATTTATGTTTTTAAGAAAGCCTAGCGTTTCGCTCCTGGTAATCTCATCTCTAGCCCTTATCCTTCCCGTTATTGTACTTTCAATTTAATCCCCTGAACCGCCGCCCACATTTTCAGCACCAAAGCACATATTCTACAACACGGTTACCTCCCAGAGCCATTATTATCTATCGCTACTTCTTCTAACACCACTGTTACTTGGTGTCCTGAACCCCGGCGCCACCCTCTCTCCCATCAGGCACTACCAATTCAATATTACAGCAAATCAATTACATAATTAAAACTGCACTGTAATCTTACTTTCTAATTTTCGTATTTATATTTACGATATAATATTATTCTGCAACACGGTTACCTCCAAGAGCCATTAATAATCTATCGCCACTACTTCTAACACCACCGTTACTTAGTACTGAACCCCAGCGCCACCCTCTCCTCCAATCAAGCACTACCAATTCGATATTACAGCAACTCATTTACGTAATTAAAACTGCACTGTAATCTTACGTTTTAATTTTCTTATTTATATTTACGATATAATATTAGTCTCCCCAATAATCCTCGCTCCTGAAATAAAATTGTCAAATTTAAGGCAAAGCAATCTATTTTGCTCGTAACAAATCTTTATACCTTTATAACCTTTATCTACCTCTACTTTTATAAATGATCGAAATTTCAAAATTGAGCTGTTTGGCGAAGCCTTTTCCGCCCCCACTTCCCCAATTTCACGCCGCTACTTAGGTTAAATTTATTTATTTTTCTGTTTCTATTTTTTTAATTTGATATTTGGGGCTGTTAACTATTTCCCCCCTACACCTCTCTCTCTCCTGTTCGATTTCACAGCACAACAAACGGACCAAAAATCAGTTCAATTCTACTATTAAATGTTATTTGACTATTTAACTTAAAGAGAACTATTGTGCTTCTATTTAATATTCTACAGGCAAAATATCATCGTTGTACCTCTATTTTGTTCATATACTCGGTTTATCACCCCCACTCTAGTGTTACACTTAAGAAAATGTATTTTCTTTTATATTTTCGTTATTAATATGTCAATCTATATCTGCATACTAAATTTTAGCTTTGTATTTATATTTTAGCATTAGTACCCCCCCACATACCTGCGCTACTGAACATGTTTATCAAATTTTAACACAGGGATTTATTTTATTTGTATCTAAGAACATATATTCTAAACTATAGCCTTTTATCTCTATATATTTCATATTTCTGGTTTTTGGCCCCCAGCGCCCGCCGCCTCTGGAAAGTTGCAGTTTTCTATAGTTTGTCTTTAATTACACTCTATATAGGGCCCACGTTCCAAATATCAACGTTCTAACTCTGTTGCAACATTGCCCCCAAAAAATCACGCCGCTACTGAATTAAAATTTTGGTAATTCAATTATTGGCAAACATGCGCAATTAGTGTCTGAATACATAGCTTAAGTTTTAATACTACTTTTTCAATATTTCTGACTTTTACTGTTTTAACTCCCGCCGCCACTGGAAATTTGGGGCTGTTTATTTTTTTTCATCTCATCTCTAGGCCTTTTCCTTACCGTTATTGCACTTTCGATTCAATCCCCATACCCCGCCACCCTCACTTTCAGCACCAAAGCACATATTCTGCAATACGGTTACCTCCCAGAGCCATTATAATCTATCGCCACTACTTGTAACATCACTGTTACTTAGAACTGAACCCCAGCGCCACACTCTTCTCCAATCAGACACTACCAATTCGATATTACAGCAATTCATTTACATGATTAAAACTGTACTGTAATCTTACACTCTATATTTCGTATTTATATTTACGTTATAATATTAGTCTCCCCATTAAACTCCGCTGCTGAAATAAAATTGTCAAATTTTAGGCATAGCAATCTATTTTGCTCGTAACAACTCTCACTACCTTTATCTACCCCTACTTTTATAAATGATCGAAATTTCAAAATTGAGTTCTTTGGCAAAGCGTTTTCCCGCCCCCACTTCCTCAATTTAACGCCGCTACTAAGGTTAAATTTATTTTCGCAAATATGCACGTGCATAGTTTCTATTTTTTCACTTTTTCTTTTTTTTGATATTTGGGGCTGTTAACTATTTCCCCCCTATACCTCTCACTCCTGTTCGATTTCACAGCACAACAAACGCACCAAAAATCAATCCAATTCTACTACTGAATGTAATTTGAATATCTGACTTATAGAGAACTATTTAGCTTCTATTTAATATTCTACATGCAAAATATCATCGTTGTACCTCTATATTGTTCTTATATTCGGTTTATCACCCGCCACTCTAATGTTGCACTTAAGAAAATGTATTTTTTTTTATATTTTCGTAATAATAATGTCAATCTATATCTGCATACTAAATTTCAGTTTTGTATATATATTTTAGCATTAGTACCCCCCACAAACCTCCGCTACTGAACAAGTTTGTTAAATTTTAGCACGAGGATCTATTTTATTTGTATCTAAGAAAATATATTCTAAACTATAGCCTTTCATCTCCATATATTTCAAATATCTGGTTTTTGGCCCCCAGCGCCCGCCGCCTCTGGAAAGTTGCAAATTTCTATAGTGTGTCTTTAATGATACTCTATATATGGCCCCCGTTCCAAATTTTAACGTTCTAGCTCTGTTGCGACATTGCCCCCAAAAAATCACGCCGCTACTGAATTAAAATTTTGGTAATCTAATTATTGGCAAACATGCGCAATTAGTGTCTCCATACATACCTTAAGTTATAATACTACATTTTTAATATTTCTGGCTTTTACTGTCTCAACTCCCGCCGCCACTGGAAATTTGGGGCTGTTTATTTTTTTTCATTAATAACTGTCTAAAGCGAGCCTACAAATTAAATTTCAACGTCCTAACTCTATTCTAACATTGCCCCCGGAAATTCGCGCCGCTACTGAACTTAAATTTCCAATTTCCAACTATTGGCAAATGTGCACAATTATGATCTCAATACACACACCAAATTTCAGTTTTCTATCTTTTCTAGTTCGTCAGATATTAGCAAAAGTATTTTTTCGAATTTTCCAGTTTTTCCAGTATAAGTTTTCCACGGAAATTCAGGGGAAAATTCAGGGACGTAGAAAGTCTTAGAAATTCGTCCTTTACATCATACCAAAATTTGAAGAACTTTGTAGGCGCCGTTTAGAAGATACCATATACGATTTTGTTACCGGATATATATATAAATATATAAATATCTATATAAATATCTATGAGTTCTTATGAGTTTTCCATGTTAAATTGGAACATTACGAACATTATAATAAGTAGACTAGCGCTTCGCCCCGTCGCAAAGCGACGTGTATTTAATATTTGTGAATAAATAAATTTATTTGCTAAATTGAAAATAATGCAAAATATTATTTTTAAGTAATTTTCGTTATAATATATCTTTTTTAAACTTTTTTTTTTTATTTTGTTATAATTCTTTCATTTACAGTAATAAAGCACTGTATTGACCAGTCTCCAGTGCCCCCGCCCATAAGCCATGGAGCGCCTTTTTCCTTCAGCACTCTGTATCGCTTCTTTCCTGAGCATCGTCGGTCCTTAGAGTACATTCACAGTGCACCCGCTTTAGCACTATAATTAAATAATCCTTCGTTTCCTCCTCTCTGTGTAAAATTATTATTTACCCTAATAAAGCGCAGTATTGAAAAATGTCCACTGCCCCGCCCCGTAATACTAATCATCACCTCTTGGCTCCATGCTCTGTATCGTTCTCGCACTTTCAATTGTATTCCTCTGCACCTCTGCCACAATGCGCCCACTTGCAACACCACAGCCAACCTGAGAATCATCGCACATAACGGCACTGTTCTATCGCCCCTTTTACCGCAATCATTAAACAATCTTGCGCTTTTACCTCCTGCGTACTAATACTCTTAACAATTAGTTTTCATAATTAATACTTTACTGGCAACCTACACACTAAATTTCATCCTTAGAAGTATATTATTTTTTAATAATTATTCGATAAGATAAATGCTTGATAAAATTAATTTTCACTCATTTCAATGTAAACCTACTAATTACATCAATTCATTTATGTTTTTAAGAAAGCCTAGCGGTTCGCTCTTAATCATCTCATCTCTAGCCCTTATCCTTCCCGTTATTGTACTTTCAATTTAATCCCCTGAACCGCCGCCCACATTTCCAGCACCAAAGCACATATTCTACAACACGGTTATCTTCCAGAGCCATTATAATCTATCGCTACTTCTTCTAAGACCACCGTTACTTGGTGTCCTGAACCCCGGCGCCACCCTCTCCTCCAATCAGGCACTACCAATTCAATATTACAGCAATTCATTTACATAATTAAAACTGCACTGTAATCTTACGTTCTAATTTTTGTATTTATATTTACGATATAATATTGTCCTCCCCATTAATTCCCGCTCCTGAAATAAAATTGACAAATTTTAGGCATAACAATCTATTTTGCTCATAACAATTCTCTCTACTTTTATAACCTTTATTACTACTATCTACTTTTATAAATGATCGAAATTTAAAATTGAGCTCTTTGGCAAAGCCTTTCCCGCCCCCACTTCCCCAATTTCACGCCGCTACTAAGGTTAAACTTATTTTTCGCAAATATGCACATGCGTAGTTTCTATTTTTTTAATTTGATATTTGGGGCTGTTAACTATTTCCCCCCCATACCTCTCACTGACGACACAGTGGGCGTGAGCATTGATGCTTGACGCCGACTGCTGTGTCTTCGGGTTCGATCCCCGGACCAGATATATATTTTCTGGGTTTGGTTATTATGAACTTATATTGATTATGGTCATACATAATCGTACACTATTTAGGCAGTGGTGTAGCCCACATATATGAGGCCACGACACCATAAATACTGCCAACATTGAAGGAAGTCGTCGGTGATAGGACTCAGCATCGGAAATAGGCCGACGTTAAATAAAAAAAAAAAATAAAAATATACCTCTCACTCCTGTTCGATTTCACAGCACAACAAACGCACCAAAAATCAATTCAATTCTACTATTGAATGTAATTTGACTATCTAACTTATAGAGAACTATTGTGCTTCTATTTAATATTCTACATGCAAAATATCATCGTTGTACCTCTATTTTGTTCTTATACTCGGTTTATCACTCCCCACTCTAGTGTTACACTTAAGAAAAGGATTTTTTTTTTATATTTTCGTTATTAATTTGTCAATCTATATCTGCATACTAAATTTTAGCTTTGTATTTATATTTTAGCATTAATACCCCCCCACATACCTGCGCTACTGAACAAGTTTGTCAAATTTTAACACAGGGATCTATTTTATTTATATCTAAGAACATATAATCTAAACTATAGCCTTTTATTTTTATATATTTCATATTTCTGGTTTTTGGCCCACAGCGCCCACCGCCTCTGGAAAGTTGCAGTTTTCTATAGTTTGTCTTTAATGACACTCTATATAGAGCCCACGTTCCAAATATCAACGTTCTAGCTCTGTTGCAACATTGCCCCGAAAAAATCACGCCGCTACTGAATTATTATTTTGGTAATCCAATTATTGGCAACATTCGCAATTAGTGTCTCAATACATGCCCTAAGTTTTAATACTACTTTTTCAATATTTCTAGCTTTTACTAACTCAACTCCCGCCGCCACTGGAAATTTGGGGCTCTTTATTTTTTTTCATTAATAACACTGTAGAGCGAGCCTACATATTAAATTTGAACTTCCTAACTCTATTCTAACATTGCCCCCGGAAATTCGCGCCGCTACTGAACTTAAATTTTAAATGTCCAACTATTGGCAAATGTGCACAATTATGATCTCAATACACATACCAAATTTCAGTTTCCTATCTTTTCTAGTTCGTCAGATATTTGCAAAAGTATTTTTTCAAATTTTCCAGTTTTTCCAGAATAATTTTTTCCAGGGAAATTCAGGGAAAAATTCAGGGACGTAGAAAGTCTTAGAAATTCGTCCTTTACATAATATCAAAATTTAAAAAACTTTGTAGGCGCCGTTTAGAAGATACCATACAGATTTTGTTACCGGAAATATATATATATATATAAATATCTATGAGTTCTTATGAGTTTTCCATGTTAAATTGGAACATTACGAACATTATAATAGTAAGATGATGATAAATATACACCTGGGACATTATAATATACTTGAGTTTACCCCCGTCGCAATGCGACATCTTTTTGGCGTGTATCATTTAAATCTAATAAAATAATTCGTAATTAAATTTCATATTTAACTGTTCTATTTTTAAATTGAAATAATAAATAAACTCGCGCACATATAAATTGACTAAAAAAATATTATTTTTTTATCAAAATAAAAAATATTTTCAATTTATTCGTTATTTGACCAACTTTTTTTCAAAATTTGGGATTTTTTTTTTCGATTCGTAAATAAGTTACCAAGGTTAGCCTATATACAAAATTTCAACTTTCTAGCACAATTTTTACTCTTGGAAAATACTGCCCCCGTGCCCCCCAATAAAATTTTGAAATTTTGAATTTTTTTTTATTAATAATATACTTAATTATTTTACAATCCAGAATATGAACTTTCTCCAAAGTTCCCTACCGGGCCCCCGAATTTCTTCAACCCCCCCTTTTCCTATTTTTGAAATTCTAATTTTTGAGAAATGTCAGCATTAAATAGCTTAATACACATGCAAAATTTCAACTTTCTATCTTTTACGACTTGAAAGTAATACAGCAAAAAAGGGATCACTTTTTTTCCAGTTTTTCCAAAATTACGGGTTTCCAGGAAATTCAGGGAAAAATCCAGGGACGCCAAAAGTCTTAGAATTTTTTTCTCTACGAATTAGGAAATTTTCAAAAACTTCCCTGGAGCCGTTTTCGAGATGCCATACAAAATTCGAACCAAACATATAAACATATAAACATATAAGAATATAAATAAACACTTGGAACATTATAATATAGGACTAGCGCTTCGCCCCGTCGCAAAGCGACGTGTATATAATATTTGTAAATTAAAAAAAGTTATTTGCTAAATTGAAAATAATGCAATATATTATTTTTAAGTAATTTTTGCTAAAATATATCATCTTTTAAATTTATGTTCCCTTATTTTGTTATAATTCTTTCATTTACAGTAATAAAGCACTGTATTGAGCAGTCTCTAGTGCCCCCGCCTATAAGCCCCAATCATCACCTCTTGGCTCCATGCTCTTTTACGTTTCCGAACTTTTAATTTGATTCCTCTAAACTTCCGCCATGGAACGCCTCCTTCCTTTAGCACTCTGTATCGCTTCTTCCCTGAGCATCGTCGGTCCTTAGAGTACTTTCACAGCGTCCCCGCTATAGCGCTATAAATAAATAATCCTTTGCTTCCTCCTCCCTGCGTAAAGTTATCCAATTTACCCTAATGAAGAACAGTATTAAACAATTTCCACTGCCCCGCCCCTAAATAGCAAGTATCACCTCTTGGCTCCATGCTCTGTATCGTTCCTGCATTTCTTGTTCTTGCAAAGCGACGTGTATCTAATATTTGTGAATAAAAAAAGTTATTTGATAAAGTGAAAATAATGCAAAATATTATTTTTAAGTAATTTTCGCAAAAATATATCATTTTTTAAATTTATATTTCCTTATTTTGTTATAATTCCTTTATTTACTGTTATAAAGCACTGTATTGACCAGTCTCCAGTGCCTCCGCCCATAAGCCCCAATCGTCACCTCTTGGCTCCATGCTTTCTTACGTTTCCGAACTTTTAATTTGATTCCTCTAAACTTCCGCCATGGAGCGCCTTCTACTTTTAGCACTCTGCATCGCTGCTTCCCTGAGCATCGTCGGTCCTTAAAATACTTCCACAGCGCCCCCGCTGCGTAAAATTATCATTAACCATAATGAAGCACAGTATTGAATAATGTCCACTGCCCCGCCCCTAAACACCAATCACCTCTTGGCTCCATGCTCTGTATAGTTTTGCACTTTCAATTGTATTCATCTGCTTCTTTGCCACAATGCGCCCACTTGCAACACTACAGGCTACCTGAGCATCATCGCTCATTAGGGTACTTTCCTATCCCCCCCGTTTAGCGCAATCATTAAATAATCCTGCGCTTCCACCCCCTGCGTACTAATCTCTTAACAATTAGTTTTCAAAATTAATACTATACTGGCAACCTGCAGACTAAATTTCCTTAGAAGTACATTATTTTTTAATAATTATTTGATAAGATAAATGTTTGATAAAATTTTCACTAATTTCAATGTAAACCTACTAATTACTAATTAAGCGCTACACTCTCTTTCAATCAGGCACTATTAATTCGATATTATAGCAATTCATTTACATGAATAAAACTGTACTGTAATCTTACATTCTATATTTCGTATTTATATTTACGTTATAATATTAGTCACCCCATTAATCCCCGCTCCTGAAATAAAATTGTCAAATTTTAGGCATAGCAATCTATTTTGCTCGTAGCAACTCTCTCTACCTTTATCTACCTTTTATAAATGATCGAAATTTCAAAATTGAGTTCTTTGGCAAAGCTTTTTCCCGCCCCCACTTCCCCAATTTCACCCCGCCACTAAGGTTAATTTTATTTTCGCAAAGTTTCTATTTTTTCATTTTATCTATTTTTTGATATTTGGGGCTGTTAACTATTTCCCCACTATACCTCTCACTCCTGTTCGATTTCACAGCACAACAAACGCACCAAAAATCAATTCAACTCTACTATTGAATGTAATTTGAATATCTGACTTATAGAGAACTATTGTGCTTCTATTTAATATTCTACATGCAAAATATCATCGTTGTACCTCTATATTATTATTATACTTGGTTTAACACCTCCTGCTCTAATGGTACACATAAGAAAATATAGTTTGTTTATATTTTCGTTATTAATGTGTCAATCTATATCTGCATACTAAATTTCAGCTTTGTATTTTTATTTTAGCATTAGTACCCCCCACATACCTCCGCTACTAAAGAAGTTTCTCAAATTTTAGCACAGGTATCTATTTTATTTGTACCTAAGAGCATATATTCTCAACTATAGTTATTCATCTCTATATATTTCATATTTATGTTTTTTGGCCCCCAGCGCCCGCCGCCTCTGGAAAGTTGCAGTTTTCTATAGTTTGTCTTTAATGACACTCTATATAGGGCCTACGTTCCAAATATCAACTTTTTACCTCTATTTCGACATTGCCCCCAAAAAATCACGCCGCCACTGAATTAAAATTTTGGTAATCCAATTATTGGCAAACATGCGCAATAATTGTCTCAATACATACCCTAAGTTTTAATACTACTTTTTCAATATTTCTGGCTTTTACTGTCTCAACTCCCGCCGCCACTGGAAATTTGGGGCTGTTTATTTTTTTTCATTAATGACTGTCTAGAGCGAGCCTACATATTAAATTTGAACGTCCTAACTCTATTCTAACATTGCCCCCGAAAATTCGCGCCGCTACTGAACTCAAATTTCAAATGTCCAACTATTGGCAAATGTGCACAATAATGATCTCAATACACATACCAAATTTCAGTTTTCTATCTTTTCTAGTTCGTCAGATATTTGCAAAAGTATTTTTTCGAATTTTCCAGTTTTTCCAGAATAATTTTTTCCAGGGAAATTCAGGGAAAAAATCAAAAACGTAGAAAGTCTTAGAAATTCGTCCTTTACATAATATTAAAATTTAAAAAACTTTGTAGGCGCTGTTTAGAAGATACCATACAGATTTTGTTACCGGATATATATATATATATATATAAATATCTATGAGTTCTTATGAGTTTTCCATGTTAAATTGGAACATTACGAACATTATAATAGTAAGATGATAAGAATATAAGAATATAAGAATATAAGAATATAAGAATATAAGAATATAAGAATATAAGAATATAAGAATATAAGAATATAAGAATATAAGAATATAAGAATATAAGAATATAAATATACACCTGGGACATTATAATATATGACTAGCGCTTCGCCCCGTCGCAAAGCGACGTGTATATAATATTTGTGACTAAATAAAAGTTATTTCCTAAATTGAAAATAATGCAAAATATTATTTTTAAGTAATTTTCGCTAAAATGTATTGTTTTTTAAATTTATGTTTTCTTATTTTGTTATAATTCTTTCATTTACAGTAATAAAGCACTGTATTGGCCAGTCTGCAGTGCCCCCGCTTATAAGCTCAAATCATCACCTCTTGGCCCATGCTCTCTTACGTGTCTGAACTTTTAATTTGATTATTCTAAACTTCCGCCATGGGGCGACTCCTTCCTTCAGCACTCTGTATCGCTTCTGCCCTGAGCATCGTCGGTCCTTAGAGTACTTTCACAGCGCCCCGCTCTACCGCTATAATTAAATAATCCTTCGTTTCCTGTTCCCTGCGTAAAATTATCCAATTTACCCTAATGAAGCACAGTATTAAACAATGTCCACTGCCCCGCCCCTAAACACCAATCATCATCCATGCTCTGTATCGTTCTCGCACTATCAATTGTATTCATCTGCACCTCTGCCACAATGCGCCTAATTGCAACACCACAGCCCAAATGAGCATCATCGCTTATTAGGGCACATTCCTATCGCACCCGGTTTCGAGCAATCATTAAATAATCCTGCGCTTTCACCCCCTGCTTACTAATCTCTTAGCAATTAGTTTTCAAAATTAATACCATACTGGCAACCTGCATACTAAATTTCATCCTTAGAAGTACATTATTTTTTAATAATTATTCGATAAGATAAATGCTTGATAAAATTAATTTTCACTCATTTCAATGTAAACCTATTAATTACATCAATTCATTTATGTTTTTAAGAAAGCCTAGCGTTTCGCTCCTGGTAATCTCATCTCTAGCCCTTATCTTTCCCGTTATTGTACTTTCAATTTAATCCCCTGAACCGCCGCCCACATTTTCAGCACCAAAGCACATATTCTACAACACGGTTACCTCCCAGAGCCATTATTATCTATCGCTACTTCTTCTAACACCACTGTTACTTGGTGTCCTGAACCCCGGCGCTACCCTTTCTTCCATCAGGCACTACCAATTCAATATTACAGCAATTCAATTACATAATTAAAACTGCACTGTAATCTTACTTTCTAATTTTCGTATTTATATTTACGATATAATATTATTCTGCAACACGGTTACCTCCAAGAGCCATTATTAATCTATCGCTACTACTTCTAACACCACCGTTACTTAGTACTGAACCCCAGCGCCACCCTCTCCTTCAATCAAGCACTACCAGTTCGATATTACAGCAACTCATTTACGTAATTAAAACTGCACTGTAATCTTACGTTTTAATTTTTGTATTTATATTTACGATATAATATTAGTCTCCCCAATAATCCTCGCTCCTGAAATAAAATTGTCAAATTTAAGGCAAAGCAATCTATTTTGCTCGTAACAAATCTTTATACCTTTATAACCTTTATCTACCTCTACTTTTATAAATGATCGAAATTTCAAAATTGAGCTGTTTGGCGAAGCCTTTCCCGCCCCCACTTCCCCAATTTCACGCCGCTACTTAGGTTAAATTTATTTTTCGCAAATATCCGCATGCGTAGTTTCTATTTTTTTAATTTGATATTTGGGGCTGTTAACTATTTCCCCCCTACACCTCTCTCTCTCCTGTTCGATTTCACAGCACAACAAACGCACCAAAAATCAGTTCAATTCTACTATTAAATGTTATTTGACTATTTAACTTAAAGAGAACTATTGTGCTTCTATTTAATATTCTACAGGCAAAATATCATCGTTGTACCTCTATTTTGTTCATATACTCGGTTTATCACCCCCAGTCTAGTGTTACACTTAAGAAAATGTATTTTCTTTTATATTTTCGCTATTAATATGTCAATCTATATCTGCATACTAAATTTAAGCTTTGTATTTATATTTTAGCATTAGTACCCCCCCACATACCTGCGCTACTAAACATGTTCATCAAATTTTAACACAGGGATTTATTTTATTTGTATCTAAGAACATATATTCTAAACTATAGCCTTTCATCTCTATATATTTCATATTTCTGGTTTTTGGCCCCCAGCGCCCGCCGCCTCTGGAAAGTTGCAAATTTCTATAGTGTGTCTTTAGTGATACTCTATATATGGCCCCCGTTCCAAATTTTAACAATTAGTGTCTGAATACATACCTTAAGTTTTAATACTACTTTTTCAATATTTCTGGCTTTTACTGTTTTAACTCCCGCCGCCACTGGAAATTTGGGGCTGTTTATTTTTTTTCATCTCATCTCTAGGCCTTTTCCTTACCGTTATTGCACTTTCGATTCAATCCCCATACCCCGCCACCCTCACTTTCAGCACCAAAGCACATATTCTGCAATTCGGTTACCTCCCAGAGCCATTATAATCTATCGCCACTACTTGTAACATCACTGTTACTTAGAACTGAACCCCAGCGCCACACTCTTCTCCAATCAGACACTACCAATTCGCTATTACAGCAATTCATTTACATGATTAAAACTGTACTGTAATCTTACACTCTATATTTCGTATTTATATTTACGTTATAATATTAGTCTCCCCATTAATCCCCGCTGCTGAAATAAAATTGTCAAATTTTAGGCATAGCAATATATTTTGCTCGTAGCAACTCTCTCTACCATTATCTACCACTACTTTTATAAATGATCGAAATTTAAAAATTGAGTTCTTTGGCAAAGCTTTTTCCCGCCGCTACTAAGGTTAAATTTATTTTCGCAAATATGCACGTGCATAGTTTCTATTTTTTCACTTTTTCTTTTTTTTGATATTTGGGGCTGTTAACTATTTCCCCCCTATACCTCTCACTCCTGTTCGATTTCACAGCACAATAAACGCACCAAAAATCAATCCAATTCTACTACTGAATGTAATTTGAATATCTGACTTATAGAGAACTATTTAGCTTCTATTTAATATTCTACATGCAAAATATCATCTTTGTACCTCTATATTGTTCTTATATTCGGTTTATCACCCGCCACTCTAATGTTGCACTTAAGAAAATGTAGTTTTTTTTATATTTTCGTAATAATAATGTCAATCTATATCTGCATACTAAATTTCAGTTTTGTATATATATTTTAGCATTAGTACCCCCCACAAACGTCCGCTACTGAACAAGTTTGTTAAATTTTAGCACAAAGATCTATTTTATTTGTATCTAAGAATATATATTTTAAATTATAGCCTTTCATCTCCATAAATTTCAAATATCTGGTTTTTGGCCCCCAGCGCCCGCCGCCTCTGGAAAGTTGCATATTTCTATAGTGTGTCTTTAATGATACTCTATATATGGCCCCCGTTCCAAATTATAACGCTCTAGCTCTGTTGCGACATTGCCCCCAAAAAATCACGCCGCTACTGAATTAAAATTTTGGTAATCTAATTATTGGCAAACATGCGCAATTAGTGTCTCCATACATACCCTAAGTTATAATACTACATTTTCAATATTTCTGGCTTTTACTGTCTCAACTCCCGCCGCCACTGGAAATTTAGGGCTGTT
Source organism: Panorpa germanica (assembly GCA_963678705.1). Taxonomy (NCBI): domain Eukaryota; kingdom Metazoa; phylum Arthropoda; class Insecta; order Mecoptera; family Panorpidae; genus Panorpa; species Panorpa germanica. Next base: position 4,335,973 of record OY783205.1, read on the forward strand.
TATTTTTTTTCATTAATAACTGTCTACAGCGAGCCCACATATTAAATTTCAACGTCCTAACTCTATTCTAACATTGCCCCCGGAAATTCGCGCCGCTACTGAACTTAAATTTCCAATTTCCAACTATTGGCAAATGTGCACAATTATGATCTCAATACACACACCAAATTTCAGTTTTTTATCTTTTCTAGTTCGTCAGATATTAGCAAAAGTATTTTTTCGAATTTTCCAGTTTTTCCAGTATAAGTTTTTCCACGGAAATTCAGGGAAAAATTCAGGGACGTAGAAAGTCTTAGAAATTCGTCCTTTACATCATACCAAAATTTGAAGAACTTTGTAGGCGCCGTTTAGAAGATACCATATACGATTTTGTTACCGGATATATATATAAATAAATAAATAAATAAATATATAACGCTCTATATATATATATAAATATCTATGAGTTCTTATGAGTTTTCCATGTTAAATTGGAACATTACGAACATTATAATAGGTAAGATAAGAAAACAAATATACACCTGGGACATTATAATATACTAGCTTTTACCCCCGTCGCAAGCGACGTTTGTTTTTTGTGAGTGGCTTGAATTTCAAGTCAAAATTTAATTTTTAAATTGAAATAATAAATAAACTCGTCCTATATTGATTTAACATTTAATAACAATTAATTTTTCATACAAACTGACTAAGAAAATACAGTTTTTATATCAAAATAAAAAAATATTTTGAATTTATGCGATATTTGATCAACTTTTTTTTAAAATTTGGGATTTTTTTTTCGATTCGTAAATAAGTTGCCAAGGTTAGCCTATATACAAAATTTCAAATTTCTAGCACAATTTTTACTCTCGGCAAATACTGCGCCCCAATAAAATTTTAAAATTTTGAATTTTTTTTTTATTAATAATGTACTTAATTATTCTAGAATCCAGAAAATGAACTTTCTCCAAAGTTCCCTACCGGGCCCCCGAATTTCTTTAACCCCCCCTTTTTCAATTTTTGAATTTCTAATTTTTGATAAATGTCAGCATTGAATACCTTAATACACATGCAAAATTTCAACTTTCTATATTTTATGAATTAAAAGTAATACAGCAAAAAAGGGATCACTTTTTTTCCAGTTTTTCCAAAATTACGGGTTTCCAGGAAATTCAGGGAAAAATCCGGGGACGCCAAAAGTTTTAGAATTTTTTTCTCTACGAAATAGGAAGTTTTTAAAAACTTCCCTGGAGCCGTTTTCGAGATGCCATACAAAATTCGAACCAAACATATAAACACATAAACATATAAGAATATAAATATACACCTGGGACATTATAATATACTTGAGTTAACCCCCGTCGCAATGCGACGTCTTTTTGGCGTGTATCATTTGATTCCAATAAAATAAGTCGTAATTAAATTTCATATTTCACTGTTCCATTTTTAAATTGAAATAATAAATAAACTCGCACATATACATTGACACATATAAATTGACTAAAAAATATATTTTTTTTATCAAAATAAAAAATATTTTCAATTTATGCGTTATTTGACCAACTTTTTTTCAAAATTTGGAATTTTTTTTTTCGATTCGTAAATAAGTTACCAAGGTTAGCCTATGTACAAAATTTCAACTTTCTAGCACAATTTTTACTCTCGGAAAATACTGCCCCCGTGCCCCCGAATAAAATTTTGAAATTTTGAATTTTCTTTCATTAATAATATACTTAATTATTCTAGAATTCAGAATATGAACTTTCTCCAAAGTTTTCTACCGGGCCCACGAATTTCTTTAACCCCCCCTTTTTCAATTTTTGAATTTCTAATTTTTGAGAAATGTCAGCATTGAATACTTTAATACACATGCAAAATTTCAACTTTCTATCTTATACGAATTTAAAGTAATACAGCAAAGAAGGGATCACTTTTTTCCAGTTTTTCCAAAATTACGGGTTTCCAGGAAATTCAGGGAAAAATCCGGGGACGCCAAAAGTCTTAGAATTTTTTCTCTACGAAATAGGAAATTTTTAGAAACTTCCCTGGAGCCGTTTTCGAGATGCCATACAAAATTCGAACCAAACATATAAACACATAAACATATAAGAATATAAATATACACTTGGGACATTATAATATACTTGAGTTTACCCCCGTCGCAATGCGACGTCTTTTTGGCGTGTATCATTTGAATTCAATAAAATAATTCGTAATTAAATTTCATATTTAACTGTTCTATTTTTAAATTGAAATAATAAATAAACTCGCGCACATATACACACATATAAATTGACTAAAAAAATATTATTTTTTTATCAAAATTAAAAATATTTTCAATTTATGCGTTATTTGACCAACTTTTTTTCAAAATTTGGAATTTTTTTTTTCGATTCGTAAATAAGTTACCAAGGTTAGCCTATATACAAAATTTCAACTTTCTAGCACAATTTTAACTCTCGGAAAATACTGCCCGCGCGCCCCCAAATAAAATTTTGAAATTTTGATTTTTTTTTTATTAATAATATACTTAATTATTCTACAATCCAGAATATGAACTTTCTCTAAAGTTCCCTACCGTGCCCCCGAATTTCTTCAACCCCCCCTTTTTCTATTTTTGAAATTCTAATTTTTGAGAAATGTCAGCATTAAATAGCTTAATACACATGCAAAATTTCAACTTTCTATCTTTTACGACTTGAAAGTAATACAGCAAAAAAGGGATCACTTTTTTTCCAGTTTTTCCAAAATTACGGGTTTCCAGGAAATTCAGGGAAAAATCCGGGGACGCCAAAAGTCTTAGAATTCTTTTCTCTACGAAATAGGAAGTTTTTAAAAACTTCCCTGGAGCCGTTTTCGAGATGCCATACAAAATTCGAACCAAACATATAAGAATATAAGAATACTAGCGCTTCTCCCCGTCGCAAAGCGACGTGTATTTAATATTTGTGAATAAATAAAAGTTATTTGATAAATAGAAAATAATCCTGAAATATTGTTTATTGTTCGCCTTTCGGCTTTACAATCTACATTCTTAATACATTTCATATACTTCAACTTACAATTAAATTTACATTATTCTCCACCAACTTATTTATTCTTCTGTTTTTCCTTTCCTTCTTACTATTTCCGCCATCCACCTCTTTCCTTCACTGCCTCCCTTTAATAGCTGACCAATATTCCTTTCGCTAGCTACTTTTTCCTTACCCTCAAACTTAATGTGCTCCAGTGTTTCGTCCTTCGCTCCGCACACTCTACACTTTCTTTCCTCACTCTTTTCCCAGTATCTGTTTCCTTTTTCCTCATTTCCCAATCTAAACGTTGCTATTCTTCTTATGTGTTTTATGTCTTTTTCTATAAGGTACTGAGGCACAGTATTTTCTTATAACCTTTTATATCTTTTATTGTAGTTACTTTTTTCTATTTTTCCCATTCTCTCCTGCTGTTGTATCTCCTTATCCCTTCTCCTTAGCTCCTCTTCCACCTTCTTCTCTTCTCCTCTCTGCCTCCTTGATCGCCATTCCATTCCTTTCAAAGTACTATTTTCTCTTTTTTGTACCTCCTCCTTTCCCCATTCTTTATGCTATCCTCTCTTATTTACTTTAAAATTTTTCTTTCCGCTCTGTGGAATTTCTTCTCGTATTTTACTGCTCTTTCCCCTGTTTTAATTCGTATCTTATCCCTTTTTAGCTCCTCCATAGCCATTTATCCTGGCGTGCACCTGTCCAGCCATAGTACCCATTTAATATATCTCACCTGTATTCTTGCCAACTTGTCTTGCTCCTTCCACCCCCAAACCTCTGCTCCATACAACATCATACTGGCTATCAGTCTATCAAACATCCATATTCTCTTTTGTATGTCCCCCCCAAATACCTTTTCCCTTAGTCCCCATACCCGTCGCATTGCTAGCTCCGCCTTCTTTGCTACCTCCCTTATCTGAGCCTCTTCTCCATTGTTCTTTTTAAAAGTGTAGCCCAGATATTTGAATTCTTCTACTTCCTCAATGTCCTCTGTCTTGTATTTCCACCTTTTATGTCTTCTTTTTCCACCCCCTTTTTTAAATACCATAATTTTTGTCTTTTTCACATTTAACTCTAGTCCTTTCCTGTCTATATATCTCCCTAGCCGGTGAGCCATCTCCTGCAGCTCTCCTTCCCTTTTTGCCAACAGGACTATATCGTCAGCGTATGCTAAAGTCCATATCTTGTAGTGTCTTCCTATTAGCACCCCCCATCATTTTCTCTTTCCATTACCCCCTCCAAGTCTGCTGTATATATCGCAAATAAAATGCAAAATATTATTTTGTTATAATTCCTTTATTTACAGTAATAAAGCACTGTATTGACCAGTCTCCAGTGCCCCCGCCCATAAGCCCCAATCGTCACCTCTTGGCTCTCTCACGTTTCCGAACTTTTAATTTGATTCCTCTAAACTTCTGCCATAAAGCGCCTCCTACTTTTAGCACCCTGCATCGCTTCTTCCCTGAGCATCGTCGGACCTTAGAGTACTTTCACAGCGCCCCCGCTGCGTAATATTATCATTTACCATAATAAAGCACAGTATTGAACAATGTCCACTGCCCCGCCCCTAAACATCAAGCACCTCTTGGCTCCATGCTCTGTATCGTTCTCGCACTTTTAAATGTAATCATCTGCACCTTTGCCATAATGCGCCCACTTGCAACACTACAGCTTAACTGAACATCATCGCTTATTAGGGCACTTTCCTATACCCCCCGTTTAGCGCAATCATTAAATAATTCTGCGCTTCCACCCCCTGCGTACTAATCTCCTAACAATTAGTTTTCCAAATTAATACTTTACTGGCAACCTGCATACTAAATTTCATCCTTAGAAGTACATTATTTTTTAATAATTATTCGATAATATAAATCTTTGATAAAATTTTCACTAATTTCAATGTAAACCTACTAATTACATCAATTCATTTATGTTTTTAAGAAAGCCTAGCAGTTCGGTCCTAATAATCTCATCTCTAGGCCTTTTCCTTACCGTTATTGCACTTTTGATTCAATCCCCATACCCCGCCACCCTCACTTTCAGCACCAAAGCACATATTCTGCAATACGGTTACCTCCCAGAGCCATTATAATCTATCGCCACTACTTGTAACATCACTGTTACTTAGAACTGAACCCCAGCGCCACACTCTTCTCCAATCAGACACTACTAATTCGCTATTACAGCAATTCATTTACATGATTAAAACTGTACTGTAATCTTACACTCTATATTTCGTATTTATATTTACGTTATAATATTAGTCTCCCCATTAATCCCCGCTGCTGAAATAAAATTGTCAAATTTTAGGCATAGCAATCTATTTTGCTCGTAACAACTCTCACTACCTTTATCTACCCCTACTTTTATAAATGATCGAAATTTCAAAATTGAGTTCTTTGGCAAAGCGTTTTCCCGCCCCCACTTCCCCAATTTAACGCCGCTACTAAGGTTAAATTTATTTTCGCAAATATGCACGTGCATAGTTTCTATTTTTTCACTTTTTCTTTTTTTTGATATTTGGGGCTGTTAACTATTTCCCCCCTATACCTCTCACTCATGTTCGATTTCACAGCACAACAAACGCACCAAAAATCAATTCAATTCTACTACTGAATGTAATTTGAATATCTGACTTATAGAGAACTATTTAGCTTCTATTTAATATTCTACATGCAAAATATCATCGTTGTACCTCTATATTGTTCTTATATTCGGTTTATCACGCGCCACTCTAATGTTGCACTTAAGAAAATGTAGTTTTTTTTATATTTTCGTAATAATAATGTCAATCTATATCTGCATACTAAATTTCAGTTTTGTATATATATTTTAGCATTAGTACCCCCCACAAACCTCCGCTACTGAACAAGTTTGTTAAATTTTAGCACGAGGATCTATTTTATGTGTATCTAAGAATATATATTCTAAACTATAGCCTTTCATCTCCATATATTTCAAATATCTGGTTTTTGCCCCCCAGCGCCCGCCGCCTCTGGAAAGTTGCAAATTTCTATAGTGTGTCTTTAGTGATACTCTATATATGGCCCCCGTTCCAAATTTTAACGTTCTAGCTCTGTTGCGACATTGCCCCCAAAAAATCACGCCGCTACTGAATTAAAATTTTGGTAATCTAATTATTGGCAAACATGCGCAATTAGTGTCTCCATACATACCCTAAGTTATAATACTACATTTTTAATATTTCTGGCTTTTACTGTCTCAACTCCCGCCGCCACTGGAAATTTGGGGCTGTTTATTTTTTTTCATTAATAACTGTCTACAGCGAGCCTACATATTAAATTTCAACGTCCTAACTCTATTCTAACATTGCCCCCGGAAATTCGCGCCGCTACTGAACTTAAATTTCCAATTTCCAACTATTGGCAAATGTGCACAATTATGATCTCAATACACACACCAAATTTCAGTTTTCTATCTTTTCTAGTTCGTCAGATATTAGCAAAAGTATTTTTTCGAATTTTCCAGTTTTTCCAGTATAAGTTTTTCCACGGAAATTCAGGGACGTAGAAAGTCTTAGAAATTCGTCCTTTACATCATACCAAAATTTGAAGAACTTTGTAGGCGCCGTTTAGAAGATACCATATACGATTTTGTTACCGGATATATATCCATATATATATATATATATATATATATATATATATATATATATATAAATATCTATGAGTTCTTATGAGTTTTCCATGTTAAATTGGAACATTACGAACATTATAATAGTAAGATTAAGATTATTATGTCACTAGAGTCTATTGTCTGTAATTGTTTGTATATAGTCACTTGTTATATGGATTTATATTCACTTTACTATGCTATTATTTGTGTAGAAATTAATATATTTCGTTGTGGTGATGGGGCCTATATTGCTCTCTGTGAGACCCACGGGCATATTGAGGGTGCTCCTCTGCGAAGGGTATGGTGTCCGTCGACTCCTTTGTCCGTGTGTGTCGGCTACTATTCTGCCAGAAAATGGATTGCTGTTGGAAGTGACGAGGCCCACTCCCTTTTGAGGGTTTACATAAGCAGCTTGTGTCAGCACTTCGGTACGTGCGGGCACAGTTAGCGAATTTGTGAGCGTAATTGGCGCACAATATTTTGCTTCCGTTGTCGCTGGGTCAGTTGCCCGTATATTACGTTATCCCGCCATATATGTGGTGCGGCATTTGTTCAGCAGTTCGGCTCGGTCCTGCTCTCGTTGCGGGTGTTGGTTTATGTCATTCGATTTTGCGGTTGATGTGGTACGCGGATCTTGTGGATTTAGATCCGTATTGGTGGGCGTCTCGGGTGGTATGGATTCTAGAACTATTGGATTCAGTCGGGGCCCATTAAACGCAGTGACGACGCCCCCTCGGGTCTTCGCCGTCCTAACTAGGGTTCTGATGTCCTTCGAAATTCTGTCTGGAATAGTTTCAGGCAGCGTTGTTAGAGTATGCAGAAGGCCTCGTCCTGGTTCCGCTATAGTTCTATTGAAATATAGACATTGGGTTCCGCAGTCGATTATAACTTGCATTTTTTTTAACAAATCCATACCCACAATGCCGTCTACACTAATGCCGGTGACAACTTCAAACTCATGATCATAATTGGCCCCAGCTATGGAAAAGTTCAGGTCTGTTTGTCCGCAATGGGGTATCACATTGGATTGTGCATCCCGTATTATTAATGTTGAGGGCTTCAGTGCTCTTGGGCTCACTAGGTGTTCAGAGATGAGGCTGATGCTGGCGCCGGTGTCGATCAGCATGTTGCATTTAGCCTCTGGAGTAGTTTTTTTTTTTTTTTTTAATATAGATTTTTGGGCTTCGTAGGCACGTAGCCTTTTATCGCCCCTAATACTATTCTGTCTTTTCTTATATATTATACCCAGATAACAAGAATGATCTGTTCATGGCAACTGCAGTTATAAATCTCGGTTTCTCAATCAAAAAAGCGGTGTTAACAGGAAGCGTCTGCGAAGTCTGTAGTACCGCCCTTTGGAGTCCATTTCTTGCCATTGATGTATTTTTACATTGCCACAGAATGTGGTCAGGGTCTGCCTCTTCTTCACCACATTCGCATTTAGAGTTTGGAATAATTTTGTTTCTTGCTAGATGTTTCGGAGCTCCAGTATGATTCATTCTTAGCCTTGAGGTCATTGTAATTAATCTTCTTGGCCATTTTAGTTTGGCAAACCATGGCTTACGTTTCAGTATTGGTTGTATTGTATAAAATTCTCTACCTTTATCAGAATTATCCCACTTGTCTTGCCAATTTTTCATTTCATTTTTTTCTAATTCTGCTTTCATGTCTGACTTTATAAAAAATGAAATATATTTATCACAGGAAGTAGCTACCTTGGCCATTTGATCAGCTTTTTCATTTCCCTTAATTCCCTTATGTGACGGTATCCAAATTAGTTTAATATTTCGGCCCTTATCTATTTCCCTATTTATTTTTTCTTTGACATAATAAATTTTGTTGTCTAATTTTGTATTGATTCCCTTACTGCTTAAGGACTGTATGACTGATAACGAGTCGGATAATATTAAAGTGCTGTCTCTGTCATCAGTAATGATTTGATCCACAGCTAGATCTATAGCACATAACTCAGCTGTATATATGGATGCTTGATTATGAAGCTTGTAAATTCTGCTATTGTTAATATCTACTACTGCTGCACCCACTCCATCTGCTTCTTTTGAGCCGTCAGTATATAATTTTGTATAATTCGGGAATTGTTGATCTAATTTTTGTTGTAAGTCTATAGTTATTAGCTCAGGTAATATGTTACTCATATTTAGCTCCTTGCCAATAGTTATATTTGCAGGAGTTCCTCTACCTGAGTAATAATAATCTAATTCGAAAATTGGTATTTCTACTGGGGTTCCTCTTTCTGTCCATTTCCTTTTTTCATTTATCCAAATTGCATTAAGCTCATGACTTCTTGAACCTGTTCTTGATAATTCGTTAAGTTCGTCCCTTATTAATGTGTTATTTGTCATTAAAGCGCTAGCCATAAAGTAAGACGTTTTCTTTATCCATCTTTCTTTTAATGGTGGCATACAAGCCTCTGCTAGTAATGAAAGGGTATGAGTTGTACAGATAGCTCCTAATACTATTCTTAAAGCTTTATATTGCAATTTTTCAAGTGATTCTATTGTATTCTTTTTACACATTATTAGTACCTCTGCACCATACTCCAAATGAGGGCGGACTAATGATTTATATAAATTTAGTAGCGAAGATGTATTTAGTCCCCATCTTTGTCCAGCAAACATTTTGAGTATATTGATTGCAGGTTCAGCTTTCTTTTTAATATTGAGTATTATTGATTTTTCGGATTTATTTGTGGAAAATGGAAATCCTAAGTATATATAATTATTTGTGTATTCCAATTTTTGTTTACCTAGAGTTATTATAGGTGGCTGTGATATTTTTGAACTCATGTTAAAAATCATTAGTTTAGATTTTTCTGTTGATGCTTCTAAACAAGCATCATTAAGCCATTTCTCTAAGTTATTTACAATCTTTTGCATTTTTTTTCCAGTCTCCTCTATAGTATTTTCTTGTGATAAGAAAACTAAGTCATCCACATATGATATCCATGATATTGTTGGGTTGAGATACGGTTTTATTGACCTAACCATCATATTAAAGAGAAGAGGACTTAGTGCTGAGCCTTGTGGAATGCCTTTAAAACATAGTCTCCAGTCCGATAGTAATCCATTAAACCATAGTTGAGTATTCCTGCCACTTAGTAAATTCCTTAGTATATTAATTATTACTCTCGGTACTTCTATTACATATAATTGTCTTAATAAAAAATTGATGTTTACATTATCGAAAGCTGCTTTGATATCTACAAAACAGGCCATTGATACATTGCCTTTGCTTTTTCCTGCTTCAATTCTAGCTGACAATGCAACTATGCCATCCCTGGTACTTCTACCTCTTCTACAGCCTAAAATTTGCTTTGGTATTAACGACTTAGAATCTAACCAATATTCTAATCTCGTTTTCAATATTTTCTCAAAGACTTTTCTGCAGCAATTAATGAGAGTTATAGGTCTATATGAGGTTGGTTGATTTACTGGCTTATCTATTTTTAATATTGGAACAATCTGAGTATTTTTCCAGGACTCAGGTATTAGTTCTTCTTCCAAAATTGTGTTGTATATGTTTAATAATAATTTTTTAGCGATTGATGGGAGATGGCCTAACATTTCATAAGATATTCCATCTGGACCGGGCGTGGTTGTTTTCGTCATTATAAGGTGAGATTGTAGTTCCCACATTTCTACTTCTTTAATCATCATTTTACTAGAGTCGTCTTGAGTGACTCCATATAGTACGCTTTCTTGCTCAGGTACCCAGGGCGGTGCTATTACTTGTGAAAGTTCACATAACAAGTCCTCACTGTTAGGTGAAATTGTTTTCGTGCATTTTCCTGAACCTCTCATCCTATTAATTTTTTCCCATAATTGTTTAGTAGTTAAATTATGGTTTAACTCTTCGGCAAGGTTTCTCCAAGCTTGTCTTTTCTTGAACTTTAGTAAGTTGGTCGTTTCAGATTCTACTTTTTTTAAGGCTACTTTATTTGTTTCAGAACTATTTCGGTGGTATCTTCTGTAGGCTCTTTTTCTGTTTTGCACAGCCTCTTTGCATTCATCATCCCACCAAGGATTTGGCGGATATTTTGAGATTTTATTGTTTGCAATATTTTTCCCCCACTTTTTAGCTGCAGACTCAATTGAGTCAATGAGGTAATTATACTTTATTTCCAGCGTAGTATTGGACTGAATTTGGTTTGCCAATAAGTCTGCTTCTATTTGGTTAGAGAAATTGTCCCAGTCGATTGTATTTGGTACAATGTTTAATTTAAATCTTTCCTTGCCTCTGCTTGATTGACTAATTTGTGCCCCATTCATAAGTATAATGGCGTGATCAGAACCTAGTTGATCCTCCATTACGTTCCATGAAAGTTGGCTACCAAGAGATGGGGTTGCCCATGATAAATCAATTGCTGACGCTGTTCCTGAATGGATGTTGATTCGAGTAGGAGAACCATCATTAAGGAACATCATATTGTTATTGTCCATCACCTGACATATAATTTTACCCCTTGGACAGTCATAGGTGTTTCCCCAAGCAATGGCTTTAGCATTCCAGTCACCTAGAATTAGCCTTGGTTCTGGAATAGATCTTAATATTGCATTCAATATTCCTGTAGTAATAGATGCTGTTGCTGGGGCATAAATAGATACAACATTAATATGCTCATTACCCCATTTAATTTTTGCTCCTATAATTTCAATATCCCCTGAGAGAGGAATTAAAATTTTGTCATAAAAAATGTTGTGGTTTATTACTAGAGCAACGCCTCCACCGTTGTTATTTCTATCTGCTCTTACTAGTTCCATATTTCTCCATTTGATTTTATAAGATGGATCAAGCCAGGTTTCCGAGAGCGCGATTACTTCAATATTATTTTCAAAAACTATTTGTTTTAGATTTATCAATTTGGATTTTAAACTGCGGCAGTTCCATTGCATTATACAAGTATTTTTATACATTATTTATTATGTTTGTTAACTAATATTTGTATTAGAACATTTCAATATTTTGATTATCTGGGGGTGGAATAGTATCATTATTTACAATTGTTTGGTTCAAATTATTAGTAATAGTTTCTGCTTCTAAAACTACTTCGTCAGTATCAATATTTTGGTTTATCTCCTCTGAATCTCTGATCTCTTCTGAATTCTCAATAATATTTTTGTCTAAATCAGTTTTCGTAACGAACTCTGATTTCTTAATTATCTCTGGTTTCTTCACTTTATCGGTTTTATTTACGGGAATTGGCTTAGAGCGTTCGTTTTCCTTTACCTTATGTGTATTGTCAGGTTTCCACGTCCTTTTCTTTACTTCTCGGGGGGATCTGCGGGGCTCTGAAATTTTCAAGACTCTACGGATTTTCCTTTCCGGTTCACCGCTTATAATACAGTCTGTAATTTTCTTTTTATTTATACTTTCTTCCAAAGAAGGGAACTCAAAAAGGTTTAATGTAAATACCTCTTTCCCACGATCAATTTTAATTTTTTCTATATAGGTAGTTTTAGCTTTAGCTTCGTTTTTATTTTTCAATTCTAAGTATTTGCTGCAGGATCTATCGTCAGCTTTATGGTCTTCTTTACAGTTGCGACAAAATAACTTCTCTTTCTTGCAACTTAAAGAGCTGTGATCTCCACCACAAAATTGGCAATATTCAGCACTTCTGCAGAAATTAGTGGAGTGGCCAAATTTCCAGCACCGACGACACTGTCTAACTCTCTGTATATACGCCGCAACTGGGTAAAGGATACCCTGGAAGGCTATATATTCCGGGATCTTATCCCTACTAAAGGATATTAGGCACTTCCAAGTAGGAGTCTTTTTGCCTTCTTCAATTCTATTAAATCTAATAAAATCGGTAATTTTTGGTGCCAACTGTCTACTATTTTTATTAAAGCCTACTGCGTCATGTAGGAATACGTCATCCAGATTATCGGGGTGTAAGTCGATTAGTCCCTGCACTTCTACCAAATTCTTCGGAATTATGCTCTTGTATTTAGCTAGAACTATGGCGTCTTCTATAATTTTATTAGCCAGAAATGGGCTATTCGTCTCCACCTCAATTTTTCTTTGGCTGACAGCAATAATGTTAATGTCCTTATAATTTGACCGCAAATATTGTGCAATAAAGGCAGGGTTTGTATTATAAGTAATTGGTTTTAGAATTACCAAGCACACTCCTGAATAACTATGTGGATAATAGCTGGTTCTTATCCTTTTTGCTTCATAGAGGTCTTTCTCATGAGACCTGTCATTCATTATTATAACCTCACTTTCACTTAACACAAATAAAAAAAAATATATTTTTATCTATTACTTTGTTTTTACACTTTATTATCTTTAAACTCCTTTTTCAATTGTATTTATTAAATAAATAATTTATATTTAGTATAATAAATTTAATAAATTGAAAATAATTTCAGGAGCAAAATTAATACAACATAAATACGCGATAGCTTTTTGTTTTCCTCTGGAGTAGTTATCGTCAGGAACCACCGATCTGTTCCTTGAATGGGTAGGCTAGTAACGATGTGGCTATCTATAGTATTGTATTGCTCGCGGATAATCTTGGATACATGCCGAGTGGGGCCCTGCGAGGGTTCTTGATAATAGCTTTGGTTTTTACGAAGTCCACCGTTACGGCAGTTAAAACTTAAGTGGCCCTCTTTACCGCAAGAAAAGCATCGTCTGGGCTTTAATGTGGTGCTCCACTGATTTCTGGTTTTTGGGGCCAAGGTGTTCCGCCAGGTCCGGTAAAATCTGCATTCAAATCTATTATGTCCCGTTTCGGAACACGTTTCGCAATTCTGTAAGAAGTTGGACGGTTTACTGGAGTTTGTAGGTAGGTGCATTCTTGGTTCAGGGTGAGTTTGCGCATCTGATCGCGCATAATAGCGATCAACTTGAGGGGTCGGGAGATTATTAACTGTTCTTGTCGGGACCTGGTGCCGTTCTGTTGCTACCGCTGATATTCCAGCCAGTGCAGAATGTCGCCTACTCATCATCTTCGCGGCTTCCACCTTCAGCGCGTATTCCAGTGCGCTGTCGTAGTCGGCACAGTCATGGAGGCACACTGGTTCAGATAGTTCGGGGCGTAGCCCGGCCCTGAACTTTGTCAGCAGCATCATCTGGAGATACTGCGGCTTGATCGTTGGTGGTAGTTTTAGATCTAGAGCTGCTTGATCCAGTAGTTGGGGGCCCAGTGCAGACAAGCGTGCTCCGTATGCCGCTACGGTTTCGTCTGCGTGCTGATAGCAGTTATCATACTCCGCTTGTATCCTGATCTGCTGCCCTCGCAGCGTTAGGGTGTACCGATCGGTGAGCGCCTTCCTCAGTACTTCGAAACTCTCCGTCTCGCTAAGCACTTCGTTGTTCTCGACGTGTGCTTCGGCCGACCCAACTAGGTTCTGCATACAAGCCAGTGCCTTGCACTGGTCGTCCCAGTTGTAAATGTTACCAATCCTGTCTATTTGCCGCAAAAATTTCTTCGGATTGTCTTTTCCATCATATTTGGGTATTAGCTGCAAACCCTCTAGCAGCCTGTTGTGCCCCCCACTTGGCCTAGTGGTAGTCCCCGTTGCATCTATTCCGTTGTTCGGCATGATGGATATATATTTAAAATAACACTGGTGGTTGGTTGATCTAAATTAATCCCACCGCTGTCACCAAATGTAACCCTCTAGCCGTCACTTAATGTAACTGGCGCTCGGTTATTGTCAATTAAATCAGTTGGAAAGATAATTTTAGCACTTAAAACAATCAAATCTTTAGCGGGTAGCGGTTTAAGTCAAAGGGAATTCCACGGGAAATTTAAATCAACCGGTCAAAAGATAACAGGAAAACACACACTTGTTTAATAACATATATATATATATACTAGCAAACCCGGCGAACTCCGTTTCGCCATCAGATGGCTTCGTTTTATGTAACATTTCGTTTGGTGATTAAAAGATGAAGAAAAATTTTTTTTTTGTTTTATATTTCAAAAGAAATTTTTTTATTTTATTTCACAACAGTAATGAATTCATTTCGATTAGTGTTATTTAGTTGACCTTCTCTAAGTAAATGAAAGTGAATCCAAAGTAAATACTGAATCGAAGCGTTATACGTGTCCGCAAATTATCCGTCTTATTGAAGTGCTCTTTGGTAAACCACATTTTTTGTTTTTTGGTCTGACGTTAACACAAACAAAGCGGATGGTTTTCCAACTCGTGAACACGCAACGTATAACTGCCCATGTGAAAAGCAATGATTTTCTAAATTTCACCATCTGAATGAATAGCATCACGCAAGTGTATATAGTCTTTAGATCGTAGCTTTGCCTGATTGACAGCGAATTGCTGAAATAGCCGACGTCACTTCAGAATGACATTCTCCTCATGTGTACGAATCATCATACGATACGCATAGTAATTCATTGCGCTTAGATTTTTATTCGTTGATACGCCTGAAAATGCAAAATTAAATGAATTGTTAATGGAAACCAATAATAGCAATAATAGCAATAATTAGTGTGTGAATATTGTACCTGTAATTGGATCGACCATCTTCAACGTGATGTCGTATCCGTCTTGCCCTTGCCAATAAATGATTGGATATTGTAACGCATCGTACAAACGATGTGTCTCGTTTACACGATGCATGATATTGCTTCTTCGCTGAACGACAATGTCTCGCGATTTAGTTGGATTGCCAACAATAATTGCAGCAACATCATTAACGGTGGGTGCATTGAATCTTCGCACATGTTCACCTGTTGGGGTACAATCCGCTCTTATGACAAACTTGTGCGTATCCGATGGCATTCGTTCCAATGCTGGTTTGAACATATTAACCACAGCATTATTAGCGTGAAAAAATGCTTGCAACTGTTCAATAATTCGTCTCTTTAACTGTTGTGTTCCCTGTATATTGCACCGCACATTCAGCTGATCCACCATCGACGAAATGAAATATATTTGCAGAAATTGATGCGGTTCATCTGGTGTTGGCACCATTGAACCATGCAAATGATATATTTGTCCTTGTATCTGTAATTGCAAACAATCATTTGTTGAAGAATACGGTGTAACTTCTGATCGTGTGATGGTGTAGTGTGTGGTGTATATGTAGTTGTTATGTGCTGCAATTCATTTTGTTGGTGTGAGTGATTGGTTATGTGTGTTGTATCTTTTACCTTGCAAGTCGGAATGAAGCCGCCTTCTCGAATGATATTAGCTCCAAAGGAAGTCATGCGAAAGCAGTTATTGTATTCAAGGATGTGTTGAAGAAAATGGCTAAATTGGGATCACTTCCATCGAACAATGGTTTCAGTGGCTGTGGTGGTGTAAGTAATGGATCCAGTTTGATTTTTCCACTTGCGCATCACAATCCAGCCGTTTCTCTTTTGAACTTTAACGCATTGCAATATCGGCATATAGTCGTCGTTGGTCCAATATCTAAATTTTCATCATCACTGTAGTTCGCAGTGTGATCATATTGGAATGCCAAGCGATTGTATGATGCCAATGATCTTCGTGTGCTCACGCGTTGTCTCAATAGGGCATTTTCTCTTATTATATTTTGCCTTTCTTCGCTTAAGTTCTGTGAATACACTTGTTGCTGGCTTGCATGTCTTGTGCGGCGGCCGATGTTCGCACGTCGTCCTCTAGGCATTTTGGACTATGGACAGAGTGGTGAATGTAACCTGAAATGCACGATCCACATAATTTACACAGTTCAACTTACCACCTTAAAGACAAATGCCTGCTGTTGAAATTGAATAAAAATTTGCACAATATACGTGATTGATTTGATGGTTTCCAATTGAAATGTTAGGAAACGAATAACTTATTTTTTTAACTTTTTTTCACAATTTCACAATGAACACAATACCGGTTTGTCACATGTAATTAATTAACTGAGCAGAGAATAATGAGTAGCTTTCAAACAATGTATCACGCACCGGCGCCTACTACTTAAAACACCGGTCTACTTAAAATATTGGTTTGTATATTGTTACCACGCGTGCCAGCTCTAAAGGCCACCCAACATATCCCCTTATCTAATCTAAACATCCTGGGATGATTTTTTAATAAATACAATTGGAAAAGAAGTTTAAGGATAATAAAGTGTAAAAACAAAGTAATAGATAATAAATTTTTTTTTTATTTGTGTTCAGTGAAAGTGAGGTTATAATAATGAATGACAGGTCTCATGAGAAAGACCTCTTTGAAGCAAAAAGGATAAGAACCAGCTATTATCCACATAGTTATTCAGGAGTGTGCTTGGTAATTCTAAATCCAATTACTTATAACACAAACCCTGCCTTTATTGCACAATATTTGCGGTCAAATTATAAGGACATTGGGCGCGTTCTGGACACTCAACAGTTGTACAACTGTTGAGTAAATGTAGCGCTCGATCGAGCTATAGACGTCCGCTCACTAAACATGTTGAGTGAGCGGACGCCATTTTTTCCATCAAAAATATTTTTCGTATGCGCGCGTATATTTGAATTGTCCAGTTCATCTCCAATATGTACAATTTTTATCTTCTATTTAATTCAATACTCAGAATTTCAAAAATTAAATTAAAGAAAATAATAATTAAAAAAAAAATACAGATAAACTTGGTGAATATCGCTAGAGTGTTTAAAAACTGACTCTGCTTTCTAAACATTTTATGTGATCGGTCATCATTTTTGTTAATTGAATATGAGAGCTGTCTCTGCTCTCTAAGCACATTATGTGAGCGGTCGCCATTTTATCCATCAAAACAAATTGACGCTACTGATCTGATCAGAAAGTAGAGCTTCTGAAAACCCGGGATTTAATTTAAAACGTATCTATTTAAAAATGAGTGACATATTTTCTGCAAATTATATAAAGGATGGTGTGGAATATATTATTGCAGATACTTACGATGTGCACGTAAAATTGCATAATGGTAAGTAGCAATAATATGATATGAATACATTTTTTAAATTACTAATGGCACTGCTTCAAATAGATCCAGAATATTTCAAAGGGTATTTCGAAGTAAATTTAAATTCCCTGGAAATATCCAATCCCGATGTTGAGGATGAAGGAAGTACTCCACAGGCTACTTCAGACGCGGAAATCAGTCCACAAGGTTAGATTGCGATATATTTCAAAGCGAATATTAGTTTTAATACTTTTCGACTAAGAATTATTTTTATTTGCAGAAACAGAAAGTTTTACGTGGGATTTAAAAAAAACTAAATTATTAGTAAGTTCTTATATGGGTATGAAGGCTAAGTTCAGAGACCCAAAACTAAAAAAGAAAAATCTGTGGGCAACAATCGGCAAAATTTTTGAAGAAGAAAGGTATAACAACATCACCTGTGATATCCTGGACCGAAAATTTAGAAATTTAAAAAAAACGTACAGCACTATAAAAGATAATAAATCCACCACAGGTAAAGGAAGCGTAAAATGGGAACATTTTGACATGTTCGAAAATATTTTTGAAACTGATTGTACGGTCAACATTGGACGTACAATATCGTCATTTAAATTACCAATTACTCAAGCTACTTTCGATATAATGGGGCCATCGACGAGTACATCCACAAACCATTTGTTTTCCAATTCCCCGACACCAGAACCAATTCCCACTTTACCATCTACATCAGGATCATCGGGAATAAAACAAAAAGGTGGTAAAAGAATTATAGAAGAACAACTAGAACTTCAAAAAAAGCACATCAAAATTTTGGAAGTAATTTCGGAAGATATAAAAGTATCTAACCAGATTCAGCAGGAAAGAAACGAATTATTAAAAGAATTAATCAGACAAAGGAATAATCCTGGAATCTAAATTTTATGTATTATATAAAATAAAAATAATTTTTCCTTCCAAATATCATCTTATTTATAATATCCCAGTTGTATGTTTATATTCTTGTTTTCTTATACGTTTACGCGATTCATATGGGAGATTGTAGAATAATTAAGTATATTATTAATAAAAGAAAATTCAAATTCTCAAAATTTTATTTTGGGCACTGGGTCAGTTTTTGCCTAGAGTAAAAATTGTGCTAAAAAGTTGAAATTTTGTATATATTGGTAACTTATTTCCGAATCGAAAAAACAAAATTCCAAATTTGGAAAAGAAGATGGTCAAATATCGCATAAATTGAAAATATTTTTTATTTTGTAAAAAAAAAATTTATTTTTTTAGTCAGTTTATATCAAAACTTATTTACAGATACACGTAAAAGTAATATAGAGCTATTCATAACATATCACAAATATTATTTCTTTTTCTAATAGCCTCATTATTTCTATCGTCCACATTGCTTTCATTGTGATCTGGTACATCCATATTTTCAATTTCGTCTATTACTTCTTCACTACCAGTTTCATTATGCTCAATAATGAAATTATGTAGCATGCATGCAGCAGAAATCATCTCTTGACCCAAATCAAAATTTGAAATGTCAAGATATTTTAGTCTCCTAAATTTTCCTTTCAGTTGTCCAAAAGCCCTCTCAATTGTAGATCTTATGCTGCTCAGTTTTTTATTGTATGCACCTTGTTTTCTGCTCAAATGTCCATTATCTCTAAAAGGCGTAAGAACTTGTTGCATCAGTGGATACGCTGTATCACCTATAATATGATAACTTTGTGGCAATAACATGTCAAGGTGGTTGAATATTGGGCTTTTCCGGAAAACTCTGGCGTCATGCATCCGTCCAGGCATACCAATAAATACATCCGTAAATTTCATTCTGTGGTCACATATTCCTGAAAACATTTTAATGTTATTATTTCTCATATATTGTGAAAGAGTTTGAGTTAGTTGATGTCTTAACTGTGTAAATTAGAGTAATTAATTGTTTATGTTGATAACTTAGTGTTGTATTAAAAATATTTGAAATAGTATTGTTATAAACTGATAACTCTGTATACTGTGTTAATTAATTAGTTACAATCATTACCTTGAAGGATGATGGAATGAAACCCTTTTCTATTATAAAAATCTGTAGGGTTACCAATAGGTTGCTTGCAGGGAATATGGCACCCATCGATGGCTCCTACTACGCCAGGAAACCCATAAGATTTTGTTTGAAAAATCTGTTAAAATATTTTACGATAAGTTGAGGAACATATTTATGTGTTTTTAACAAAGTATGACAGATTTATACATACTTTAGAAATGGTTTCATAATTTTTATATTCAGGCCATTTAATGAATTGTGGCATGAGATTTGAGAGTATTTTAATAATATATGCAAAAATCCCATGCCCAGTGCTTTTGGAAAATCCAAATCTGTCTCCTGTAGATAAGAAACTTTCTTGTTTTGCAAGCACCCATACTGCAAATAATATCTTCTTGGGCAAAGGTACTTCCTCATAAGGTTTGTTATCACTTATTGTATTTCCAATTATATTGGTTAATATCTAAAAAAAAAGGTTTATTAGGTATTTTTATAGGTTAGGTTAATTGGTTATGTTTATAATACCACTAGCAAATGTGTTTTACTTGAAATATATTTGTTTTTTTTGTACTTACTTCAAAACTTTCTCGAGACATTCGAAAATGTTCAATAAACATATCGTTTGTAAATCTTGGTATTGTTTTCTCGAAAAAGTTTTCCGTTTTTGCATTTTCTTCAATACCTACCTCACCTAAATATTTAGGCATGCACGTATTTTCTACTATTCCTCTAAGTACACTTATATCGAAGCCACTGTCTAACGCTACACTTAACACGATATCCATATCATTCGTATCCATTTTAATTATGATAATAACAATTGATAACAATCAAAGATAATATTAATCAAAGATGATATTAATTATGATAATTTTGTTTTGACAGCTTCGATATTTTTCAAACTCAAACATGCTATATTAGTGCATTCTGGATCTTAATTTACCGCTCACTTAGCGCTTTATGATAAGTTGTCCCTGGTTTACTCAACTGTTGTACAACTGTTGAGTGTCCAGAACGCGCCCATTAACATTATTGCTGTCAGCCAAAGAAAAATTGAGGTGGAGACCAATAGCCCATTTCTGGCTAATAAAATTATAGAAGACGCCATAGTTCTAGCTAAATACAATAGCATAATTCCGAAGAATTTGGTAGAAGTGCAGGGACTAATCGATTTACACGCCGATAATCTGGATGACGTATTCCTACATGACGCAGTAGGCTTTAATAAAAATAGTAGACAGTTGGCACCAAAAATTACCGATTTTATTAGATTCAATAGAATTGAAGAAGGCAAAAAGACTCCTACTTGGAAGTGCCTAATATCTTTTAGCGGGGATAAGATCCCGGAATATATAGCCTTCCAGGGTATCCTTTACCCAGTTTCAGCATATATACAAAGAATTAGACAGTGTCGTCGGTGCTGGAAATTTGGCCACTCCACTAATTTCTGTAGAAGTGCTGAATATTGCCAATTTTGTGGTGGAGATCACAGCTCTTTAAGTTGTAAGAAAGAGAAATTATTTTGTCGCAACTGTAAAGAAGACCATAAAGCTGACGATAGATCCTGCAGCAAATATTTAGAATTGAAAAATAAAAACGAAGCTAAAGCTAAAACTACCTATATAGAAAAAAATAAAATTGATCGTGGGAAAGAGGTATTTACATTAAACCTTTTTGAGTTTCCTTCTTTGGAAGAAAGTATAAATAAAAAGAAAATTACAGACTGTATTATAAGCGGTGAACCGGAAAGGAAAATCCGTAGAGTTTTGAAAAGGACGTGGAAACCTGACAATACACAAAAGGCAAAGGAAAACGAACGCTCTCAGCCAATTCCCGTAAATAAAACCGATAAAGTGAAGAAACAAGAGATAATTAAGAAATCAGAGTTCGTTAAGAAAACTGATTTAGACAAAAATATTATTGAGAATTCAGAAGAGATCAGAGATTCAGAGGAGATAAACCAAAATATTGATACTGACGAAGTAGTTTTAGAAGCAGAAACTATTACTAATAATTTGAACCAAAAAATTGTAAATAACCATTCTATTCCACCCCCAGATAATCAAAATATTGAAATGTTCTAATACAAATATTAGTTAACAAACATAATTAATAATGTATAAAAATACTTGTATAATGCAATGGAACTGCCGCAGTTTAAAATCCAAATTGATAAATCTAAAACAAATAGTTTTTGAAAATAATATTGAAGTAATCGCGCTCTCGGAAACCTGGCTTGATCCATCTTATAAAATCAAATGGAGAAATATGGAACTAGTAAGAGCAGATAGAAATAACAACGGTGGAGGCGTTGCTCTAGTAATAAACCACAACATTTTTATTGACAAAATTTTAATTCCTCTCTCAGGGGATATTGAAATTATAGGAGCAAAAATTAAATGGGGTAATGAGCATATTAATGTTGTATCTCTTTATGCCCCAGCAACAGCATCTATTACTACAGGAATATTGAATGCAATATTAAGATCTATTCCAGAACCAAGGCTAATTCTAGGTGACTGGAATGCTAAAGCCATTGCTTGGGGAAACACCTATGACTGTCCAAGGGGTAAAATTATATGTCAGGTGATGGACAATAACAATATGATGTTCCTTAATGATGGTTCTCCTACTCGAATCAACATCCATTCAGGAACAGCGTCAGCAATTGATTTATCATGGGCAACCCCATCTTTTGGTAGCCAACTTTCATATAACGTAATGGAGGATCAACTAGGTTCTGATCACGCCATTATACTTATGAATGGGGCACAAATTAGTCAATCAAGCAGAGGCAAGGAAAGATTTAAATTAAACATTGTACCAAATACAATCGACTGGGACAATTTCTCTAACCAAATAGAAGCAGACTTATTGGCAAACCAAATTCAGTCCAATACTACGCTGGAAAAAAAGTATAATTACCTCATTGACTCAATTGAGTCTGCAGCTAAAAAGTGGGGGAAAAATATTGCAAACAATAAAATCTCAAAATATCCGCCAAATCCTTGGTGGGATGATGAATGCAAAGAGGCTGTGCAAAACAGAAAAAGAGCCTACAGAAGATACCACCGAAATAGTTCTGAAACAAATAAAGTAGCTTTAAAAAAAGTAGAATCTGAAACGACCAACTTACTAAAGTTCAAGAAAAGACAAGCTTGGAGAAACCTTGCCGAAGAGTTAAACCATAATTTAACTACTACACAATTATGGGGAAAAATTAATAGGATGAGAGGTTCAGGAAAATGCACGAAAACAAATTCACCTAACAGTGAGGACTTGTTATGTGAACTTTCACAAGTAATAGCACCGCCCTGGGTACCTGAGCAAGAAAGCGTACTATATGGAGTCACTCAAGACGACTCTAGTAAAATGATGATTAAAGAAGTAGAAATGTGGGAAGTACAATCTCACCTTATAATAACGAAAACAACCACGCCCGGTCCAGATGGAATATCTTATGAAATGTTAGGCCATCTCCCATCAATCGCTAAAAAGTTATTATTAAACATATACAACACAATTTTGGAAGAAGAACTAATTCCTGAGTCCTGGAAAAATACTCAGATTGTTCCAATATTAAAAATAGATAAGCCAGTAAATCAACCAACCTCATATAGACCTATAACTCTCATTAATTGCTGCAGAAAAGTCTTTGAGAAAATATTGAAAACGAGATTAGAATATTGGTTAGATTCTAAGTCGTTAATACCAAAGCAAATTTTAGGCTGTAGAAGAGGTAGAAGTACCAGGGATGGCATAGTTGCATTATCAGCTAGAATTGAAGCAGGAAAAAGCAAAGGCAATGTATCAATGGCCTGTTTTGTAGATATCAAAGCAGCTTTCGATAATGTAAACATCAATTTTTTATTAAGGCAATTATATGTAATAGGAGTACCGAGAGTAATAATTAATATACTAAGGAATTTACTAAGTGGCAGGAAAACTCAACTATGGTTTAATGGATTACTATCGGACTGGAGACTATGTTCTAAAGGCATTCCACAAGGCTCAGCACTAAGTCCTCTTCTCTTTAATATGATGGTTAGGTCAATAAAACCGTATCTCAACCCAACAATATCATGGATATCATATGTGGATGACTTAGTTTTCTTATCACAAGAAAATACTATAGAGGAGACTGGAAAAAAAATGCAAAAGATTGTAAATAACTTAGAGAAATGGCTTAATGATGCTTGTTTAGAAGCATCAACAGAAAAATCTAAACTAATGATTTTTAACATGAGTTCAAAAATATCACAGCCACCTATAATAACTCTTGGTAAACAAAAATTGGAATACACAAATAATTATATATACTTAGGATTTCCATTTTCCACAAATAAATCCGAAAAATCAATAATACTCAATATTAAAAAGAAAGCTGAACCTGCAATCAATATACTCAAAATGTTTGCTGGACAAAGATGGGGACTAAATACATCTTCGCTACTAAATTTATATAAATCATTAGTCCGCCCTCATTTGGAGTATGGTGCAGAGGTACTAATAATGTGTAAAAACAATACAATAGAATCACTTGAAAAATTGCAATATAAAGCTTTAAGAATAGTATTAGGAGCTATATGTACAACTCATACCCTTTCATTACTAGCAGAGGCTTGTATGCCACCATTAAAAGAAAGATGGATAAAGAAAACGTCTTACTTTATGGCTAGCGCTTTAATGACAAATAACACATTAATAAGGGACGAACTTAACGAATTATCAAGAACAGGTTCAAGAAGTCATGAGCTTAATGCAATTTGGATAAATGAAAAAAGGAAATGGACAGAAAGAGGAACCCCAGTAGAAATACCAATTTTCGAATTAGATTATTATTACTCAGGTAGAGGAACTCCTGCAAATATAACTATTGGCAAGGAGCTAAATATGAGTAACATATTACCTGAGCTAATAACTATAGACTTACAACAAAAATTAGATCAACAATTCCCGAATTATACAAAATTATATACTGACGGCTCAAAAGAAGCAGATGGAGTGGGTGCAGCAGTAGTAGATATTAACAATAGCAGAATTTACAAGCTTCATATTCAAGCATCCATATATACAGCTGAGTTATGTGCTATAGATCTAGCTGTGGATCAAATCATTACTGATGATAGAGACAGCACTTTAATATTATCCGACTCGTTATCAGTCATACAGTCCTTAAGCAGTAAGGGAATCAATACAAAATTAGACAACAAAATTTATTATGTCAAAGAAAAAATAAATAGGGAAATAGATAAGGGCCGAAATATTAAACTAATTTGGATACCGTCACATAAGGGAATTAAGGGAAATGAAAAAGGTGATCAAATGGCCAAGGTAGCTACTTCCTGTGATAAATATATTTCATTTTTTATAAAATCAGACATGAAAGCAGAATTAGAAAAAAATGAAATGAAAAATTGGCAAGACAAGTGGGATAATTCTGATAAAGGTAGAGAATTTTATACAATACAACCAACACTGAGACGTAAGCCATGGTTTGCCAAACTAAAATGGCCAAGAAGATTAATTACAATGACCTCAAGGCTAAGAATGAATCATACTGGAGCTCCGAAACATCTAGCAAGAAACAAAATTATTCCAAACTCTAAATGCGAATGTGGTGAAGAAGAAGCAGACCCTGACCACATTCTGTGGCAATGTAAAAATACATCAATGGCAAGAAATGGACTCCAAAGGGCGGTATTACAGACTTCGCAGACGCTTCCTGTTAACACCGCTTTTTTGATTGAGAAACCGAGATTTATAACTGCAGTAGCCATGAATCGATCATTCTTGTCATCTGGGTATAATATATAAGAAAAGACAGAATAGTATTAGGGGCGATAAAAGGCTACGTGCCTACGAAACCCAAAAATCTATAATTAAAAAAAAACATCCTGGGATAGAATTACGATTAAGTTAGTATATAAGTAACCATGTAATCTCGGACCACCAGTCTTACTCCAACCTCTGAATTGCCAGAAGGTCTTGTAATAAATATATTAATAAAATAATTGTTTAAAGTTAATTAAATTGTTTTTTTTATTAACTTCAGTAAATCAAAAGGTTATTGGCGCAGTCGTACGGATATTAAGAAATTACAAATCGCTGTAAATTTTTCCATTTTAATGGATTAACTTAATAATTCGAAAACCTACACAATAATAAAGTTAAATTTAATAAAGAGTTAAAGTGAAAATAAATAAATAAGTGAGTGAGTGAAATAATAAAAAAGGAACACGGGAGCACAAGACATACAACTAGACGACCTGGAATCATCATGCTTTTAGAACTGGCTGTAATGATCTCAATGTGAGTACCATTTTCAAGTATCCCTTCTTTTATTATTCCCTCTGATAATTAAATAATACATAAATATAAGAATATTGAGAAAAAAAATATACATTATAATGGCGTATAACACATTTATATCGTACATTAAAGAATTCAACGGAGACAATTCACTATCAACTTTCTTACAAAGTTGTGATAACGTGATTAAGAAATTTGCTTTACCGGATATTCCTGCAAATGCTGCAGACAACGCGTTACTATTACTTGCAATAAAAAGTAAAATTGTTGGAAAAGCAAACGCATTAATAGAGTATAGAAACACCCATACTTGGGATGAATTAAAAGCTATACTAATATCGAACTACAATGAAAACAAATCGGAAACGACATTAACAAGAGAACTGATGCTACTCCGGCAAAGAGGAGATACTGCAATGATCTTTTACGACAAATGCAACAAAATCAGAAATGATTTATATAATGTAACACAAATTGGAGGATTAGACCCCCTAGTGAAGACTCATAAATTAAAATTGTATGATAACTTAACACTAGAAGCCTTTTTGACTGGTCTTAATGAACCATTAGGATCACAACTCAGAGTTCAGAATATTACAAAAATGGAGGAGATTCTAAAAATAATCATGAGAGAAGACACTCTAAAAACAAATAGAATTCAACAACTGAAACTGATGGGTGAAATACCTAAACAATTCTACCCTCAGAGACCCCTACTCCAAAAACCACAGTACAGACCATCGTACCACCCTCAAAATAATTATAACCCATCTCAACAAAATAGACCATCCTACTCAAACCAAAGAGCTGAACCATCAACCTCTTATCAACATTTTAAAAAGCCTCAATCTCAACAAACGAAGCAAACGAATGTTTGGAACAAAAAACCCCAAATTCCCATTCGAAAACATTGGACTCCTATGGATACAACTTCCACGGTCAGACTAACCAACAACTGGAAGCCAACTTTTAGTACACCAGGCTTAAACTATGTAGCCGAAGAATTAAATAACATAGAAGGAGAGTTCGAAGAAGAGCAAGAATATGAAAGAGTTGAAGAAAATGAAGAATATTATGCATATGAAAACCAAGAGGAAAATACTCAGGATTTTCTCGAACACCTGGAACCCACAGAGAACATATAGTACTAAATAACATTCAACATGACTCTCTGCCTTACATAATAGACCCAGTACTAAATATAAAACTTTTATTAGATACAGGCAGCAACAGAACAATTATAAATCCAAAACTAGCATACACCACCATACCAGAAATGATAGAAAATGAAATTTTCACCATCAAAACTGCACATGGAACTACGAAACACAACCAAGTAGCTCATGTACAAACATTTCCAGTATTTAATTCGGAAAATAAATGTAAAATGTATTTATTTAGATTTAACAAAAAATATGACGGCCTTATAGGCTCAGATCTATTAAATACAGAAAAAGCAAAAATCGATTTTGAAAACAAACAATTGATTACAGAAAAAGCTATTATACCTATTTATTTCCAAGATGCTTGCGACACACAAATACATGAGATACAAATAAGAAATGAACATATGAATCGTGAAGAGAAACAACAGTTATGTGAACTCTTAAAAAACTACCCTGACCTCTTTAGAGAAAACCATGAAAAACTCAGCTTCACGAATCATATCAAACACAAGATTACCACCACCAACGAAGACCCTATTTATAGTAAGAACTATAGATATCCTTACGTCCATAAGAACGAAATTAATAGTCAAATTGAAAAACTATTAAATGACGAAATAATTAAACCATCTAATTCACCCTGGTCTTCACCCGTCTGGATCGTACCTAAGAAAGACGATGCTAGTGGAAAGAAAAAATTTAGAATGGTGATCGATTATAGAAACCTGAATAATAAAACAGTGGATGATAGATCCCGAACATCTCTGAAATCTTAGACAAGTTAGGTAGAAGTCAATACTTCACTACCCTTGACTTAGACTCAGGATTCCACCAGGTCGAAGTAGATGAACAAGACATAAAGAAAACAGCATTCAACGTCGAGAACGGTCACTATGAGTTTACTAGAATGCCGTTTGGACTCAAAAACGCCCCAGCCACTTTTCAAAGGGTCATGGACGATGTACTAAGAGATCTAGTACCAAACACATGTCTTGTATATCTCGACGATATACTTATATATTTCACCTCCTTACAAGAACACATGGAGAAACTAAGAAATGTACTTGATAGGCTCAGAAAAGCGAATCTTAAGATTCAAATAGATAAATCCGAATTCCTCAAGAAAGAAACGGAATTTCTGGGACACGTCGTTACACCAGAAGGCGTTAAACCAAACCCTAACAAGGTACAAGCAATCAAAACATTTCCTATACCAAAAACAGTGACAGAAATAAAATCGTTTTTAGGACTCGTTGATTACTATCGCAAATTTATACAAGACTTCGCGAAAGTAACCAAACCAATGACAAAATATTTAAAGAAAGGTACAACAATCACACACACGGAAAAATTTGTCAAATCTTTTGAACTAATGAAAAATATCTTGAGCAATGCACCCCTGTTACAATACCCTGATTTCAGCAAAGAATTCAAACTTACAACTGATGCATCCAACTATGCAATAGGCGGCATATTATCACAAGGTAATACCGGCTCTGATAAACCGATAGCATACGCATCCAGAACTCTAAACGAATCAGAACAGAATTACTCAGCTATAGAAAAAGAACTATTAGCTTTAGTATGGGCAACTAAATATTTCAGACCATATCTATATGGAAGAAAATTTACCCTGATCACAGACCATAAACCTTTGGTGTGGCTTGATTCGCTCAAAGAACCAAACATGAAACTAATCAGATGGAAAATCAAATTGTCTGATTATGACTACAAAATAGAGTATAAAAAAGGATTAGAAAACACCAACGCAGATGCATTAAGCCGTATCAAATTAAATGCATTAGACAACGATAATGTGAGCATTATTAATAATCCTGACTTTGATACTAGATGGGAAGAACTCATCGCAGAAATAGATGATGTACTTAAGGAAAATACCAACACCCCTACACCCACAACTCTACGTACGGAAACCCCTATAACAACTCTGAATAGAAATGAACCAACGGATATACTAAATACACCAGTACCAACACCGATCCCCAATGACCCTATAGAAATCAATAAGGAATCAGAAATAATCGAAATAAGCGATACAGATACCATACACTCGCAAGAAGATTCTAACACCGGAATACCCATAACAACTGATCCTTTGGAAACCAAGAAAAACCAAATAATTATTACTCAAACTCTCGGAAAAACAACAAGCAAAATACGAAAAATAGACAACAAGCAACAAATACATCTTGAAATACATCAAGACCATATACATCAAGAACTATTTATCCTCACGTTAGAAAAACTTGACCCAGATATAACATACTACCTTTTCTGTGACAATGAAATATACGAAAATTATAATAAATTGAAAATTGAAACATTTATTCGTTATAAGATAATAAGATGCTTAAACCGAGTTGATATTATAACTGAATTAGAAGACCAACTCTATATTATACTACAAATACACGAAGGGAAGACCCACCATAGAGGCATTGACACCACACGAAAAATGATTCAAGAACGATACACCTGGAGCGGTATGAAAAAGCAAGTAGAGAATTATATTAACAATTGTCTCACTTGTAAACAACAAAAATACAATCGACATCCCATACAAGCACCACTCAACATCACGGAAACACCGGAAAAACCATTTGAAAAAATATACATTGATACTTTCGAAGTAGACGGACAGAAATTTCTAACTATAATAGATTCATTTTCCAAATACGCACAGGCATATGACATCATAGCTAGAACAGCAATAGAAGTAACAGAAAAACTATTGACCTATTTCACCCATCATGGCAAACCCAAACAAATAACCATGGATGGCGGTGCAGAATTTAATAATAACATCATTAAAGAATTACTAAATCTACACAAAATAGAAATGCATATAACTACACCCTATCGTCACGAAAGTAACGCCCCTGTAGAAAGACTACATTCTACTTTACTTGAAATGTACAGAATCGTGAAAACAGAACACGATCTTCCCCCAAGACTACTTATGAAGTACACCCTTATAGGATACAATGAGACACCTCATTCCACCACCCAGTACAAACCTCGGGAACTAATAAACGGACATCTATGTACTAAATCACCTTTCCTATTAAACCAAGATATGACACTTATGGATCTTTACATGCAGAACCATCGAGACCGAACTACGAAAATATATGAACAAGTTGAAAATCAAATACAACAGAAGAAAGAACAAACTATAAATCGTATAAATAAAGACATTCCTAAACCAAAAGTGAAACCTACTGATATAGTGTATTTAAATAAGAAAATTAAAAATCAAACTAAAAGTAAACCAAAAAACACAGGACCATATGAAGTCTTAGAAGTATCAGATAAGAATATAGCTACGATTAAACACCTTAAAACACACGTCACTAGAACTAATCATTTAGACAACCTAATGACAACCCCACTCAAAGTAAAATCAGTACTTCAGATAGAAAACGGAAAACTTCCTTCGAACGAAAAAACCGATTTCATTCTACACCTAGTACATGATCGTTACACGTTAAAAGACACCGAACCCTCACACTACCAAGGATTCGCCAAACTAATAGCTTTGGACACACCATATTATGAATTTATACTAAATAAAGAAAAACGTATAAAAAACCTGAAAAAAGGTCTCTACACCATAACCGAAGGAAAAACATTCGGCAAAACTATTAATATAGTATGTAATAAAGAAAATTGTTTAGAGAAACTAAAATCATTCCTAACTCTCTTTGAAAAAGAACCAATGGTATACACCATCAGAATGCCAGCCATAGGGCAAGGACTTTTCAAACGAACTAAAGATGAAATTGAAACCGTATTTTCAAACCACGGTACATCAAAACATACATATATAATGCATAAAATAGAGTGATAAAATAAAAACAACAAAAATCCTTGTTACAGGATCACCACTATCACGACTACTACTACTAACGAATGCAAACTCCACAAAATCACAGACAATCCAGGACTCTACCCCATACAAAGAGGTACAGCCCAAAACATCAGAGAACACTGGACAATAATTAAGAAAATTGATATGGAACCGTTAATAAAATATCATCAAAACGCTCATAACCTTAAGATATCAATGCAAGAACAAATAAAATATATAGAAAAACATTTACATGGCCATTCTACCGATATCCTAGATATCCTAGACTCGGAAATAAACAAGAAAATTCGACAAATATTACCTACAAGACGAAATAAACGAAGTATCGACGCTATAGGTACTTTTTGGAAATACATAGGAGGAAATTTAGACCAAGAAGACGGGAAAAGAATAAACCTCGCACTCCAGACCTTAGAAGGAAACCAGCTACAAATAAAGAAAACTATTAATAAACAAATAAAATTAGCCAACACCATAACAGACGAGTTTAAACAAGCGCTAGAAACTCTCAACAAAAATCAAGAAAAATCAAACGAACGGATTAAAACCCTAACAACTGCAATCAACCAAGCACAAGCAGTAAACATGAGACACATACTCATCACGGAATCAATCGGACTCATCGCCCAGTCCATGCAATTACTAATGCATCTACTGGAAAGAATTGAAAAAGATATTACCTTCGCTAGACTTAGAACAATTAGCGTATCCATCCTAGAACCCGGACACCTACTAGGAGAACTTAAAGAAATAGAGAATTACCTCAATTCGACTGAACACATTAAACTACCCTTCAAAATAACGCTAGAAAACGTTCATACTTATGAAGAAATCAGTCAAGTGACAGCATATACACAACATGTGACTATTGTATTTGTAATAAAAATACCCCTTACCAAACCTAAAATATTCACATATTACGAAAACTATCCATTACCAATACCATACTATAATCAATTCCAAATATTAATTCCTAAATCCAAATACCTACTTGTTAATGACTACTCACATATTGAATCAAATTCACCATGCACTAAAATAAATAATAATCAATATTTATGCAAACTCAGAGAAACAATGAATACAGAACACACCTGCGAGACAGAACTCCTGAGAGGACAACCCCCAACACAATGTCAACCCTTGACAATAGAACTAAAAGGACTGAAAATTCAGAACATCGACCCTAACACCTGGATCATCATTTCAAATGAAAAAATTAACAGCACTCTACAATGCGAAGACACGAAGATGATGAACCTACAAGGAACCTATATATTAAACCTTGCAGATCAATGTAAACTTTATGTTTCAGGTAGAATAATTCAACATATTAAGATTAAAGAAACTGTGGAAACCTGGAATCTGATGCCTTTACCTAGTGTACCCGAAATACAAAACAAACCCATCGACGCATCATTTACCATGGAACACTTAGATCTACACAACATCGAGAAACTACAACATACTCTAGCTCTACTACCAAGAGATCTCAAGATTAATGAACTACCCCATAATATACATATTATACACCCTATAATAACCCCATTTTTTATGACTATAATAATAACCATAATTATATACATAACATATAGATATTGTAAAAAAAATAAAAATAAAGAAATCAATATAATTAAACCATTAGACACAGAGAATCATACACCTTTTGCTACTTTTACAGCATAAAGTTGTATCTTCGGTGGGAGATGTTACCACGCGTGCCAGCTCTAAAGGCCACCCAACATATCCCCTTATCTAATCTAAACATCCTGGGATAGAATTACAATTAAGTTAGTATATAAGTAACCATGTAATCTCGGACCACCAGTCTTACTCCAACCTCTGAATTGCCAGAAGGTCTTGTAATAAATATATTAATAAAATAATTGTTTAAAGTTAATTAAATTGTTTTTTTTATTAACTTCAGTAAATCAAAAGTTAATTATATATGCTATGTATCAGAGTAGGCGCTGTATGTGAAAAAAGATTTTCACGCTTTTCTGTTGAAATTTTTTCTGAATTCCTGAATTTTCTTTGCTATAAACCTTACGGAGCCCGAAACCTTTCCAACGAATGCAAAACCGTGGAAATCGGTTCGTGCGTTCTGGAGTTATAACGTCAGGAAGGAAAACCCGACTTATTTTTATATAGTAGATTTAAAGCGATATAAACTTGAAGAGTATTTACACTACACACAACAGTATCAGTATTTCGTTTACTTAATTACACATATAAACCATCAAATTTATAAAGGAATAATAACCACAGGCTGCGATCTGGCACTACTATGTAAAAGTCGCGAATCGGATGTAATGGTTTAACGAAAAATCGCGGTATTTGATAAACTCAGGAATTCGGTACCTGATGATCGACAAACTTCTATATTGGTTGAAAACAAAACTAGATTTTTAGTATAACTGTCACGAATTAATATTATTGGTATAATTATCGCAATATTGTATAAAAACGTGTTGGCAAGCCGCGCGACACCCAGGAGCTCGGTACCTGAGAATCGACAAGCTTCCAGATGTAGATCGGTTGATTTACAAAATCAGATTCCCGCTAAAATCTAAAATAACAACATATTTCGTTCTCAATTAGTATGAGAGAAACAGCAAGAGACGCTATATCTCCATCTCATGTGTCCGGTGCTCAGAAAAACTTATATATTGATTCTCGGAATTAGATCCGTTAGGGTGCACTTAGGGTACAATTATGCCTCTCACTCCGTCTTATGAAATTAGTAGTGCCATCTCATTAATGCATGTATGTCTTAAGATTAGGGCGAGTTCATTTTGCGAGTTGTTAGGGATGTCCACTTGTTAACTTAAATAATGAATCTCGCATATTTTTATATAACTAATACTATTAAATTTGAGGAACCACATTGAAAGAAATTGCAATAAATCCGCGTAATGAAGTCCCGCAGATTACAGGGTGTTAATAGGAAGACACTACAAGATATGGACTTTAGCATACGCTGACGATATAGTCCTGTTGGCAAAAAGGGAAGGAGAGCTGCAGGAGATGGCACACCGGCTAGGGAGGTATATAGACAGGAAAGGACTAGAGTTAAACGTGGAAAAGACAAAAATTATGGTTTTTAAAAAAGGGGGTGGGAAAAGGCAACATAAAAGGTGAAAATACAAGACAGAGGACATTGAGGAAGTAGAAAAATTTAAATATCTGGGCTACACTTTTAAAAAGAATAATGGAGAAGAGGCTCAGATAAGAGAGGTAGCTAAGAAGGCAGAGCAAGCAATGCGACGGGTATGGGACAAGGGGAAAAGGTATTTGGGGGGGACATACAAAAGAGAATATGGATATTTGATAGACTGATAGCCAGTATGATGTGGTATGGAGCAGAGGTTTGGGGGTGGAAAGAACAAGAAAAGTTGGAAAGAATACAGGTGAGATATATGAAATGGGTACTAGGGCTGGACAGGTGCACGCCAGGATACATGGTGATGGAGGAGCTGAAAAGGGATAAGATACGAATTAAAACAGGGGAAAGAGCAGTAAAATACGAGGAGAAATTGAACAGAGCGGAAAGCAAAATTTTAAAGAAAATAAGAGAGGATAGCATAAAGAATGGGAGGGGAGGAGGTCCAAAAAAGAGAAAGGAGTACTTTGAAAGAAACGGAATGGCAATCGAGGAGGCAGAGAGGAGAAGAGAAGGTGGCGCAAGTGTGGTAGAGGGCTAAGGAGAAGGGATAAGGAGATACAACAGCAGGAGAGAATGGAAAAAATAGAAAAAAGTAGCTACAATTAAAGATATAAAAGGTTATGGGAAAATAATGTACCTCAGTACCTTATAGAAAAAGACATGAAACACATAAGAAGAACAGCAAGGTTTAGATTGGGAAATGAGGAAAAAGGAAACAGATACTGGGAAAAGAGTGAGGAAAGAAAGTGTAGAATGTGCGGAGGACGAAACACTGGAGCACATTAAGTTTGAGTGTAAGAAAAAAGTAGCGAGCGAAAGGAATATTGGCCAGCTACTAAAGGGAGGCAGTGAAGGAAAGAGGTGGATGGCGGAAATAATAAGAAGGAAAGGAAGAACAGGAGAATAAATAAGCTGTTGGAGAATAA
Organism: Panorpa germanica; assembly: GCA_963678705.1. Classification (NCBI taxonomy): domain Eukaryota; kingdom Metazoa; phylum Arthropoda; class Insecta; order Mecoptera; family Panorpidae; genus Panorpa; species Panorpa germanica. The sequence continues at coordinate 4,370,992 of OY783205.1, forward strand.
TGTGAATTTAATTGTAATTTGAAGTATATGAGATGTATTAAGAATGTAGATTGTAAAGCCGAAAGGCAAACAATAAACAATAAATATATAATTAGTAAATAATTAAACTAAAATATTTTTATATAGTAAAATGACAATTGAAGTACGAATACTTCCCGAATTCAATTCTAATAAATTTAAAAAACCAAATTATGTCGCAGTTTAAAAATCTTGAAATAATTGCAATGCTTGTAAACCCTAATAATGTACAAGTAATAAGCTAACTTTGTAAGCTGTCCGTTTAATTAAAACACTAGAAACATGGTTCTTATGAGTGTTGAATATAAAGTTTATTTTTTTAAATACTTCTTCATGTAAAATCCTTCCTAAATCATTAAATTTAAATTTGCAATACACTCATCTTTATAATTATTAATAGGAGCAGCATGTTTAACAAATGAAATTAAATTGTTACTAGGATACAATAAATACTGCTCCTCGTGGGAATGTTCTTTGAACATTATTAATAAATTTGAATTATCGAATCAACTAAATCTAATTTACAAGTATCACATATTTCGCAAAGATTTTAGTTTTAGTGGTTTTACTACAAAACAAGCGACATAAGCGAAAGTAACGAATTTTAAATCGGTATCAAAATCAATATAACTGAAACCAGGAATATCTTTAAGCTCAACAGTACCTTCCTCTAAAATCCTATTCCTATTATTTCTTGCTTCATATCCATTTTGACTTGGAGTTTTCGTAGCAGTGAACGAACCTATAAAATATTATAATAAATATAATGTACTAAAAATAATAGATAAAATATGTAATATAATATAGAAAGTATTTACCTGGGACCTGGAGTTTTATTGGTTCTGCACTTTGGTTCAGACGTATGGAAATATTTGATTGGCACATTTTCTTGGTAAAAAGATCTTCGCAGACTTTCAACAGATTCTTTGACAGCATATTATTGACGTTTAACTCACTGCATTTTTCTCTGTATTTCCAGACACCTAAAAACGAAATAAGTATATAGAATAATACTCGGTTAAAGAATAGAAATATATTGTAATAATTACATAAACAATACTCACATTGAATTGAAACGATGCACTTAAAAGTGACAACTTGTTGATATAAAATTGGTAAAAAGATTTTCACAGACTTTCAACAGATTCTTTGACAGCATATTATTAATGTTTAATCCACTGCATTTTTTTCTGTATTTCCAGACACCTAAAAACAAAATAAGTTACAGTTGGTTAAAGAATAGAAATATATTGTAATAATTACATAAATAATACTCACATTAAATTGAAACGATGCACGGTGATAACTTGTTGATATAAAATGGGTGTTGAGGCACTGTTAATCACATATAATACAAATAAATATTAGAAGCACAATGGAATCTCGAAATAAACATGATGCACATTAAGTCTTAAATTGGTTGATGTAAAAAGACTGTAAAAGCAAACACAAACCTTATTAATTGTTGTTTGATACGAAAAGACGCCATGACGCCATTAAAAAAACACAAAGATATTATCGGATATCTCTACCAAATAATATTCTCTCTCTTTCTGTCATACCCTGAACTCTAACAAAATTTGAACTGTAAATAATAAAGCGCTAAGTTAACTTCGGTGACTCCTCTTCTCCGCTTCACAACACGCACTAGGGTTCCAGTTGGACGGCCGTGGTGCACATCAGTTGATTTAACTTCCATTGGGCCACAAATGTCTGAATGAACAATCTGAAGTATCTCTGTAGCTCGTGTGTCTGTGCAGTCTGTGGTTTCCTCTAATGTCTGCACAGCATCGTCAGATCTCAGTCGGTTTCCACTACCACCTTCTGTCTGAATGCTTTCATTCTCAACATCGAGATAGTCTGACTCACTTGAACTCACTACAGATTCCTTTATTGACTCCCCCCCCTGAATCTGTGTTCTCTAGAATGATATCAACTGAGTCTCGTTTCTTTTCCTTTTCTAGAACCACAATGTCTCTACTAGTAGTAACTATATTTTTTATAAGATTATAGATTCTATATCTTTTAACATTTTCACACAAACCCATAAGGGAAAGAATGACTACAAGTATTATAATTGTTAATATCTTCTAAAATATATATAGCGAGTTATTAAAAAATAATTACACATTTGAAGTTCGGGTAATCAACTTTATCAATATATTGCACAGTTTTATAGAAATTACCCATTAAAGGGGTAAAAATGTATAAAAAAATGAATGAGTAATTAATTTCATTATCTTTCTTATTCTCTTCCCCTCTAACGTTGTAAAACAAGAGAAGTGTAAAAGAGATACTGAATTAAACGTCACAGTAATAGCAGCTGTTGTAGCAACCCATCAAGTTTTCATTTAATGCAGTGATATAAAACAGAATATAAATAATGAGGTTTTCATTTCCATTTTGAAACTCGCTAAACATAAAATATGATATGTACGAGTACATTACATTCATATAATATTTTTTCTTAAGCACAAGCTATAATATTTAATATAAAATTAGTCTTATTTTATAACTTACTTAAAAACTTTTAATCCTTGATAGCGTGTTTTTAAGATTTTATGAAACTTAAAAGAATTTTCTTAAATAGCTTTATGATAATGTTAATGAGAAAGACGGAATATTTATTTATTTAATTAATTCAATCAATTAAAATAATTTGAATAAGTAAATTACAAATAAATTGACCAGAGAGCATTGTAAAGAACAAAAAATGGGCTTGTGTCCTATGTCTTGATTGCCTACTATATATTGATAAAGTAGGTTACTAGAATCAAAAATGTTCAATTATTTTTTAATAACTCCTTATATTTCAGAAGATATTAACAATTACAAAAGTCATTTAGTCTCTTTAATTATTAAAGGGATTCAACGTTGTACATATTCCAAATGCATGCGACATAACAACCGCTGCCAACCTTACAGCTCATAAATCTGTGCTATGTATATGTATATATCAAAATATCAAATATTATGGTAATATTAGTATGGTTATGTGCAAAAGAGATATATCCCTCAAAAAGCCGTAAAAATAAGTCACAAAACATTGCATATTAGGTAAAATCGTTTACATAATACTTTTGATGTTAGAAAAATCTTAAATAACATAGCTGTGTTTAGCGGGACACTTTTCCCAAAATGTCTTAGTATTGAATTTAATCGGAGTTGGATGAAACAAATTACCGGAGTCGGAGTCCTGATTTTTGCCATCTCCTCTATAACTTTTACTATTGTAATTTTTAATATATCCAAAAATATATATATATATATATATATAGCTGGCCAATACTCCTTTCGCTCGCTACTTTTTCCTTACACTCAAACTTAATGTGCTCCAGTGTTTCGTTCTCCGCTCCGCACATTCTACACTTTCTTTACTCACTCTTTTCGCAGTATCTGTTTCCTTTTTCCTCATTTCCCAATCTAAACCTTGCTGTTCTTCTTATGTGTTTTATGTCTTTTTCTATAAGGTACTGAGGCACATTTTTTTCCATATCCTCATCCATATCCTCTTTTGTATGTCCCCCCCAAATACCTTTTCCCCTAGTCCCATACCCGTCGCATTGCTAGCTCTGCCTTCTTTGCTACCTCTCTTATCTGAGCCTCTTCTCCATTGTTCTTTTTAAAAGTGTAGCCCAGATATTTAAATTCTTCTACTTCCTCAATGTCCTCTGTCTTTCATTTCCACCTTTTATGTCTTCTTTTTCCACCCCCTTTTTTAATAACCATAATTTTTGTCTTTTCCACATTTAACTCTAGTCCTTTCCTGTCTATATATCTCCCTAGCCGGTGTGCCATCTCCTGCAGCTCTCCTACCCTTTTTGCCAACAGGACTATATCGTCAGCGTATGCTAAAGTCCATATTTTGTAGTGTCTTCCTATTAGCACTCCCCCATCTTGTCCTCTTTCCATTACCCCTTCCAAGTCTGCTGTATATATCGCAAATAAAATGGGGCTCAGAGGACAACCTTGCCTCAACTCCTTGTCTGTCCAGAAGACTTCTGATTTTTCACCCCCAACTCTTATGCTCATTCTTGTTTCTTCGTAAATTTCTTCAATACATTCCATTATATCCTCATCTATTTTTTTCTTTCTCATGTACTTCCACAATTTCTGTCTGTTGACCATGTCAAACGCCGCTTTAAGGTCGATGAACATTGCATATATCTGTCCTCCTTTTTCCCTTAGCTCTTTTTCAACTACATGGTTCAATGCGTATATATTGCCTCGTCCCTTTCTAAAGCCTGCTTGTGTCTCGGGAAAAAATTTCTTTTACTTTTACCTCTTCTTCCAGTCTTTCTCTCACAATCCCTGCATAAATCCTGTACCCTGTATTCAGTAGTGTGATACCCCTGCAATTTTTGGCTTCATGCCTATTTCCCTTTTTATATATCGGCGTTATCACCCCTTCTCTCCAGCTGTCTGGCAGGTTTCCTCCTTTCCATATCTATCCTTTCTTGCCCAGCTTTCCACGCCTCGTTCTTTAGTCCATCTCTACCTGGTGCTTTCTTTTCCTTGAGTTTTTGAATTTGTGTTTTTTTGGTTCATTTAGTTCTATTTCGTTTACTTTCTCCTTCTCTTTTGTCCCCTTCTTTGTATTCTCGTTTCTTTTCTTTCCTCCTAGTACTCCCATAAAGTGTTTCGTCCACTCTTCCATTTTTATTTGCTTGCTTGGCTCTTTCCTTTGCTTTTTCTCCCTATTTATGTAATCCCATGCCTGCCTCTCCGTTGTTATCTCTCTAATTTCTTTTTCTATTCCTATTTTGAACTCATTCTTTTTATCTTTTATCTTATCGTTATATTCCCTTTGCTTCCTCTTGAAGTCTTCTTTACTTGATTCTCCTTTCTTCCATCTCTTTAGTTCCCTTTTTACCTCTTTTTTTTATTCTTTTTCCCACCATTTGTTTTCTCCCGTTCTATCAGATATTCTCCACCTTTTCCATTGGGTTGCTTCCTTTATCCTCTCTTTAATTTCCTCCATCTCCTCCGTTTCCCCTTATTCCTCGTATCTCCGTTCCAATTCCTCCATAAACTTCTTCCTTCCTTCCTCCGTCCAATCGCTGCCCTCTTTCCATTCTTATATATATGCCATTAAGGATAAGGATATTTCCATATCCTTAAATATATGAACAAATAATTAGATAATGTGCTTGTGTCCTCATTTTTTTGTGGTCGATTTTTCAATTGTTGATTGAAATTAATGTTAATAAATGTGTATTGGAGTGTCTATTTTATTAAATATATAAATATTGACGGAGATATAGCAATTAAAAGTTTAAATTGTAGTTTTAGCGCTAGAAATGGTCGGCCATACTTATATGACGTGAAATGCATTTTAACGTCAGTTATTTGTTGAGTAGGTCAGTGCTGTGGTAATGTTCTGTAGTTGTTGGTAGTCAAATAATCAAGTCATATCAAAGGAAAATAAGTTTTTATTTTATTTAACCCTGGCAGACATAACATTGAAATTTGATTGTTTCTTGAAATAGCTGTAAATAATATTTGATAGAAAATACATATAGCAGAGATTTATGATCTGTAAGGTTGGTAACCTTACACAAGGATTGTGATGTCACATGCATTTGGAGTTTGTACCACGTTTTGTACAATCCCTTTAATATTTAAAGAGACAAAATGACTTTTTTAATTGTTAATATCTCCTAACATATAAGGAGTTATTAAAAAATAATTGAACATTTGAGGTTCTAGTAACCCACTTTATCAATATATAGTACACTTTTATAGAAATTAAGACATAGGACACAACCCCATTAAAGTCCTGGTAGCTAATTTTATCAATATTAGAGTTTTATAGAAATTAAGACATGGTCACAAATCCATTGGCATCGCTTTTATACAATAACGAGTGTAAATTGTTAATGATACATCTGTTATTATAATCTCGTCAAAAAAGAATTAAAAATTAAAAGGCAACACAGATATTGACCTATACCTTTAATATATTTAAGAAAGCCAATATACTATTTATTAACCTATATTACAATCAAAAAGTAAAACAAAATCAATCCTAAAATATAAGTTCACAACCCATTGTGACTAAATACTATTTATTCTGCATTTTTCAGCCTAGGGTCCACTGTTTACATATTTTCATTGCTGCATAATATACATTATATTTCTCGTTTACAAAAGGCCTCCTATTTGCCAATTTAAGCACTACATACTCGTATGTATTTAATTCAAAGAAACAAGGAAAAAGATAACAAATATAATATGATGAAATTAATTACATATATTTTTCGCGAGATATAATTGAGGTTAGAACTATTAACGCACTATACATAAATACTTTTCATAATGACAGTGTGCAGTTCCACCATATATAATATACTGTATAGTCATAATATAGTAGTTATGTTATAATTATTTAAATATTGTAAGTGAATTATTTGATTAATTTAAGATTTTCTTGTGTGTCACTTATTGACAATTGATAATAATCGTTATTGCGTACTTAAAATTTAAGTAAATTCATGTATAAATACCATTATAAGTGATATTATAATTTATTCTCATGAATAACTTGAAAAGAGAAATATTGAACTATTAAAATATTGAGAGCTGAACTATAATTGCCGAAATAATAATATTTTTAAATATTGAACACACATATAATTTATACACATAAACGTTTGAGTTACAATGATTTGTTACATACTTTATAGATATACTGTAAACTGTAATTTGCGAATTCTGTATTAAATGATTGTTCAGATAGTAAAGAAAACCAAATCTCCTTTAACATGGTGTTGCAAAACGTGTCGTAATATGAAGATGATTGAATAGTGCGCATTGAAAAACCCTTACGCAGAATAAAAAGTAAGAATGTCTATGGTTTTAAACGATTTGTTACATAAATTACGTTGTTTATGACATTTTTTTTAGCATGTATCATCATAAATTAGATCTTTAAATTATTCGTGTGTGTAAATATTTGTTTTTCGAAAATAATCTAACTCAAAATCTCTTTCAATTACATGCACATCTAAATAATTCTTTGTTGTTTCAAATTTTTGAAATGTTGATAGCTAGTAAATTTATTGATAGCTTGTTAATTTAAAAAAAAATAATAACATTTCTATTTTCCTGGACTTTCTTTCGTAAACTTATTAGGCAGGTATCTTCAACCTATGTATATGAGGCAAGAGCATCATAAATACTGCCAACATAGTAAGAGGTCGTCGGTGATAAGATTTAATGTCGGAAATTGACTAACTTTAAGTAATTCAAATTTTAAAAAATATATAGAGGCTTTCCGTTTGTAAAATTCGTTGAATGCATTCTGACTTAAGCAAATCTTAAAATATCATATCGTTTGGAGTCTTTTTTTCGATTCCATCGCTGCAGCTATGAAAAAACGTTCTTGACTATTATAAGGTTATTTGAGAAAGATATGAAAGGAAAATCCACATAATCATAAAACAATACAAATTAAACATTTAAAAAAAAAATAAGTGGTATATACGAATTAATAATAAAAAATGACTAAATTTTGTAATATAAATATATATCTGTATTAATGTATATTCCATATATTTAATTTAATATTTGGAAATTATTCAGATGCTATTTATATGCAATATTCAGGAAGCTATAGTAGTCAATAATGTAACAAGTCTTATCTTTATAGTGTAAGTACGCATAAGTCGTACTTATCCTTTTTATTTTTAATAATAAATGTTAATTATTACATAAGAATTATATTATACTAGCAAACCCGGCGAACTCCGTTTCGCCATCAGATGGCTTCGTTTTATGTAACATTTCGTTTGGTGATTAAAAGATGAAGAAAAATTTTTTTTTTGTTTTATATTTGAAAAGGAAAAATTTTATTTCATTTCACAACAGTAATGAATTCATTTCGATTAGTGTTATTTAGTTGAACTTCTCTAAGTAAATGAAAGTGAGGTTCCAATTCACGTTCAATTTCCGTCCACTTCGGATTGCATGTGAACGTAATAAATAAATCCGGAGTTCCATAATTTCGCACGTACGTCATAGCGTCTTGAGCGTATTCGTGCATGTGTCGTGGGCTTTGGATATAAGATGATGGGAGAATCGTCAGACGTCCAATATTCTGAACATCACCATCTGAATGAATAGCATCACGCAAGTGTATATAGTCCTCAGATCGTAGCTTTGCCTGATTGAATCGGATGAACGCTAAACGTTCGGTTTCGACTTTGACATACATGTCGACAGCGAATTGCTGGAATAGCCGACGGCACTTCAGAATGACATTCTCCTCATGTGTACGAATCATCATACGATACGCATAGTAATTCATTGCGCTTAGATTTTTATTCGTTGATACTCCTGAAAATGCAAAATTAAATGAATTGTTAATGGAAACCAATAATAGCAATAATAGCAATAATTAGTGTGTGAATATTGTACCTGTAATTGGATCGACCATCTTCAACGTAATGTCGTATCCGTCTTGCCCTTGCCAATAAATGATTGGATATTGTAACGCATCGTACAAACGATGTGTCTCGTTTACACGATGCATGATATTGCTTCTTCGCTGAACGACAATGTCTCGCGATTTAGTTGGATCGCCAACAATAATTGCAGCAACATCATTAACGGTGGGTGCATTGAATCTTCGCACATGTTCACCTGTTGGGGTACAATCCGCTCTTATGACAAATTTGTGTGTATCCGATGGCATTCGTTCCAATGCTGTTTTGAACATATTAACCACAGCATTATTAGCGTGAAAAAATGCTTGCAACTGTTCAATAATTCGTCTCTTGAACTGTTGTGTTCCCTGTATATTGCACCGCACATTCAGCTGATCCACCATCGACGAAATGAAATATATTTGCAGAAATTGATGCGGTTCATATGTGTGTGGTGTATATGTAGTTGTTATGTGCTGCAATTCATTGTGTTGGTGTGAGTGATTGGTTATGTGTGTTGTATCTTTTACCTTGCAAGTCGGCATGAAGCCGCCTTCTCAAATGATATTAGCTCCAAAGGAAGTCATGCGAAAGCAGTTATTGTATTTAAGGATGTGTTGAAGAAAATGGCTGGAATCAGGATCACTTCCATCGAACAATGGTTTCAGTGGCTGTGGTGGTGTAAGTAATGGATCCAGTTTGACTTTTCCACTTGCGCAGCACAATCCAGCCGTTTCTCTTTTGAACTTTAACGCATTGCAATATCTGCATATAGTCGTCGTTGGTCCAATATTTAAATTTTCATCATCACTGTAGTTCGCAGTGCGATTATATTGGAATGCCAAGCGATTGTATGATGCCAATGATCTTCGTGTGCTCACGCGTTGTCTCAATCGGGCATTTTCTCTTATTATATTTTGTCTTTCTTCGCTTAAGTTCTGTGAATATACTTGTTGCTGGCTTGCATGTCTTGTGCGGCGGCCGATGTTCGCACGTCGTCCTCTAGGCATTTTGGACTATGGACAGAGTGGTGAATGTAACCTGAAATGCACGATCCACATAATTGACACAGTTCAACTTACCACCTTAAAGACAAATGCCTGCTGTTGAAATTAAATAAAAATTTGCACAATACACGTGATTGATTTAATGGTTTCCAATTGAAATGTTAGGAAACGAATAACTTATTTTTTTAACTTTTTTTTCACAATTTCACAGTGAACACAATACCGGTTTATCACATGAAATTAACTGAGCAGAGAACAATGAGTAGCTGTCAAACAATGTATCACGCACCGGCGCCATCTACTTAAAATATTGGTTTGTATCTATGCTATGTATCAGAGATGGCGCTGTATGTGAAAAAAGATTTTCCCGCTTTTCTGTTGAAATTTTTCCTGAATTCCTGAAATTTCTTTGCTATAAACCTCACGGAGCCCGAAACCTTTCCAACGAATGCAAAACGGTGGAAATCGGTTCGTGCGTTCTGGAGTTATAACGTCAGGAAGGAAAACCCGACTTATTTTTATATAGTAGATTATAACTAAAGTTAACAGTTTTAGTATTAGTATTAAGATTGTAACAAATGTTTGTTTAAATTTAGCGCTTGTAAACATTGACTCTGGTCTGATTATCAGTTCTAACTTCGATCGTACAACAACTCTAATTGTAACATCAAGTATTCTACTGTAAGCACATTTTCGCTATTAATCAATTTATAACACTAGAATTTACATTTTGTTTTATATCTGGCATCTATATTAATTTAATAAAATACTATTGTAATTAAGTATTCAGATATAATAATACAACTAATAAATGATATATTTTAATAAAAGTGTTTGAATTAATAGTATTTTTAAAAAGATACTAATTGTTCCAACGAGATACGTAGTAACGAGGTTTTACTTTAGACCGCTCAAGTATTATCAAATTACAACAATACTCCGTTTAAACAAGAATCCTGTTAATCATCTTGAAGAGACGCTAATTCTTATCATTGAAAATATTCTGTAATTGTCCGTTGGAAAATCGTCATAAGAAGATCTACATTCAGAAGCTAACAACACAACGTGGTGCACGAGCCCAGCTGAGTAATCTTCCCATAGAACTGATAATTAATAATATAATTGATTATCAGAAGTAACGTCCCGGCGACAACCTAACCTCAATTTACAACATTGGTGTCAGGTGTGGGGTCTTGAAGAGATATTACTACACTTAAATATCCTAAAGGTACGCCCAAAATTTTTTTCTATATATTCTACACCTGGATGCGAATCAATTAATCTGGATACCACTACGCCGATCGATTATTTCCAAAAATTGCTGAAAAGTACGAGCTAGAACTTCATTTCATCTGTATTTCACATAATTTTCTACAAGTCCGGCGGATGCAAAACTACAGCCCGTTGAACCTGGAAAAAGAAATCTTTTGCCCCCCCCGCAACTGGATGGATGTTTCTAGAACATTGGAATAATCTAAGTCGATGTTAATCATCTGCAGAGTCCCGCAAACAGCTGTGTATAGATCATAATCACTGATAAGAAAAATCTTTAAGTATAATAGAACAGTATCTTTTTTGTATATAATTATTACTATAAATTAATAATTGTATTTTTTTTATTAGTAGCATCATTATTAACGAGGCTATCATTTTTTTAGTATTATATTCAATACTTTTGAATATTTACTATAATCCAAGTATTTTTTTGTAGCAACGTTATTAACGAGGTTATTGATATTTTTTTAGTATTATATTCAATACTTTTGAATATTTGCTATAACCTTAGTATTTTTGTAGCATCTTTGTCCATCATTGAAGCTATCATTTTTTGGTATTATATTCAATACTTTTGAATATTTGCTATAACCTAAGTATTTTTGTAGCATCTTTGTCCATCATTGAAGCTATCATTTTTTTAGTATTATATTCAATACTTTTGAATATTTGCTATAACCTAACTATTTTGTAGCATCATTGTTCAACTTTTTAGTATTATATCCAATACTTTTGAATATTTACTATAACATTTTCTATAATTGTTTCTACAATTATACTAATTCATGTTTAATATTTTTTAGAACAACATTTTTTTTGAACGAGAGGGAATTTTGAAAAGGAGAAGCAAAGAGCTGAATCAGTTAGATAGCAGTCTGTTCAATCAGAGAGACTACCTTCCTGTTACAACTGCAACGTCTGAGCCCCATCGGAAATTTCCTGTGAGTTACTGTTTTCGCTAACAATTTTTCCTTGTCAGAATCCTATTTTTTTTTTCGGAGAGTCGTTTATTGGTACAAAATAATCTTTAGTCTGTATATTATATATTAACTTTAATTAAGTACTATGGCACCGAACGTTCATTCTCTCACATTAGTTGAAAATACGATCAACTTAATCAATGAGTTTTCCAAAAATCTAGAGGTACAATCAACATCCTTAACAATAGTTGAATTAAAAATCAAAAACTTAGACAAGGCTTGGGTCAAATATAATGGTATCGTAGAAGCACTGCTTCCAACTCTAAAAAATGAAGAAGCTACGGCTATCGTTAATAAGTCTATGGAGATTGAAAGTATATACGACGACACCCTTATTTCCTTGTTGAATTATAAGCAAACATTTGAGGATGATACACATATTGTGGATGACTCAAAAAGCATAGATTCAATAAAAAATTTAAACTTAAGTCCAATGCAACTAACCGTTTTTGATGGAGAATATATTAATTGGCAAAGTTTTATGGAATTGTTTACAAATTTAATTCGTAATAATAGTAAATTATCAAGCATTGAAAAAATGCACTATTTAAAGTTAAATTTGACAGGAGAACCACTCAAACTCATAAAGAATTATCCATTAACAAACGATAACTATGAAATTGTTTGGAACATCCTTTGTAAACGTTATGACAATAAAGTAGCACTTATTGAAACCTGTTTAAACAATTTAATAAACTACAATGTTATACGTTTAGAATCAGAAATCAATATCAAAATTTTTTTAGACGAAATTAATGAATCGATTAGAGCTTTAACCGAGTTAGGAATATATTCTAATCATTCAGATTTTATGTTAATACACATTTTAAAGACCAAATTAGATTTTAATTCATCAAAGGAATGGGAAAACAGAAATACTTCTGAATTACCAACCCTAAGTGAATTTACGGAGTTTCTTGAGAGACGGTGGCGCACTCTAGAAAGAAGAAGGCATGTTGAAGATAAAACAGATCCAAGTCATTCTATTTCTAGTAGTGAACCAGTCTCAAGTGAACAATTTGCTAACGAAGTCGAAACAAAATTTAAAACTTTTTTTTGTAACCATTGTAAAAAGAATGGTCATATTGAGAAATATTGTGTTATTAAGAAGGAAAATGCGGATACGGTAAAGCCTGTCGCGCTGATTAATATTTGTAGGAGAGCTACGGTATTTTCAAAACCTTCTGTTTGTTCTGAAAGATCGAAACATCTTGAATCTGATGGTTCTCAAGCATCTTTTACTAACAAGACAAAACACAATTCAAATAGTGAATTATGTTCTTTTTATAATCACCATTTACGTAAATTTAATAGTTTAAATAAAAATATTGAGATTAAAGAAATACCAGATACTATCCAATTGAAAATAGTAGCAGCCAAAGCAAAGCCTGTATCATTTTTATTGGATACTGGTTCTCAAATTTCTTTAATTAAACAAAATATTTTAAATAATAATATCAACATAGATAGTACATCAAAAATTTTGTTAAAGGGTATTTCTGAAGGCACGCCTTATACTTTAGGTTCACTGAAAACTTTTATAATTTTAGATAGTTGTAGGTCGAAACAAACTTTACAGGTTGTGTCAGAGGATTTCCCCATTCAGCATGATGGAATTATAGGGTTAGATATTTTACGAAAGTTTAAAGCAGTAATTAATTTGGAAATGAACAGAGTACAATTCTCAGAACGTGGCAAAATGTTTGAATTCCCATTATTGAACATAAACAGTATTATCGTTCCAGCACGTACTAGGAAATTAATTCCTATGTCGGGTTCTACGGTAGGAGTTTGTGTAGCCAGAGAATTGCTACCTGAAGTTTTTTTAGCCAACGCATTAATTAATCCTGTCAATAATATTTTTTATATATCAATAACTAATTCCTCAGCAAAAGATGTAATACTTGACAATTTTAAACCAGATATTATTCCAATAAATAAATTTTACTTTTACCATTTTTTGAAAAGAAATCCTAACAGTCGTAAGGATCTTTTATTTAATAATATAGATTTTTCAAATATTAATTCAAAATACTTAACAGATTTAATGGAAATCTGTAATAATTTTAATAATATATTTTTTTTACCGGGAGATAATTTATCTTGTGCGAGTGCTCTGAGTGACTCACCTAACCCTGTAAACATTAAGCTGCATAGATTACCTCATGCGCATAAAGGAATTGTTGAGAAGCATATTCAAGAACTGTTGTCTAACAACATTATTGAAAAATGCGACTCACAGTTTAACGCACCTCTGTTAATGGTACCCAAAAAAGCAGATGCGTCGGGGAACAAACAATTTTGCGTTGTAATCGATTATCGTAAACTTAATGAGCAGACGACAAGTGATGTTTATCCTTTGCCCCTCGTACATGACATACTAGACCAATTTAGTGGTGCAAAATATTTTTCTACGATTGATTTAGCTATAAATAAATTTACTAGTAATAAGCCAAGAGTTAAATTAAATTTTGATAAAAAGGTCAATTCTCTTTTTTCACCTAAAAAGTATACGGTAGTTAATAGGAATAGATTGAAGAGATTTTGTACCAATCAACAAAACCTTGACGTGTTAGATAGATTTTGTCAGGGATGATTGTTTTGTGAAGCAGTGTCAACTCTATACGATGGGATTAGAATCGTTATCGGCACTTCGCTTCTCTTTTTGTTTTTTTTCCAGAATAGTAACTCGTATATTTTGTTTTTATACGTGTACTTTTTTTTGGTAGGGGGTGTTGTGATAGTACGACATCGTCCTATCTTCCTTTTTCTTTTTCTTGGAAAGAAACGCATATGTTTTGTTTAATATGCGTTCCTTTTCCAGGGATGAAGGGTGTTGTAAGTACGCATAAGTCGTACTTATCCTTTTTATTTTTAATAATAAATGTTAATTATTACATAAGAATTATATTATATTATAACTAAAGTTAACAGTTTTAGTATTAGTATTAAGATTGTAACAAATGTTTGTTTAAATTTAGCGCTTGTAAACATTGACTCTGGTCTGTGGATATTTTATATTGTTTTAATACTGGTAACACAGTATCAGTGTTATATGAGGTGAACTCGACAAACAAATTGTTAATATACCGATTTGTACTGGAGTCAGAACGCCAGTCTCAACCTGAGCCTCAGTGCGACATGATTATCAGTTCTAACTTCGATCGTACAACAACTCTAATTGTAACATCAAGTATTCTACTGTAAGCACATTTTCGCTATTAATCAATTTATAACACTAGAATTTACATTTTGTTTTATATCTAACATCTTTATTAATTTAATAAAATACTATTGTAATTAAGTATTCAGATATAATAATACAACTAATAAATGATATATTTTAATAAAAGTGTTTGAATTAATAGTATTTTTAAAAAGATACTAATTGTTCCAACGAGATACGTAGTAACGAGGTTTTACTTTAGACCGCTCAAGTATTATCAAATTACAACAATACTCCGTTTAAACAAGAATCCTGTTAATCATCTTGAAGAGACGCTAATTCTTATCATTGAAAATATTCTGTAATTGTCCGTTGGAAAATCGTCATAAGAAGATTTACATTCAGAAGCTAACAACACAACGTGGTGCACGAGCCCAGCTGAGTAATCTTCCCATAGAACGAGCATCTGATAATTAATAATATAATTGATTATCAAAAGTAACGTCCCGGCGACAACCTAACCTCAATTTACAACAATAGTAAACCAAATACTTAAAATTAATAATAGCGCAAATATGAATATTAATTAAAAATGCTATAAATAATATACATATTGTATAAAATGAATTTAATTAAAGGATCAACCATTCGTTTTTAAATAAATATAATATTCACTAAAGATATATTTTAATATAATATTTAGTTAATAAACCTAATAAGCCTACATTATGCAAAAAAATCATTTCTAATACACTAAAGTAGTTTTATAACATCAATTAAAAATTTGAACTTTAACCATTAATATCATGTTTCTTAACATCAAGTCACTTAAATAATATTAAGTTGAGTTATTATTCGATACAGTTGCACCTTTTGTTTTGAACCTTATAAAGAAATTGCAGCACTTTTGTATATTTTATGGTGCTTTTAATATAGTCAAAACATGTACAAATTGGTACGTAATATTCATAATACCATTTTTTTAAAAAATACACTGTAGTTATGGTTAAAGTTGACCAAGAAATGTGAAATATAGCGACATTTATATATGGAACAATGTCGGATTATTTCTAACCTCAAACTGAAAACTTCAAGTTTAACCATTACTATTGTCTATTTCTACATAAAAAGTGGTATAATATATATCAAAGACTAGTAATTATATTACGAAGTGATTTGTGCATGTTTTGAGTGTACAACAACCGCCATAAAACATACGAAGAAGCACTAGTTTTTGTACAATATTCAAAGCAAATGTTGTGAAATTTTTGTTGAAGAGGTGGCAAAACATTATTTGACCAACTTTATTTTATAAGCGCATACATTTTTAATATTAAAAAAAATCTTTCCTTCTGTGTGGTTTTATCTTTCCTTGAATAATAAGAAAGTTATAATTATACAGACATTCATGTTTTTCCACTTCTTCAATAAAAATTATATTACTTTTTTGGTCATTCATGATGTTCACCATCCGAAGCAAGCACCTTAATGGTAATACGATAATAGAACAGTGCAATCGCTAAGTAATTAATGTAATTTTCCTTTTTAGGTTAATGAAGATATATCTCCAGCATCTTAAATACGGAATTGCAAATACACTGTGCCGTCTTTTTCTTGGTTGTCCTTTCAACATTTAATCACCAACTATGTCGATTGAAAGGTTAAACACTTATTGTATCAAAGTAATATTATCGTTTCTATCACAACACGATGTTTGCAGATTCGGGGATGCCTTTCCTGAACACGAAGAGGCGATGAATTCTTACTATGCGATGAAACGTGTTATTGACCTCGACAAAATTACCATCAACGAGTTGGACATCTTACTTGACCACATTGACCGGTTCACAAATGTAAATGAAGTAAAGATTACAAAACAAAGAGAGAACAAGAAATTCCACCAAGTCCCAGGTGTTATTGCACAACAGTGTTCTTTGTTGAATGTCCTGGATATTTCAGGAGTTGAACTATCTGCCAAAGACCTTCTCTCGTTCAGCTCTTGTGTTAACTTAAAGTCTTTGGACATTAAAATTTCTTTTAAAGATGACATTGCTTCTTCTTCAGCTCTAAGTGCATTGTATCTTAATAATCCTGGTCTTGAAAGTTTGTGCGTTCATGGATGTTATCCAGGGCTAGGAAGTACAACTTTCCAAAATTTACCAAAGAATCTTAAGAAATTAGAACTTAGAATCTTTACACCTTCCACATTTTTCCGCGCTGACATTAGCGCAGAGATGCTGGACGGTATAAATGGTTTACAATTGGAAAAGTTATGGCTAACCGATTTCAGTTTAACTGGTGAAGATATTGTCAGACTCAGTACTCAGACAAGGTTGAAGTCTTTAGAAATTTCAACAGATGGTGTCAACGACGAGCTCCTTGGACAATTATTTTCTAATAATCAAGGGCTTGTGGAAGTTTCGTTAGATGCGAGGATACCTGGAGTTTGTCTAAGAAACTTGCCTAAAAGTATTAAACGATTAAAATTGATATCGTCAAGATTAAACACTTCTTCTTTTATTGAATGTTTCAAAACGTGGAAACTTGAATCACTAAATTTGAGTACTTATCCTAACGAAGTGCCGAACTTTGCGCAGGATTTGTTTACAGTTGTACCAACAATACAACATTTTAAACTAGGCGGTAAGATTCCAATCAGCCTTATCAATGGTTTAAGCTCCATCAGAGATCTGAACCATTTAAAGTCGTTAAAGCTTTTTGAAATATTTATTGATTGTAATGAACAACTAAAGAAAATATTGAACAATTGTTCAAATCTGGAAAGTTTGGAGTTGTATTGGTCTGGATTTTCACTTAACGAAGATGTATTTTCAACCATTGCACAGTTGCCTAGACTAACTGAAATATATCTGCTGCATACTTTCCAAAATCAATTACACTGGCAGAATAGAAATGCAGCGATGGATTATAAAAGTTTCCTACGCCATTTTTCAAGATGTGAACATTTATCTTCTGTAACATTGTATCAGTGTGTCGGCTTTGACGACAAAGCTGCTCTGGTTTTGGTTCGTTGTTGTAAATCTTTAACTGTAAGTAGATCGAGTAGCCATCTTGTATTTTTAAGAACATAAATAACTAGTGTTTTATTTATAGAAATTGGTATTAATAGACGTGCGTTGTACCGCCAACTTGGTGCACGAAATAAAGGAAGAGCTGGATCGTCAGGAAAACAGAAATAATATTTTGTATTTGACGTTTACAGACGTACAGTTTTCTCAAAAGGTTTGTATTGATGTCCTGCTGTAGATGTTAGAATTTACGAACGATTTTTGTTCTTGCAATGACGTTTTTCTATAGATCTGTAAAGCGTCTGGTTGAAGTTAGCTCCACGAAAAGTGTCTGGCACTTATCAATATGAGTTTATAATACTGTTCCGTTAAACATATTAAAAAGTTATCGTTGATACTATAACATTTTGTTCTTTATTTTTGTGTAGCTCTAGCACTAGTTATGTCTGGCGGACTCTGTCTGTTGGTCTATATATTATCCCAGATTCAAAGTTCATAGAATCCAAACGATCTTATCTACTAAAATTACAGAAAAATTCTTTGAGTTGATACAATAATGTATGTCTGGCGGACTATGTCTCTTGGTCTATCCCAGTAAACAATTTGGTGAAGTGCCCTATTTGGTGAAGTTCGAGTCATTCGTACAATTCTATTCTAACGCTTTACAAGTGCTCTACCTGTCACAGATTTTGTGTTAGTGTTAGAATTTTTTCATAATAATATTCTTTCTTTTTCCAACATCATTCATTAAGTATTTCTGTTTCTTTACCACATGAATATATTTTTTTTAAGTTCATTTTCATCTCATCTATTCCAAAGTGAGGGAGAAACGAGATGCGGTTAGACAAGTTAAATATATTTTTCACCGTTACACTTGTATACTTGTATAGTATTTTGTTTAGTACAGTATGCTTAAAGTATATGCTATCCTTTTTTAACAAATATTTCTTTAATGGTCATATACAGACGCTATCTCCCTCAATCCCCGAATATAATGTATATAAACAAAGATAGTATTTAGCGATGGTAAGACAGAGGTTTTAAACCTAACGCAGACCTGCCGATCGTGGATTTTTGAATCACCAAAACAATGTAAAAAACTAATATAACGAGTATTGTAGAAGATGAATAATATTCATTAAAAAAATCACGATCCGTTCTAAAGATTACATCTATTTATTTCTTCATTTAAATATTTATATTTTGCAGACTTTTAAAAGTAGAATTCCATTAAGTTTTATACCCCTACGTTTACAGGCTCGACTGAATTCGTCTCTGTTCGGAATACAGTGTATACAGAGTTGTACAGAAGTTGGCTAGTTGATGTTCTTGTGAAACTGAGAAAATTTGTTTAATTTTATATTTATTTTGCAGGATATTCCGGAAGGCAGCACACACCCTTTTTTGGAAGTGAATTTTGCCCGACGACAGTACTAATGAAGAATATATTTTACTTATGTAATTATGCTTTTCTACTAACAAAATATATATCATAAACATATTATCATTAAAATTTGTACTGATGGTGGCTCCAGGCAGTCGCTTCTAACCGCCGCGAATTACGGGGAAACTCAATGAAACATTATAATAATTTAAAAAATTATTTAAATACCAGCATTTCGTTTCTATCCTTTCTAATATTAAATTGGAAATGACCGCAACACTTAGTGTAAGTTTTCGTCGCTCTCCCTCTCTCTTTCTACAAATTAGTCTTCATATGTGTGACAGATGTTTATGTAAACCATTGGTTAGAGCGAGACAATCTATATTGTAACAGACGCGTACACACGAGTTAAGCTGATTTTGACGATCGATCCATCGTTATATGTACATATAAAGGAAACAAAGACCACGAAGGAATGTTCAAAAAATTGAAGAGTTTGTTTGACGATTCAGGATTTTCGAGGAAGATAACTTTGCTTCGTCATTTGATTGCCATCAGATTAGAAAACTGTGAGAACATGTAATTTTTCAAAGTAATTTTTATCAACTTTTGATTCTGGATGATTCATTTGTTTGTCAACATAATCTATTTCTTTGTGCTATTTTTAATAAACTCGAGCTGTCAAAAGTCTACATGTTTGTATTATTATTTTTATAATTACATGTGCAATATTTTAATTTAAATAGTTACACACATTTAAAATAGTGAAATAATGTGTTTTCAGTCTTCGAATGCGCGTCACAAAAAGCAGCCAGTGAATAAAGGCTACGTGCCTAGGAAGCCCGAGAAATTATATTTAAAACAAATAAAAGAAATTATAATAACTATAATTATCTTTAATAATTAAAAGGCTAAATGTTTATTTTAATTGTTAATATCTTTTATAATATTACGAGTAATTAAGAAACTAATGCACATATAGAGATATGATAGTTCAATTTATCAATATACAGCTTTATACTTTTCTTTAGTTGGTACCACTGACTAGAAATATTACAATTGCATTCTGGTCCGGTGATCTAACAATATATATAAAGGTATAACTAACGAGTAACGTTGTAAGGAATAACAACACAGATGATATTTGGAGCTGACAGAATTCACTGTGTATAATGTTAAGTTATTAGAAAATTAAATAAAAAGGAGTTGACCATTTAAATAATAAACTTTAAATGTCGTTCCTTTGATTTCAGGTAAGATAGTATGATTTAAGATTATATATAATTTAAATTTTTGAAACCATGTCCTTGTGCTTTTCAGAACAATGCTAAAGCAAATTCTACATCAGTTTACGGAAAGTTTACAACGGAGTGCAAGAACGTCATCGTGACACGTGCTGGAGCTCCAGTGCATCCTGTAAGTGTGTGTTGGTGTTGGCACTCACCTAATGGCACTCATTGTTTATGAATTGAGTGCTGTTCATCTATTATTTTTGTTAAATGTTTTGGTCGCATTACCTTGCATCGTAGAAATATCTCAACTAATGTTTATCATTTCTCTTGAGGTTGTCATAAAGACTTTCGAGAACCTATTACTATTCGTAAGTATCCTTTACTTTATCTATGATATCTTTGTTATGATACTTGTGGAATGAGTCCACATGTCGAAGTTGAAGATCACTAAATTAATAGTTGCTGATTTGCATCATTATTGCAATCGCACTCATTGGAAGAAATTTTGGAAGCATTTTTACTTGCTGCTCCTACTCATATAGAGAGTGATACTTCACACGCCTTGACTGAAGAAGAAAATACTTTCTTGGAAACATTCATCGTTCACATGATTGGGGTCAACCAATAAGACATGTTGGTAAGAAATCTCCTGTCATGGTAAAAAAAATGTGTCAAGGAGACTTCGCAATGTTATTAGAAAACGATCTTGTACATCCCAAAAAAGATGTGATTTTTTTCAAAGAGTCTCTTGATTCTTACCGATCGTTAATTTTTATTACAAACAAATTTGCGCTAAACAAAACCAAAACAACGCGTAAAAGACAAAAGCTGATTTATTTGATCCTTTCCATTTATTTCACCTACATTCCAAACAGAAATATCGTCGGTTTACCAAGGGAGTTTAATTTATTTTAATTTTAATTTCAGTTGAACTGCCCCTAATGGAATCTAACGGACTTCTAATGCGACGTTAGTAAGTATTCTTTGTATTTTCTAAAGTTTTTCTTGTAAACAAATTAAAAGCCTTAACAAAGTGAGTGTTATTCTAGTTAGCCTTTTATTACAATAATTCCTTGTGGAATTTTGGAATCTAAAACAAACTAAGCTATATAAAGTTAATTACCTTTGGTTTTTATAAAAAAATAATTTTAAGAAGATGATGCCTTACTATTTTTTCGTGTTTTTTTTTTAAACCACTTTTTTCAATTTGGTATACAAGATACCTCAAGATCTACTGTACTAATTCTGTTAAAATTTACAACACATATTCATTATAATAAATATATTATTATTTAAGATAATTTATTTAATTTGATTTTACATAAAAATTTTGATAAAGATCATATATTTTTTTTGAAACACCTTTAGAATTCTACAGTTTTACAAAATAAACTTAAAGAATTTTAAAATGTTAAAAGGCCTTTCCTTACCTTTCTAAATAAGAAAAAAATATATTTCATTTTTCAGGTCTCAGCAAGTATTTTCAAAAGGGGGAACTATTTGATTACTCATGTCTTCGTTATTTCTTAATATTTTTAATTCGTTATTGTTTTAAATTATTCACAAAAGTACTATGTATATGCGCAAAATAAAAATTATTTGATATATTAAATAGCTGCGTCAATATTTTTATGCCTATTTTGGTGGTCACGGTGGTAAAACCCCTTTTAGGATTTACTATTTATTGATTAGCTAATGTTTCTAGTAGTGTTACCTTTCATTCCATTATTTGCATCCCATTTCAATGTGCACCATGCACAAAATTTAAACTTAGTAACTTTTTTATAAAAATCAAGACTATAAAATTCAATTAGACAAATTGCTACTAGATATATATGAAATGGAGTGCCTATCACTCCTTATGTATTGATGTACTTAGCAGCAATCCGACTAGGCTTTCCTTAAATCTAGTTTTGTCAATAAAATAAATACTGTGTTAAATTAAATATTATTGAACAAATATTTCTCCTGTTGCCAATAAAAACTGTTTTCTATCTTCAAATGCGCGTCACAAAACGCAGCCGATGATTAAACAATGGGCTTGTGTCCTCATTTCTTAGCCGTCGATTTTTCAATTGTTGATTGAAATTGATGTTAATAAATGTGTATTGGCGTGTCTATTTTATTAAATATCTAAATGTTGACGGAGATATAGTAATTAAAAGTATGAATTGTAGTTTTACCGCTAGAAATGGTCGGCCATATTTGTATGACGTGAAATGCATTTTAACGTCATTTATGTAATCGGCGGGACTTCATTACGCGGATTTATTCCAATTTCTGGTTCAATGTGGTTCCTCAAATTTAATAGTATTAGATATATTAAAATATGCGAGGTTCATTATTTAAGTTAACAAGTAAACACCCCTAGCAACTTACGTAATGAACTTGACCTAATCTTAAGAAACACATGTGTCAATGAGATGGCACTACTAATGTCATAAGACAGAGCGAGAGGCATAATTGTACCCTAAGTGCCCCTAAAGAACCTAATTCCGAGAATCAATATATAAGTTTTATGAGCACCGGATACAAGAGATGGCGATATAGCGTCTCTTGCTGATGCACTCATACTAATTAAGAACGAAATATGTCGCCAAATTAGATTTTAGCGGCAGTCTAATCACGGTTCTCAGCGAAGATAGAAGCTGTCGGTTCTCAGGTCCAGAATACTTAAGCAATCGCGCGGCTTCCTACCACGTTTTCTTATTAGACCAATTAGCGATTATTTGTTATACCAACAATTTCGATTCGCGACAATTATATAATTAGTGCCAGCTCGTTGACCTGTAATCAATAGTTCCTTATAAAATTGTGCATGAAAACCTACGTGTTGTAGTTAAATTTATGAAGTGAGTACTAATTCAAAGTGTATATATTTTTAAATGTGTTGTTATCGCTTTAAATACACGTAATTTAAAACTAAGTGTGCGTGTTTCCTGCATCGGCCAATATCCGCTTCCTTCCCAGCCCCAACGATTCCACGAGAGTTATCTGACGACACAATTCTCTCTCTCTCTTCAACAACTAAATATTTTATTATCTAAGTAACCAGATAATTTATAAAATCATATTGACTAAAATCAATTTTGTTACAAAAATTGATTAATTCATTTGTTCAAGTACATTAGTTACTCTCCATCGAGGAGATAATCTTTGTAATATAAATATATAATTATAGAGAAAGTGTATTTATTAATATAAATAAAGTACATAATAATTTAAATATTGTTATTTACTTAGCAATAACATAACTGGCGCAGTCGTCGTCTAGCAGCGGAGATAAAACCAACGCATTGTGACGGAAAAGAACAAATCTACTCACCCCAGGGAAGAAGATTCGAAAATTTAATAAAATTAAAAATAAGTTGTGTAAAATATAGTGAAGTGAACCGATAACTAAAGACCAAGGACAAAGGACTACAAGAAGATTAAAGGTTCATCTATTAATATAAACAATATTATAATTTTTTAAAATAATCCTATTTTCCTTTTATCATACTCTAAGATATGGTAGATCAATTGAATTGCCTTTTCATACAATTAAATATATATAAAAAAGAAAAAATGACAACGTCAACTAATTATAATTTCCAACAATATTTGGGAATGATAAAAGAGTATGATGGTAGATCCGAAGGGTTACCGGACTACATTAGAACAAGCGAATTGTTACTAGGACAATTTTTCAATGAAAATAAAGTAGATTGCTTCGACAACGTCGCTTTAATAGAAGCGATTCGGGCAAAATTAACTGGAAAAGCTGCCTCACTAATAGAAGGAAGGGACATACAGAGCTAGGCAAAAATTAAAATAACATTGACACAAGCATTTTACGACCCTAGAGATGAGATGTCTTTACTGCGAGAACTCATGGAAATAAGGCAGAGGAATGAAACATTCTTTGAATACTACGAAAAATGTAGAAAATTGAGAGCATTATTATATGCTAATCAAAAATGCAATGGAGCAATAGAAGAAAGAAATATGAAGACAAAAATGTACGACGAAGTGGCTCTAAAATCTTTTAAAGCAGGCTTAAAGGAACCTTTTGGATCATTCTTGAGAACCAGAGCACTCACTACACTGGAACAAGCAATCTCTATGTAACAGAAGAACAGAACGACAGGAATTGGCAAAGGCAAGAAAATACGAATAATAAACTGGCACAACAACCAGTCAGAATGACACAAAGAACATTCAACAACCCTAAACAATCAGAAAACTTTAATATTTCCCACACATCCGATTTTAATGATAAACGATCATGGAGACAGAGCAATTCCCACACATCCGATTTTAATGATAATCAATCACGGAGACAGAGCAATTTTCAACAACCACATCAACAAAATTGGCGAGCACCAAAAACAATGTTCTCCAAACAGAGCAACTTATGGAACCGATACCCTAATGAACCAATTAAGAAGCAGTGGACACCTACACCAGTGGATACTACATCAGTAATTGATTCACAGATTGAAAGCAAAAAAAATATAACAATTAATAACATAACATCAAGTAATTTCCTACCCTATATAATTGATAACAAACTCAACATAACATTACTTATAGACACCGGATCATCCAAAACCATAATTAACCCCAATTTGATATACAGAAATTTACCCCAATGTATTTCTGAAGATACTTTTTGTATTCAGACGGCCCATGGTACCACAAACCATAATAAAGTGGCTCATATCCCCATATTTCCAATATTTAAGAGTCAAGACATTTGTAAAGTCTTTTTGTTTAAATATAGTGATAAATTTGATGGATTACTAGGAATGGATTTGTTGACAAAACTGGGAGCTAATATTAACTTCAATAAAAATATGTTAACCATTAATGATAGCGTGATACCGATATACTTTCAGAATTCAAATAAATTGGAACTATATAATACTGAAATCAAAGTACAGAGTGAAAACACTACAGATGAAGTTTGGAATATAGTAAACGAAAAAGATGTTAAAACATTTATTAAAATAAAAACCGATGAAAATTCAATTGTTGAAATAAACGTCAAACAAGATGAGAACATGCAAGATTTCAAAGTAGAAAATCTGCAAAATGTCAAACAAGAAACAAAGAATCAAGAAATACAACATTTTGAAATACCAAATAAACAAAAGGTTAATCAACAAACAAAAAATCAAAACTTTCAAGATTTCAAAGTAAAAAATTAACAAAGAATCAAGCAAGTAGCAGAAAAGCAAACTATACAAGATATTGAAATAGAGAAACAACAAAACATGAAACAAGAAGAACCAGGAAAACAAACTATACAATATTCCGAGGTAGAAAAGTCATACAGTATAAAGCAAGAAAAAGCAGAAAATAAGAAAATGAAAAAATTTAATATAGAACGATAAATTGAAAAGGAAAAGAAAACTAAGTGCTTACCGGAAAAGCTAGAAGATTCAGAAAAAGAGGCACACACTATGTGGATAAATGTTCACAGAAAAGAAAAATATTATGATAAGCCAACATATGAACAAAATGTATAACAATTTTCAACAAACCAGAGGAAAATATGATTGAAGAAATAATCAGAAAAAAAATACTATTGGGACTATATAAACAAACACATTCAAGAATTATACATTAGAAGAAATGATAGAAGAGGGAAGATAACGAATCCACAAATAGGACCACATAAAAGAAAAACCAATACAAATACTATTGCTGCAGGACCCTTATCAGGAAACAGAAGTGACGACTACATCTAGAAAAATCGAGACACCTTCACGAGATTTCTCTATTTTTCTCTCTAAGGATGGAGGAGTTATCTGACGACACAATTTTCTTCCTCTCTTCAACAACTAAATATTTTATTATCTAAGTAACCAGATAATTTATAAAATCATATTGACTAAAATCAATTTTGTTACAAAAATTGATTAATTCATTTGTTCAAGTACATTAGTTACTCTCCATCGAGGAGACAATCTTTGTAATATAAATATATAATTATAGAGAAAGTGTATTTATTAATATAAGTAAAGTACATAATAATTTAAATATTGTTATTTACTTAGCAATAACATAACTCGAGTCCCAATCGACCCTCATCTAAGTATTTGAGTATATCGCGAACCTACGAATTGTAAAGTACTTAATTATATACGTTAATGCTTTTATATAAATATACGGACATACGCCTGTATACATATTGTTACCACGCGTGCCAGCTCTAAAGGCCACTTATACGTATCCCTTATCTAATCTAAACTTCCTGGGATAGAATTACGATTAAGTTAGTATATACACCAGTCTTACTCCAACCTCTGAATTTCCAGAAGGTCTTGTAATAAATATATTAATAAAATAATTGTTTAAAGTTAATTAAATTGTTTTTTTTATTAACTTCAGTAAATCAAAAGTTAATTGGCGCAGTCGTACGGATATTAAGAAATTACAAATCGCTGTAAATATTTCCATTTTAATGGATTAACTTAATAATTCGAAAACCTACACAATAATAAAGTTAAACTTAATAAATAGTTAAAGTGAAAATAAATAAATAAGTGAGTGAGTGAAATAATAAAAAAGGAACACGGGAACACAAGACATACAACTAGACGACCTGGAATCATCATGCTTCTAGAACTGGCTGTAATGATCTCAATGTGAGTACCATTTTCAAGTATCCCTTCTTTTATTATTCCCTCTGATAATTAAATAATACATAAATCTAAGAATATTGAAAAAATATATACATTATAAAAATGGCGTATAACACATTTATATCGTACATTAAAGAATTCAACGGTGACAATTCACTATCAACGTTCTTACAAAGTTGTGATAACGTGATTAAGAAATTTGCTTTACCGGATATTCCTGCAAATGCTGCAGACAACGCGTTACTATTACTTGCAATAAAAAGTAAAATTGTTGGAAAAGCAAACGCATTAATAGAGTATAGAAACACCCATACTTGGGATGAATTAAAAGCTATACTAATATCAAACTACGATGAAAACAAGTCGGAAACGACATTAACAAGGGAACTGATGCTACTCCGGCAAAGAGGAGATACTGCAATGATCTTTTACGATAAATGTAACAAAATCAGAAATGATTTATATAATATAACACAAATTGAAGGATTAGATCCCTTAGTGAAGATTCATAAACTAAAATTGTATGATAACTTAACACTAGAAGCCTTTTTGACTGGTCTTAATGAACCATTAGGATCACAACTTAGAGTTCAGAATATTACAAAAATGGAAGAGATTCTAAAAACAATCATGAGAGAAGACACTCTCAAAACAAATAGAATTCAACAACTGAAACTGATGGGTGAAATACCTAAACAATTCTACCCTCAGAGACCCCTACTCCAAAAACCACAGTACAGACCATCGTACCACCCTCAAAATAATTATAACCCATCTTAACAAAATAGACCATCCTACTCTAACCCTATTTATAGTAAGAATTATAGATATCCTTACGTCCATAAGAACGAAATTAATAGTCAAATTGAAAAACTATTAAATGACAAAATAATTAAACCATCTAGTTCACCCTGGTCTTTACCCGTCTGGATCGTACCTAAGAAAGACGATGCCAGTGGAAAGAAAAAAATTAGAATGGTGATCGATTATAGAAACCTGAATAATAAAACAGTGGATGATAGATACCCTATCCCGAACATCTCATCTTAGACAAGTTAGGTAGAAGTCAATACTTCACTACCCTTGACTTAGACTCAGGATTCCACCGAGGTAGATGAACAAGACATAAAGAAAACAGCATTCAACGTCGAGAACGGTCATTACGAGTTTACTAGAATGCCGTTTGGACTTAAAAACGCACCAGCCACTTTTCAAAGAGTCATGGACGATGTACTAAGAGATCTAGTACCAAACACATGTCTTGTATATCTCGACGATATACTTATATATTCCACCTCCTTACAAGAACACATGGAGAAACTAAGAAATGTACTTGATAGGCTCAGAAAAGCGAATCTTAAGATTCAAATAGATAAATCTGAATTCCTCAAAAAAGAAACGGAATTTCTGGGACACGTCGTTACACCAGAAGGCGTTAAACCAAACCCTAACAAGGTATATGCAATCAAAACATTTCCTATACCAAAAACAGTGATAGAAATAAAATCATTTTTAGGACTCGTTGGTTACTATCGCAAATTTATACAAGACTTCGCGAAATTAACCAAACCTATGACAAAATATTTAAAGAAAGGTACAACCATCACATACACGGAAGAATTTGTCAAATCTTTCGAACTAATGAAAAACATCTTGAGCAATGCACCCCTGTTACAATACCCTGATTTCAGCAAAGAATTCAAACTAACAACTGATGCATCCAACTATGCAATAGGCGGCATATTATCACAAGGTAATACCGGCTCTGATAAACCGATAGCATACGCATCCAGAACTCTAAACGAATCAGAACAGAATTACTCAGCTATAGAAAAAGAATTATTAGCTTTAGTATGGGCAACAAAATATTTCAAACCATATCTATATGGAAGAAAATTTACCCTGATCACAGACCATAAACCTTTGGTGTGGCTTGATTCGCTCAAAGAACCAAACATGAAACTAATCAGATGGAAAATCAAATTGTCTGATTATGACTACAAAATAGAGTATAGAAAAGGATTAGAAAACACCAACGCAGATGCATTAAGCCGTATCAAATTAAATGCATTAGACAACGATAATGTGAGCATTATTAATAATCCTGACTTTGATACTAGATGGGAAGAACTCATCGCAGAAATAGATGATGTACTTAAGGAAAATACCAACACCCCTACACCCACAACTCTACGTACGGAAACCCCTATAACAACTCTGAATAGAAATAAACCAACGGATATACTAAATACACCAGTACCAACACCGATCCCCAATGACCCTATAGAAATCAATAAGGAATCAGAAATAATCGAAATAAGCGATACAGATACCATACACTCGCAAGAAGATTCTAACACCGGAATACCCATAACAACTGATCCTTTGGAAACCAAGAAAAACCAAATAATTATTACTCAAACTCTCGGAAAAACAACAAGCAAAATACGAAAAATAGACAACAAGCAACAAATACATCTTGAAATACATCAAGACCATATACATCAAGAACTATTTATCCTCACGTTAGAAAAACTTGACCCAGATATAACATACTACCTTTTCTGTGACAACGAAATATATGAAATTTATAACAAATTGAAAATTGAAACATTTATTCGTTATAAGATAATAAGATGCTTAAACCGAGTAGATATTATAACTGAATTAGAAGACCAACTCTATATTATACTACAAATACACGAAGAGAAGACCCACCATAGAGGCATTGACACCACACGAAAAATGATTCAAGAACGATATACCTGGAGCGGTATGAAAAAACAAGTAGAGAATTATATTAACAATTTTCTCACTTGTAAACAACAAAAATACAATCGACATCCGATACAAGCACCACTCTACATCCCGGAAACACCGGAAAACCATTTGAGAAAATATACATTGATACTTTCGAAGTAGACGGTATTTTCAAACCACGGAACATCAAAACATACATATATAATGCATAACATAGAGTGATAAAATAAAAACAATAAAATCCTTGTTACAAGATCACCACTATCACGACTACTAACCCTAAAAATATTCACATATTACGAAAACTATCCACTACCAATACCATACTATAATCAATTCCAAATATTAATTCCTAAATCCAAATACCTACTTCTTAATGACTACTCACATATGGAATCAAATTCACCATGCACTAAAATAAATAATAATCAATATTTATGCGAACTCAGAGAAACAATGAATGCAGAAGATACCTGCGAGACAGAACTCCTGAGAGGACAACCCCCAACACAATGTCAACCATTGACAATAGAACTAAAAGGACTGAAAATTCAGAACATCGACCCTAACACCAGGATCATCATTTCAAATGAAAAAATTAACAGTACTTTACAATGCAAAGACACGAAGACAATGAACCTACAAGGAACCTATATATTAAACCTTGCAGATCAATGTAAACTTTATGTTTCAGGTAGAATAATTCAACATATTAAGATTAAAGAAACTGTGGAAACCTGGTATCTGATGCCTTTACCTAGTGTACCCGAAATACAAAACAAACCCATCGACGCATCATTTACCATGGAACACTTAGATCTACACAACATCGAGAAACTACAACACACTCTGGCTCTACTACCAAGAGATCTCAAGATTAATGAACTACCCCATAATATACATATTATACACCCTATAATAACCCCATTTTTTATGACTATAATAATAACCATAATTATATACATAACATATAGATATTGTAAGAAAAATAAAAATAAAGAAATCAATATAATTGAACCATTAGACACAGAGAATCATACACCTTTTGCTACTTTTACAGCATAAAGTTGTATCTTCGGTGGGAGATGTTACCACGCGTGCCAGCTCTAAAGGCCACCCATACGTATCCCTTATCTAATCTAAACATCCTGGGATAGAATTACGATTAAGTTAGTATATAAGTAACCATGTAATCACGGACCACCAGTCTTACTCCAACCTCTGAATTGCCAGAAGGTCTTGTAATAAATATATTAATAAAATAATTGTTTAAAGTTAATTAAATTGTTTTTTTAATTAACTTCAGTAAATCAAAAGTTAATTATATACGTGTCCCAATTTCACTCGTGCATTAACTAGCCTACTGTGTTAGCTTCTCCTTGCGCTCGCGGAACTCTATTCGTTCATTTGAGAGAATCCGCGGTTTAATTAGTTCGTGATTAATCAGTTCCATAAATAGCGTTGGTTCAAGTTCCTGAGTTTTGGCGCGTGGTGTTAGTATCGCCCTAGCGGGACGCGCATGTAAGTGCCCACGCTTCGACTTTTAGTATTACCCG
The DNA here is from genome assembly GCA_963678705.1 of Panorpa germanica. Taxonomy (NCBI): domain Eukaryota; kingdom Metazoa; phylum Arthropoda; class Insecta; order Mecoptera; family Panorpidae; genus Panorpa; species Panorpa germanica. The sequence goes on from OY783205.1 coordinate 4,402,457, forward strand.
GGATTCACTTCTTTGTCACTCCCTGTTTTGTTACCCGAGGTGCTCTGGCTGATATTATATTTTGACAGCTCGATATAACCTAAAAAGAACTAAACCCCGTATTGATGTTTTGTTATGCTAATGCCACATTTTAGACTTACCGATTTTACCGATTAGTCGAAATAGTCAAATACACAATTATACATAGATACACACGGTCCACACCTTTAGATCGGGACCCGTGCTATTAATTTATCACCCCATTTTCGAAGTACGCGTATCCATTCGCCGTCCACATTGTCCTAACATCTGACCTAACCGCTACCATCCCCCCGAACCTTTTACCTACCACTGATAAGTGCTACATAATATTTGCCCGGTTGATTTAAAGTGTTGTAATTATAGTAAATAATTATTTTTGTATTCACCGCTAATTATAAATATATGTATTGTCATAGTAAAGTAAGATACCAATGTAGACATCAATGTAGATACCACCGTAGTACTAGTACAAGGAACACATGAGCCATCTGCGTTTGGTAACTCTAACTAAAGTACCGAGAGTACTTCGTAATGGCGCATGAGGCAAGACGGACCTTGTGAATTCTAACGTTGTACAGAAAGGACGCTCATTGTAAACCAGTGCTAATACTACTTACAGGATACTTTTTATTAAAATATACATCTTATAATTATAATCTTTTATTCAAACTCTGCGAGAATAGTTCCCAACATAAAGTTCCCGTGGAATGCCCTTGGACTTAAACCGCTACCCGTTGGAAATCTGATTGTTTTAAGCGCTAAAATTACAATATATATCTCTTTCCAACTAATTAATTGACAATAGCCGAGCGCCGGTTACATTTTGTGACGGCGAGGGTTACAGTTATTTGTTGAGTAGGTCAGTGTTGTGGTAATGTTTTGTAGCTGTTGGTAGTCAAATAATCAAGTCAAATCAAAGAATAATAAGTTTTTATTTTATTTAACCCTGCTAAGGCAGACATAATATTTAAATTTGATTGTTCCTTGAAATAGCTGTAAATAATATTTGATATTTTGATATATAAATACACATAGCAAAGATTTATGAGCTGTAAGGTAGGTAACCTGTAAACTTGGCAGAGTTCTATCTTGAATATGTTATCTCTTTTACATACTGTTGTATAAAAGAGATAGCAACTAGCGACTCCCTACAAACTATTTTGATCGGAATTTAATTAGATGCGAATCGTGTCACTCTGAATGGTGATTGGAATCCTATTAGACATTAGTGTGACATTACATGAAGCTTTGGACAGCATGTCTGCATCGGCCAGAACGCTCCGGACCCCTCTGATTGCCTTCTTAATACTTTCCAAACGAGGTTTGCCGAGGTGTAAGTCGTGGTACTACCCAGTACTACTAAGATTTCAACATAACCACACCAACAAACGACCGTACACGAGTAGAGCACGAGCAATAACGACTTATATGCATATGCCTTTACATGCGGACAGAGATCTTCACATCAAAATTAAGTTGCAGCCATCTTGAATAAACCGAATCTTCGTAAATGTTCGGCTAACACGAAACTAATATTCTTGAAATCGTATAAATAAATCACACCCCTTTTATTCTTTGTTTGTGTGGAATATAATACATATACATGGCCTATGTAGTGGTAAGAGATAATTTGCCCTCCCGAACACTGCCTAACTACTGTCTAACCGCCATCTGATACGAGATTACTAAGACACGACAAATTGTTTGCAGGGCTGTGATGTCACATGCACTTGGAATGTTGCCCAACGTTGCATCCTTTTAATAATTTAAGAGACAAAATGACTTTTTTAATTCTCAATATCTCCTGAAATATAAGGAGTTATTGAAAAATAATTGAACATTTGAGGTTCTAGTAACCAACTTTATCAATATGTAGTATACTTTTATAGAAAACGCCGAAAGTGGGTCATATGCCAAGTCATAACAGTTATCAGAAAAATATTAAAAAAATTCTAAGCTGAATATTTTAAAAATTATTGGCATTTAAAAAGATCTGATAGAGAAAATCTGCACTCTGTGACATTCCTTTCACTCCTGTTGCTACAAATCTTAAGTTCTTTTAAAAAAAATTTGTGATCCTGAATAATGTTTCTATAAACTCTTGCCTAAAATGTAAAGTCAACTGCTCCAGCTTGGAAGATATTGCCACTTTTTGTCCAACGAAATATTCAAGATAAATTCTTCGCCTAACTTTGAGTGACTGTACTGAAAAAAAAAAGTTATATACGAGTTTGGCAACTAACATAAAAAGTTGGCGCATTCAATAAGGATTCCAAAATGGTATGACATTTGCTAGAACATTTCTTAAATTTTGGACAAGTTTTTCTTTTGTAAAGTAAATGAATGAAAAACATTAATTTTCATATTGTACCCAACGCTTATCTAAAGATTTCTGGAACACCCTGTATATTAGGCCGACACTCCACAAAAACTGGCAATATAGCAGGACGTACATAGTTTACTGACGGCCAGTGAAAGGATTTAGCATCAGGAAGAAGCTGACGTTAAATAAATTTATTACCAAAAAAAAAAAAATATTGTCATAGATTTATAATTCAGTTGTAATTAATTTCATAATTAATATTAGTATTTTCAAGACGTATTAAATTATATATTACGAGCAAATATATATCAATAATGGAAACTGTTCCGTAATATATAACAATAATAGACAGGACTAAAGCACTTAGATGTTTGAGACAGATTTTAGCTATATGATAGTGTACAGTAGCTGATGAAAATCCATTAGTGTGAATTACAAAAATTGTACACCATGGCGGCACCATGACAATATTGTAATCAGCTGATGGATTCTCATCGGTTTTGTAATTTTAGTTTTTTTTGTTAGAAAGGTCAATTCATTTGTATCATTCTTAGTCTAAGCTTGTGCGAATAACATTGTAATTTAAATTCTATTGTACTTGTGTTTATTTTAATTTTTACAACTATTATATTCAGACAAAAGCATTCTACCACTGCACAGTTGCTAGTAGTTCTTAATTCTTAATAAATCAATTTTAAACGAAAAACATTAACGTGGTTTTTTTTACATAATTTCGGCGTACAACATCGCACAAAATAATCACGGTAAACTACTTGCGGTTCGAACAGAAACAATGGGGTAACGAGGTCATTTTTTAGTGGTCGTTACTATATTTTGATACTTGTTAACATACCACAATGAACATATATTGACCTTTCCATTTTTTTCAGTATGCAAAAGTTGAAGGAAATACAGATATTTAAGATTTGAATTTCTATTTTTCCGCTTACTTTTAGACTTATGCTATGAAGTCATAGAAGAAATAAGTAATCCAGATTATTTTTCTTTGTTCAAATTAATCACAATATAAAACTTGATGGGTTGGACGACAGTGAACTAACGTATCACTGACCGTTTTACACTCCGTATATAGAAAATAGCAATTAATAGAATAGAAGACTTTGTGTGACTAAAATGACTATTTCATTTGTGTTGTTTTAGAGTTGTTAAGAAATAAGTGGTTATTTGAAATACTGATAGCCAACCTTATTAAGATATGGTATTGTTATTTCATTATTATATTATATTCATTATATTTCATAGCTTATTCATTATTATAGGTGATTTAAGTTTATGTGTTTCTAAATAAAATAGAATATCAAATTTAACTTTTAAATTTTATTAAATAATTACATTTTCTATAAAATTACCATTAATGTATAAATGAATATCCTTCATTGATTGATTGATTGTGCTTGGTTTATTTACAATTCAGAATTGTACTGATTCGCCAATGTCAAAACTATTTCGTGAAGTGTTTGATTCACAATTTCTTCGAAATGCTTGTCTAATTTTCTACCGGCAACGATTTCTATAAAGCCGGTAACAGCTGACAAATCGTGGCCGTTTTTGTCCTGAACACAAATATCTGCCGACCTAAAAATAACTGTCATTAGTATGGGTAAAATCACTCAGAGAAAGAAGATGGACGGATTGATGAGGGGAACCTATTGAAGCAGGTGTAGAGAAGAAGAAATGAGAAAGATAAGAAAGAGGCAGTAGGTCCATTAGTTTTTAAAATATTTATATACTACCAAAAAATGTAGGTCTTTTGTGTCATGCAAATTTACAGTACAGAGAAGAACGAAGCAGAAAGAAGAGCGAGGCACTGGGGCACGAGAAAAAGAATTTTTTTTTTCTGGATATTTAGATTTCCCAGGTAGAAAATTGTCTTAGAGTGCAGGTTTAAAACTTGAAAGTAGCGTTATTCATGCTTGGTGTACAAGGGTTGGTATACAAGCTAACTGCAAGGTTGCTACTATAATAGTATACAACACAACTCTAAACGAATAATTAAGCAATAAAATTAGATATCTAGTAGCTTATTTTCCAAGCGTTCTATGAAATTTGTTATGCTCATTTTATAAGCGTAGCGCAAACTTCCTGAAAGAGTAAAATACATGCGTTTTCCAATTAGTACTAGCTAATCCTGCAAGGTCATTCAGCTTGGTTAAATTTAATTTTGCACCAACCTAAATTAATAAGTTTAAAACTAGCTAATGCCTTGCAAAGCTAGCTTTATAAAATCTAATTTCAAGATTCTTTTTTACCTGGGAATAGTTTGAAGTGTACTTTATGTGAGTTAAGTTTAATAATTGCTTCGTAAGTGGTAGCTTAAATGAAAAAGACCGTAACGCCTAATCGGCAAAACATTAAATAAAGAAATACACAACTGACTTACCCTTTCTTTTTAGCCACGAAACTATCAACAATGACGTTATTACTGACGCGATCTATGACACAGTGTAAGAACATGTTGAAATCGGTAAATTGCGCAGTAATTGTTCCTTCCGGTCCCACGCCATTATGCTTAAGTGACCAGTCGTAGGCGGCCTGATGACAATTGAACGAACATAAATTATTATTAAATTACACGAATTTGTTACAAAAATAATTTTCAAAGAGAAAGTGTGTCCTTGTTTTAACGAATTTGCATACTCATAAAATTTCTTAAGGATACCCCGTAAACAATATTACCTTATATAAAAAGATTTGTGATCTATTTTCTGGATTTTTCAATGTAGGGTAATATTAAAGTTTAGCGGGTATATAAGTCACATGTCAAACTGATACCAGAGGTACACCTGCTTCAGATGCATTGAATTAGCCTAACATGATCTTAGTAAAAGTCACTTGGTTTTCGAGATATCGTCAGTTTAAAGTTTTTTAAAAATTCGCAATTTTTTAACTTTGTTACTTTTCTTTGATAGTCCTTCTTTTTAGTTTTTTTTTGTTTCTACGGGTAAAGCATTTTGTAAGGTGATCAAATACGAAGTTAATGTATTTGCTAATTATTTAAGTCAAGATTAAACCAGACACTTTTTGTATTTTACATAAGTCATCGACAAAATAACGCTTGTGTTGTTCTAAGTAAGTATTCACGTAAAACGTAGAAATAAAAAAAACTAAAAAAAAGCTATCAAAGAAAAAGCTGGCAATAAAAATGTTTTAAAATCAAGAGTTAAAAAAAAATTTAAACTGACGATATCTCTAAAGCCATGCGACTTTTACTAAGGTCATGTAAGCGCTGGAACACACTACGATTTTTAATCGCAGCGATTTAAATCGCGTGGTTTTATTTCTGTATACCCAGCACACACTGCGATTAAAATCGCGCGGCCCGTTTGTTTTTAATATATTTATAGAGTGAGATCGCAGGACCAAACCAAGCTGCCTGGTCAAGTTAGCAGGTAGGCATACGATCATTGTACATACTAGCACTACTCAATCTTACACATTTTGTTCATCAGAAAATAAGTGATGTCTGCCGGTCCTGGGATCTTAAACTATTATATACTACTCAGTTTTGCTATATTATATCTATATCTCTACTGTTGTATTTCGATATCTGTTGTATTATAATAATAACAAATAATAAATATTCAAAGAAATGCACCGTCAAAATATAATATCAACAATACTGTGTTCTGTATACAAAGAGATGTGCCACGATAAGGAAAAATGGTTATGTGCCGCAAGAAATCTGTAGCTGCGACAAAAGTCGCTCAGATTAAAAACCCGTGGTGTGTGCATGCTCATATGATTCTATGTGTTACAAATCAACGCGATTTAAATCGTAGTGTGTTCGGGCTCTTAGGCTTATTCCATGCCTTTGCGGCAGATCTGCCTCCGGTATCAGTTTGACGTGTGACATTTCGGACACATTTACAGGGTACCCAAAATGGGTTGAATGTTGCGCCACTTAAGTTGTAAAGTATTGGCAACGAAAAGAAAATGACAGCGTTATAGTTGATAGTTTAAGGTTATTAGAAATGAAGCACTACACAATAGAGCAACGAGTGAGAAATACTCAGCGACGTGCCTATTCTCATTTTATCTAATGCGCATTAGTAAATTTTATTTTTCTTAGATTGTATTTTATTCCGTCTGAATTTATCACAAGTTCTATTAGAGTCCGCTATAAATCAACGACAGGTTCCATTCTATCCAGCCTCAATTTATCTTAGATTCCATTTAATGTAAACCTACTACAGTTAGGGCTTCTGTACCTGACCCGACCCGGGCCCTAACCCGAGAGGTATTTTCAATAAACCCGAACCCGGGACCCGGCTATAAAACCTACCGGATCTGACGGACACGACAGTGGAATGCTTTTGCTGGTGTAATTACAAAATTAAATAAAACCTAAAGGGTGCCGCCCGAATATATATATATATATATATATATATATATATATATATATATTTAATATAATACTACCGTCAATAAACAAATAAATCATAAAATTTAGTAAGGGATTAGCATAAAGTCTTATATATTAAAATGGATGATCCTATTATGATCTCGAGACGACCACCAGACAACAGACCATTAAAAAGAACTAACATGATTAAAGTAATTTAAGTAGCTATTTAAATGAAAAGAAATTCTTAAAATTTAAGGAAGCACTTCATTGGGTTGACCCAATGAATTGGAAATTTGCATAAATAACGAACATGTTAGTTTAATCATCCTAATCGAATGTATTGGTCTAATTAACAGTTCGTCGATGTTCATAGCTTATATTGTAATTGTAGTATTAATTGTTCCATGTGTAACTTGTATTTTTTTTAAATATTGTTTATTATTACCAACGAAAAATTGATTACTATAGATGGCATATCCATAAGAGCAATCACTAGATCTGAGTTTATCCGCGAGTCTATAAAAAACCGTGTATATAAGTTACAAAAAATTAGAGTGACGTTATGAATCTGATTCACGAACATTATAAAGTCAAAAAATTGCTAATGATTTTTGCATTATTGCAGAAAATATCTGATAATCCAGATTGTCATTGGGGGATAAGTCTCTAAATGCTTTGGTTTTTCTAAAATATCACTATATTAGATCAAGCAAATTTAAATAATAAATTACTTAAATAATAATAAATTACTTGATAATTTAGATGTTTTTTATATTTTTCTGATTTCAGACCCGACCCGGACCCGGATTCTTCGGTTTTATAAAATAATGGACCCGGATCCGACGGGTATTAAAACCGCGGATTTTCAGAAGCCCTAACTACAGTCCAGTTAAATTTAAATTTGAAAGATTGGATTGGAATCTACCCTTTGAAGATACGACGTACAATTCCCCATCCTCATCCCCATGGGATAGGATAACACACTTTATTTTAGATTGTAAACAATACCCTAATTTCTAGAAATATGTATTCGATGTACGGGTTCTGACAAAGTTAACTAAGGATCTCAAATATAATTTTGTTAAATATGTAGTCGCCATATTTTTGAAGATATAAGTAATCTTAAACTCATTTAAAAATCTATGACAATTAAAGAAAAAACACTTTACAAAATATTAAATGTCATATCCTTCCTTGCACACTACATCTTTGTGCATTTTTATTTCAATCTTTTATTCAAGTTACTACAACTTTAATTCTGAACCGTACGGAGTCGGTTCATTTTTACTGACTCAGACTCTGCAGCTGGAGTAAATGGTAGAGCCAGGCTGATACTAGGTGGTGGTAGGACTTGAGGTGAGACAAAAGACATTTAGATACTACATACCATTATGAAAGAAATTCGATTGTGCATAGTCTGCATGTTTTAGGTTTCTCTTTTAATAATGGTGGCACAGTGTCTAAGAGCATTTAAGCTTAACGTCAGACAGTTTTGTCTGAGGCTTTGATTTATTTTAGGTTTCGTAGTTTAGTTGAATTAATTTGATATACGCTCTTAATTATAAAACGTTGCGTACAACAATATGAAAACTGAAAACATTGTATATATGCCGATGTTAAATTATATTAAATAATAAAATTCATTTCCTAAAGACCGTCGATTCTACTATTCCCATAAAGTCTTATCCAGCTCTTTCTTAAGGAGGTATAGGACGTAAACGTAAATGATAAAAACGTCGTGAAATTTGGAGGGTCGATACAAATAGTTAAAACATATGCTGTCTCAAAATTTTAGAGGTCATAATTTTCTTTTTATACATGATTAAAAATAGTCATATTCCATACAAATCATAATTTTTAGCTCAATTTCACCACATAATATAACTTTTAACTATAAAAAAATGGTGACACGTCTTTGAAAAACTAGGTGTATATAAAATAATCTTTTCTGTAACTATTGCAAAAAGAAAATTATCAAAATGATACGTCTATACGAAAATAATTAAATAAAACCAGTAAGAAACAGTAAATGTGGGTTATGAGCCGGCAACGTTGCAAAAGCCAATTTGAGCGGGAAATTCAAAATGTCAATAAATATTATATAAAATATAACAATTTATTTGTCAAAGAACCAAATCACGCATGGTCAACACACGTAAATTCACAGCATTGCCATATTTATTATTCCTTTTTCAAAATATTTAATTTGAATTTAAATTGAGTTAATATAAATTTGATATTAATTATAGGTAATTTTTCATTTATTAAACTGTTATATGCATAAAAAAATCATTTTAACAAGCAAAAAGCAGTTTAATAGGGAATTGAAAAATTCATTTTTAAAGGTACAGTCCCAATATTTGCTCGTCCCTCATGTACTTCGTATTTTGCATTTCGTATTACCGAGAGATAAACTTTTTGCATTGACGGTACGTCTTGTACCTCCTTAACTTCGCTAAGATATTCTTAAGAAGAATAAACTTACCGTAAGGTTCGAAAATTCATAGGTGACTTCCAGATGCGCTACAGTGTCGTCATGCGATATCCGAATTTTCTTGTTTGAGTATATTGTTTCAATTCCGTAAAATTTGCCATTATTTAAAAGAAATAATATAAATAATAATTCGCGATAATGTAGAAGTTATTAAAATTAATGATTCCCTTTTTCGTTTTAATTATTAAAGCGATCTATCGTTATAGAAAATTCAAATGCATAGTACGTCACATCCAACTATTAGCTATCTCCTTTATACAACGCAGACGCATACGAGTATGTGCGTGTGTCTGAGACGTCATTTGCTACAAACAGCTAAGTTGCGTACTCCATGAAGTAATATACTACGATGGTTGCTATAGTTCAAATTACGAGAGTACGCCGACGACTTATATAACTAAAAAGAGCTGACTCACTTATTTTTCTATAATGTATATAGAAACGAATAAGATAAAATTCATTATGGTATATATCCTCTTATAACCTCTTTTAAGTATAAGTCCCCGCCGAACTATCGTGATTTGTACTAGAACAAGGTAAAGTAATGTTCACTACTTATTTCTTCTATGACGTACTATACAGAACTAAAAGTAAAATTCAAGTAGCAATAAATTTAAAATTTAATATAACCATAACTCCGTCAATATTTATGGTGAATATTAAAAAAAATAAAAGTAACCTAAATATACACATATTGAAATTTAGCGCCACATTCCCATAAAGTTGTCATATAACGACTTGGTATACAACGATAAATAAAGTCGTCTACTATTATTTTTTGCAGGTTTTAATACTATCTAGTGACTTTAAAAATGTTAAGCAGTAACATGAAATTCAAAATTGAAATACCTATATCTTTTTTAAGTAGATCAACTTTTGGATATTTAATAAAATAACATAAAAGCGCCAATATACATACGTATATTGGCTCGTATATTAACATATGCTCGTATCTCAAAAATAAATTAATCTCGAAAATTTTAGTTCACAACCCAAGTCATTGGGCATGTAAAATTGGGCTTCCATACCAGAGATAACGTCTTCTTAACATCATCAAGAGGCAAACTTTGACCAGCGAACATTGTGCGGGTAGCTGCAACAACTTCATCAATCGCTCCGTTCATTGTAGCAATGCTGGGGATGCTGTAAATCAATTAATTAGTTTCTATTAGTAACTAAACTATAACTAATCAGAAAGAAGTTGTTGGAATACATGAGACGGAAAAAAATAGATGAGAACATAGTTGAAAGAATTGAAGAAATCTACAAAGAGACAAAGATGCGAATAAGAGTTGGGGGTGAAGAGTCAGAAGAATTCTGGACAGACAAGGAGGTGAGGCAAGGTTGTCCTCTGAGACCTATTTTATTTTCGATATACATTGCAGATTTGGAGGGGGTAATGGAAAGGGGTCAAGATGGGGGGGTGGGGGTGTCAATAGGAAGAAACAACAAGATATGGACATTAGCCTAAGCAGATGATATAGTCCTGTTGGCAAAAAGGGAGGGAGAGCTACAGGAGATGGTACATCGACAGACAAGTAAGGGCTAGAACTAAATGCAAAAAAAACTAGTGGTATTTAAAAAAGGTGGAGGAAAAAGAATACAGAAAATGTGGTAATACAAAACAGAGGTCATTGAGGAAGTAGATGAATTTAGATATCTGGGTTACACATTTAAAGAGAACAATGGAGAAGAGGCTCAGATAAGGAAGGAAGCAAAGAAGGCGGAGTTAGCAATGCGACGGGTGTGGAGATTAGGAGAAAAGGTATTTGGGGGGGACATACAAAAGAGACTATGAATGTTCGACAGATTGATAACCAGTATGATGATGTATGGAACAGAGATATGGGTGGAAGAAGCAAGAGAAGGTGGAAAGAATACAGGAGAGATACATTAAATGGATAGATGGCTGAATAGGTGTACGCCAGGATACATAGTCATGGAAGAGCTAAAAAGGGACAAGATAAGAATTAATGCAGGTGGAAGAGCAATAAAATATGAGGAGAAAATTAGCAGTGCTGATAGCAAAATTTTAAAGAAAATAAGGGAGGAGAGATAAAGAAGGGGGGGGGGAAGGAGGCGCAAGTGTAGAAGAGGAGCTACGGAGATACAGCAACAGGAAAGAATGGGAAAAGTCGAGAAAAGTAATTACAATACAAGATATAAAAGGATTTGAGATAGTGATATACCTCAGTACTTAATAGAAAAAGACATAAAAAACATAAGAAGGACAGCAAGGTTTAGATAGGGAAATGAGCAGAAAGGAAACAGATACTGAGAAGGTAGTGAGGAAAGAATGTGTAGAGTGTGCGGAACAGAGGACGAAACACTGGAGCACATTAAGTTTGATTGTAAGGAAAAAGTAGGGAGTGTGATGAATATTGGGCAGCTCTTAAAAAGGGGAAAGTTAGGGAACAGATGGATGGCAGAAATAACTAGAAGAAGGAAGGCTGAAGCTATTTAAATCTTTTTAAAATGTGCAAAACCATTTATTTTCTTTTAGATATTAGGAGAATTGAGGTTTTTGTTTTTGGTTCTGGTAGAAGGAAATATATATATATATATATATATATATATATATATATATATATATATATATATATATATATATATATATATATATATATATATATTTAAGGAATAAAATGTATTGTACTAAGGCAGAAGAATGTAATGCCAAAAGGTAAATATTAAATAAATAAATAATTATAATAGTAACTATCACTTGTCCGGTTTAATCCCTACACCAACTACAAATAAATATTTTATACTTCTACAAAATAAAAATTATTCCTGATAAAACTACCTGCCTATACTTAAGTTATCCATTATCAACGAACAACTTTGTATTAAAAATAAGATCACAAATACGTTCTCAAAATGTAAGTATTGAAATTAAGTATTTCTCTATTATTTCACAACACACGATACTACATGATACCTTAACATACAACACACGATATATTGAGAGCCAAGGCTCGCCAGTAACTGTATAAAGGCTAATTCTTTATTTGTTTGAAAAATGAGACATGTGCAACAACTAATAAGAAATACAAAAAATCCGCGCAACTTACAATGCTTATACAATCATAGACCAGGAAACGTTGCAATATTTAAATTTACAAATTACACTAATTTACAGTGATACTAATTTAGATTCCTTAATTAAATATACATACATAAAGAAAATATTTTAAAAATATAACACTTGCTAGCCAAGTTCTGCCTCATTAGAATATCTCTTTTCGTTTAGTGGAATGATAATGAGACCTCATTGACGAAAAATGAAAGATAAATTGTTTGAAAAAATAGTGGTATTAATATCCATGATATACAATAAATAACAATTATATTTTATGTAAATTATCATAATTAATAAAAAAATAATATTATATTAATAATATAAAAGTATTCTATTTTCTCAAAAATATTTTTGAAATGTATTTTGTGTTAAAATACTAACATGAAATTAATTTTGTATTTTGTATTTAAAATAGAAAAATAACGAGTAATTTGTATTTAAGTACTTTTGAAAAGTATTTATGCACATCTCTGAAATGCATCGTAGGCATCTCTATGCCAAGCCTCTCTATGAAAAGCCTCTCTATGCCTCTTTTTGTATATCCTATTTTTATTGTTCATTTGTATTGTATTGAAGAATTTGAAAACTGCATCAACAGTTATGTTATAAAAATAAGATATTTTTTTCTTCAATTTTTATGAAAAGTAAGAAGATTACTTTTCATAAAAAGCAAAGAAAAGAAAACCTACTTTTTTAACGGATTTCAACGTAATTATGAATGATGATTTTGAATTTGTAATTAATTTTTAAATAAGTGTTTTGGCTTACGAGATATCAGCATATTAAAGTCGAACCGAAATAGATACTAAGGTTTACATCCAGTCGCCCCATGTGCGGAGCGCCTTAGTCTCTTTAATATTTATTTTAATTTGTGATAGTTATTAACACTTGAAATTAGATTTCTTAAATTATTACTCATGTTGAATTCGAGCATTAATTAACGGTGCAAAGTATGCCACATTCCCTACCCACACTGATTGCCAGTCATTTTAAATTTTTCCTCTACAACTCTGGGTATTGCATTGAACTGCTTGTGTTACATTTAGAAGTAGCGGTGAAAGTAAAAGCCTGAGTTGAAAATGAAAGTTTTATACCCGACCCGTTGTGCGGTAGGGTCATTTATTTGAACTTAGAAACCATTTTAATTATAAACTCGTAATAACACTCTTTAAAAAAAGTCTATTAAGAAATGAAGATCCCAATAAGAAATTCTGAAAATGTACATAAAAATAGAAATATGCATCACCAACAAATGGTCAATAAAGTCAGACGTTTTATGGTCAATCATCTACATAACGAACGAATATAAAAGTGAATGACTTCCGCCCTATAACTTTATTAAATACTGATTTTAAGTTATTTATGAAAGTCATATCAAATAGGATCAGACCACTTTAAGGAGATATAATAGACTTTGGACAAACATGTGCAGTAGAAGGGAAATCTATTATAGAAAACTTAACTATGATTAGAAATATTATCTTAGAAAGTAGTTGCCGATCAAGTAAAACCGGTGCAATTGCATCAATTGATATGAATAAGGCTTTTGATAGTATATCTCACCCTTATCTATGGACTGTAATGAAAGCATTTAAATTTCCTGATCAGTTATTGTCATGCCTCAAAAATATTTACCAAAATTCCGCTTCGAAATTAATTATAAACGGTCATTTAACTAATGAGATTCAAATGCAAAAATCAGTTCGCCAAGGATGCCCTTTATCTATGTTATTATTTGTCATTGGAATAGAACCTCTCATTAGATTAATTGCTGGAAAAATGAAAGGAATTCAAATTACTGGTGGAAGAATTAAATGTATGGCCTATGCAGATGACATCACTGTCGGCATATCTGATAGGAACGATCTTCAAGCTTTAAAAGAAATACTTGTTTACTTTACAAAGGTTTCTAATATAAAAATCAACCTCGAAAAATCAATTATGATGTCTCTTGAAACAACAAATGCTGATAATTCAATATTAAAAAATGAAGATTCCGTTAAAATTTTAGGTGTTATTTTTGAAAAATCACTAAATGAAACCATTACTAGCAACTGGACAAAAATATGTAATAATATTAAACACTTAATGGAACGATTCAAATCTAGAAACCTTGATTTAATACAGAAAGTATGGATTATTAACACCTTTATTTTAGCAAAAGTGTGGTATTTAAGTCAAATTCTCTCAATGCCACTTAAATTTAGTTAACAATTGGAAGTCCATATTGGTAAATTTTTATGGTATGGATACATCTATAGAGTCAAGAGGGACCAACTATACTTACCAAAAGATGACGGAGGCTTAGCCTTGATTTCTACTAAATTAAAAGCTAAAGCATTATTGAAGAAAAATCTATTAAAAAGCATTTTAGGGCGATTTAACAAAATTGAACAGCAATTTGTTTTGAACCTCATAAATCATATGAACGACTTCAAAATTTCAAAGGAATTAACTCAAAGGAAAGGAAGGAGGAAAATACTTTACAAGGAATTAACTTAAATGACCAGACAGATGATAACTTTATTAAGAAATCATTTGCTATTTACAAAGAGGAACTATCAGCATTGCAAATAAGCCCTTATATTGTTGAAAAATATCCTGCTAGAAAACACTCTCAAATATGGAGAAATATACATCATAAATTTTTGAATTCTAAATGGAGATCTTGTTTATATCGCTTCACCAACGAAGTTTATGCCACAGGAGATAAAAGATCAAGACATAATATAGCGGATAATAACTTATGTGAGAAATGCTCAAATGTGGATACGCTCGATTAATTTGGGAAAAGACAATTAACAATTTGCGCCTGAAGTTACAACTACCGAGGAGTATCACCACCGCTATAAATATCCTTGAAATGGTACCGACAAGCAAATGTGACCCCGTGCACTTTGCTAAAATATGGCTGACAGCTGCAGCCATATATGAAACACTTCACGGGGAAGACAAATTTGATTCTTTTTTAAGGTCAGAAAGACATAAAATGTTTACCACGTCAAACATAACACATGAATTTAAAAAATTAATTAGATTTTAAAAGATATTATCTATTATTCAATTAGAAAAACAGGTAAACAAAAAGTTTATTTTTAATTGTCATAAAACTGAAAAAAAGAGGGGAAAGAAGATGTAGATTCTGCTCCCAAACCAATAAATCAGAGACATTCAGCACAACTCAGAATGTCACGAGATCTCGCTGAGTTAACTCTACCAGAAAAATGTGGTGGTTATTTGAGGGCACGGGCTAATTTTAAGAAATAAATTGTAAAATAAAATTATATCTCTAATGCTTTGTAGAACTTAAAAATTATCTTATGGAAATAAAAATGATTAGTTGCAAAAAAAAAAAAATTAAGTGTCACATAGAATCCCGTGTTCGCGAGTATGGATATTTAAAAGCAAAAAAACCACAAAAAACGATTTTTTTGTAGATATCATGTTTCCTATGCTATAAATGACATTCGGAGTTATTAAAAAAGTTATACTCGCAGAGCATGAAGTTAATTCTCTACAAATTTGACTTTTTGCATTACTTTGTATGATGAACCGCAGACTGGGAGGCGTGATTCGTGTAGAGAAGACTAGGCAATGTTCATTAACACCATAATTTTATAACGGCGGCCACCACGATTGTATAAATACGATATCTAAGTAATTGCTCTACATATTTTATTTATTTTCAAGGTAGCTGATTAAATTACGCAAAATTTAGAAACAGAACATTTTCTCAAAAAACTAATTGATTATAATTCAATAGCAGTTTTATGAAAGAATAAATATATTGCGTATCTGCCGATTTTCGTACTATATCTCGGGCTTGGATTCACAGAGATTTTTATGGTCTGCAAGTTGCATGATAACCTCTACTGATTGACCCATAGGAAACGATAAATTTGCAAGGAAGTTAATTAAACTACGAATAACTTGAGAAAGTCTTCAAAATATCAAAACAAAGGCTTATGGAAAATTTCAGCTTATTATCTTTAACTTTCAGGTTAAATCCTTACTTAACTGGCTTAAAATACTTACTTTCCATCCTTGAAAGGGTCTATCGCTGGAGCAAACGGGTTGATCAAAGCACTTGCACAGGCCAGGCCGGCGAAGAACACCACCAATATTTGATTCATTGTTTTGAAGTAATTATTAGTAACGAAACACTTTAATTCTTGATTAACTGTAAATTAAATTACCAAATTCAGGCGTTTATATACTCAACCGGCTCAACAAAACATGGCTGTTGTGGAGAACACCGTACACAATTTGTAACGTTCTTGAATATTATTGGTCAGGATTTTGAACATATTTTCAATATTTAATTTTCGTTTATATGTAGCATTCACACATACACACATTTAACGAGTAATTAAATAATACTAATCATATGACAACATTCTGGCCAATAATGATCATTAACGTTACAATGCTTATTTTGCCTTTACCTACCTTGCCTTTCCATAGTAGTAGTTCATGTCGATGTACCATATGTTACAATCAGAGGAGTAATTCGGAGGTAAAAGATAATAAAGGAGGTACGCAAAATAACTATTGGATTTCTGATTTCCATGACCTCATTAGGAATAAATATGTGTTTCTACATTTATCATTTCAAATAGTGTAACATTGTAACCCAGTAAACAATTTGGTGAAGTGTCCTATTTTGTGACGTTTTTATCACTATTTCACTTCAATTATAGTTCGCATCAACTTTATCTTCATTTGTATTCTGACAGGTGAAGTCGTTCCGTCATCTGTAGCCGATGAAACAGACATTTCATATGAACGATTGTGAGAAACTGAACTATAAATGAACTCTTTCATGACAAAAAAATCATACGCATCTCCAATATGATGTCAAAGTGACTCCAAAATGTTTACTGGGAAGAGTTATATCGACTGTACAGTCAAAAATGTAAAATATCTTCTTTAGATAAATGAGAGTTTTAGTTTGCAGTTTATAAAATGCATAAATCGAATATCTTACTGTTTTATTGGGAAGATATTTATGAAGGGTGAGAGAAGGGGCTCTGCAAAGAATTATATTTCATTATTTATTTGCGTCCTTGCTCCGGGACTCCTAAACGTGTTGTTACGGCCCTGGTTATAATACGATGTATATATCTCCGAATAAAGTCTTATGATCACCCTAAGTCTAACATCTTGGCAGAGTGCCCCCAAAAAAACAAATGCCCGGTGTAAATTTGAAATGCTAGGCATTTTGTACAAAGGTGTTATAATTTATTGCATTTTGTTATTTACTACATTGGATCAATGAGTATACTAATTGGATGACATAAAAATTTCAGTTCTTTTTAACAAATAACTAATAGTTAACAATAATAATGAAATTATTATATTATAAAATGTAATTTGGTATGCTAAATCATGCTTTATAGTTTTTCTTGTGGTAATAAAAATAGGTAAATGCGAGTTTTAATTAATTATTCATTCATAAAGAAAATATTTTTAAAATACATCAACTGTTTGCCAAAGTTCTACCCGAGGATAGCTTAAATCTCAATTTATTTATCTTATTGCTAATTATTTGTCTATTAATTATCTGTATATGACATATGACATCGGGCGACGATGATGGCGACATCTGTTGACTAGATTGAGTAAATATTCTGTTGAGTAAACCGAAATCTGTTGACTAGATTGAGTAAATATTCAATAGATGGCGCTACGTTAGGCACAGCAACGCGTGGCCGGGACAGCTAGTATATATATATATATATATATATATATATATATTTCTTTTTAAAATTTTTCTTTCTTCATATTTTGAATGGCTTTTTAGAACTTTTCCTTTTCAATACAACTTAAACTGTATATCATACACCTGCCATATCCTGTCCGTGGCAAGACATATATTGTCAGGAATGATTAGGATTTACTAATTACAAATCATAAGCCGAACATATTACTGGTACAATAGAATTTATTAACAAATATAAGAACTGTTTATAACACAAAGAACTGTATATCTCAATGACTGTTATATTAATGAATGTCGTCACGCAGTGCCTTGGAGCACCATGCAGAAGGGGCTCAATCTATTACGTCATACAAACTACCGAAAAACTACAGATGGGTGTGCCAAGGTGCTGTTAGGGAGCATAAGAAAGTGAGAGCAAGAGGTGGAATTATAACGGGTGTACGTAGAGAGGTAAAAGAGGAAGAGGTACCAGACAGAAGAGAAACAGCAGTAAGGAGGACGGTAACACTGGAAGAAGAGACATGGGAAATACTAACAATATATAGTAAAGGGAATCTAAAAGAAACAACGAAATAAATAAAAGAAATAATTAAGGATGAGAAACAGGAAAATCTATTAATTGGAGACGATTTCAACGTCAGAATTGGGGAGTTGGGAGAGTTAGACGAAAAATGGGGAAATAGTAAAAAGAAAAGAATAACAAAGGACAAAACAATAAACCCCTAGGGAAAAGAACTAATGGAAATGCTAGAAGAACAAGGATGGATAGTCCTAAATGAGAACAAGGAAGGAGATGAAGGAGGAGAATATACCTATGTGGGAAGCAGAGGATACAGTGATCGACTACGTGATGACATCGCTGGGAGGAGGAAAAAAGGTAGCAAGAGTGAAAGTGGAAGAGAGAGTAGACTCGGATCACCTACGTCTTGTGGTGGAATTCACTTTAACTCATCGTGATGAAAAAAAAAGTGTGAACACTATTATGGAAAGTTTTTTAAAATTGGCGCAACTCTTTAGGATTCCAAAATGGTATAATACTCTAGGAAAATTAGCAATAAAAAAGTTATCACTTTTACAATACCCAAAAGAGGTTTTTTATTGTTGAATGAATTAAAACAAATGGTACAAACAATTAATCATTTATATATATATTTATTTTTATATTTATATTCAGATGTAATTGTATGACTTCGTGGAATAATTAAATGAACTACTATTATTCAAGTTATGTGTTTACTCGTTTAAAATAAACTATATTGTTATTTTTGCACCACACTTGAGGATTCAACCTTGGTTGTTACTTGCAAAACTACAACTTGGAGGCTCGTCCGGGATTGAATTATAATATCACACTGCAAATGATTGTCTCAACAGGAATGGTTTAGAAATTACACTACATATATATATATATATATATATATATATATATATATATATATATATATATATATATATATATATATATATATATATATATATGTATGATGGATAAGATATTGATGGCCTACTGGCCAATGGTGTGGAAATTTTGTGGTTGTAGTGTGCTGCCCCTGCTTTGTCATCAAAGCCCGTTATCCTGACGAATCGTTTACATCTGGGGCTTATCGTAAAATATAATGCAACAGCGTTGATCAAGTTTTTCTACCATCTTGTCAAAAACGAAAATTCGACGGTTCACTTACAGTTCCTCAAAGGACTATTGAGCTCATTTTTTAGAAGTCGATTTTTCAATTGTGATTTAACTTCATGTTAATCAATGTATATTGGCATTTTTGTTTAGTTAAATATCTAAATATTGATGGAGATACAGCAATTAAAAATTCAAATTGTAGTTATAGCTGCAAGTGTATAGCGCTACAAATGTCGGCTTTAGGCCGCTAACTCACTGGTCGGTAAGTAACTTTACAGATCATAAATTTCTGCTATATGTATTTATATATCAAAATATCAAGTATTATTTACAGTTATTTCAAAGAACAATAAAATTCCAATATTGTCTGCTGTAACAGGGTTAAATAAAATAAAAACTTATTACTTTTGATTTGACTTGATTATTGGACTACCAACAGCTACAAAAAATTACCACAGCACTGACCTACTCAACTAATAACTGACGTTAAAATGCATTTCAAAACTACAATTCAAACTTTTAATTGCTATATCTCCGTCAACATTTAGATATTTAATAAAATAGACACGCCAGTACACATTTAATAACATCAATTTCAATCAACAATAGAAAAATCGACCACTAAAAAATGAGGACGCAAGCCCATTAAATAGACAAAGTGACTTAGAACTTCCCTTTAGTAATTAAAGAGATCTTCTAACATAAAAGGAGTTATTAAAATATAAATGTACATTTGAGGTTCTAGTAACCAACTTTATCAATATATTGTATAGTTTTATAGAAAATAAATTTGTGTGGTTATAGCATCCATGATGTTAAAGTGACATTTGTCACTGATTTGTTATTGTTAATTGTTTACGGTAAAAGTGTACGGAAAATGATCACGAAACGTTGAGCAACGTGTGAAAATCATAAAATTGTATTATAAAAGTCACTGCTCCGTTCAAAAAACAATTCATTTTTAGAAACGATTTGTTTGTAATTTGTCGTTTGATATTATGAATTATAGTTATGGTACTTAACTTACATACTTGGAATAGGTTTCATTTGTGCATTTTGGGAAAATTAAGAAACAAATAAAATATTTAACGCATAATAAATCTACTTAATATTTATTAATCATTTCCAATAATGTGATATTGAAATTATATAGAAATAGTGTCTTAGGTAGTGTAGTGGTTAGTGTGACAACTGTTTGGTCTTGAGATTATCTTGCAGAGTTAAGGTTCTCCTTTGTTCAGTTTAATTTGTTACGCCAGTTCGACAAATTCAAGTTAGGTGTTTCTGGGAGTTCCTCTTTGAGTTTTAAGTTCTTGCAAGCAAGAACAGTCTCTGAGATGGCCCTCCTCGTTCTCCGACATTAAATCCACATGAGCGTGAACGACTAACGCTATCTCTAGAGTTTATTCGTATAGACAATTTAAATCTGTTTTAAATATAGGTAAATAATATTGTCAATAAATGTGTCGGTGTAATTTTCTTTGCTAATTAATAAATGTTGAGCGTTATTATTTAGTTTTTCATATGCCAAACTATATTTACTGAACATGTGGATATTCCGGGCTCTGTACTGCTTCAACAAACGCTTATCTTGTCCTGGAGGTTTGTACTTGGAGCGGAAGACAACATGATAGAGATTTCTAAATTCGTCCACATTTTGAGAGGTTATGTATCGGTCTGCGGGATCCTCATTTACTAACTTTAAGCACACCCAACTATGCAGAAGGTGAATGAACAGAAGACCACCATCGTTGTGCAGGCAGAATCTGCAAAATATACAACATTGAACATAGATTTTTGTGAAGTCAGATCTAATGTTAAACCACTGTTAAGAAAAGAGAAAAAGAGATTCGGATATGGCGTTCAATAAGATGTACGGATGTAAACAAATATTGACGCCATGGAAATAGTGGCCATGAATAATTTAAAGAAAATCGAAGAAATTAAATATTGAGAAACTAGTGTCGGTGATTGAGTTTAATAAATACTTGGAAGGCCCCGATCGTGCATATCAATATCTTTCATAACAAAACGATCTGTATTATATTTTTAAATTTAAATATTTCTACGGCTATAGTTTGATTTGCCAGAGAATTATTCATTGTGAACTACACTCTATATCTTAACAATTTGCCACTTTTTTCAAAAATAATTTTCCTGCTCAAGTGAATTGTTCCACAATGCAAAGTTTTTAGTAAATCACTTCCACTTGTGTGGCAAATGACTCAGAGCACCATCTAACGTCATGAAATATAAACCTTTATAGACTGCATTTTAAATAATACGGCATTAGCACGGGGATATTCAAAATGTTTAATTTCCGAATCATCAGCCGCATATATTTAACTTATTTATCAAGTCAATAAATATACTCTAGTCCATGTATCGTTAAATCCTTTGGCGGAAGATAACTGCATATTGAACTAATAGCATAAGATATTAACCAATATTCTATATAGATATCATCGGCGTAGTGGTGGGGGAAGTAACCGTTATTATCCGTCGTATATTTAAAATTTCTTTCTATTTTCGCAAAGTCTTCTTACCAGTTCCAATAAATCCGGTTGTTGCGTATGAAAGCAACAGTATGTTAACTATCGTTAGTTACCCGATGTAATTTAACATTTTCTAATGTATATTTTAATCGATCTGCCACTCAATAGATTCTATTCATTCTATTCTTCTATTAATTTAGCATAATTGTGTGAGAGTTGTTAAGTAAAGAAGTAGAATGGGCTTGCGTCCTATGTCTTAATTTCTATAAAACTGTACTATATATTGATAAAGTTGGTTCCTAGAACCCCAAATGTTCAATTATTTTTTAATAACTCCTTATATGTTAGGAGATATTAATAATTGAAAAAGTCATCTTGTCTCTTTAATTATTAAAGGGATTCAACGTTGTACAACTTTCCAAATGCATGTGACATCATAATCTTTGTGTAAGGTTACCAAGCTTACAGCTCATAAATCTTTGCTATATGTATTTATATATCAAAATATCAAATATTATTTACAGCTATTTCAAGGAATAATAAAATTTAAATATTATGTCTGCCTTAGCAGGGTTAAATAAAATAAAAACTTATTATTCTTTGACTTAACTTGATTATTTGACTATCAACAGCTACAAAACATTACCACAGCACTGACCTACTCAACAAATAACTGACGTTAAAATGCATTTCACGTTTGGTTGTGTGAGTTTGGACCTATGGAGATCTATAAGCACGTGGTTGGCTTATCTGCGATCTGTTAGCGGTATCCAAATCTCGGATTGCTCGATTGCATCCAATTCCTTTGATAGCGTAGATTGCGCCAAAACAAGTCGAAGGACCTTTTTGTTATTAATTACTTAATAACAATTTTTTATTTTACTTTAAAGTCAGAAAAGCAGCGAAACACTATTATTTTACAGAAAACATTTATTATACAAATACACTTGACGAATTACAATGATTGATATTTAAATGAATCGCTATTCGTATCGATGCTACGCTGATGTAATTCACTATTAAAAAATATCTTTATAATAATTTTATTTTAATATTAATTTTATTATATTTCAAATGTTGGCTAATGTTTACTGTTCAAGATGCGAGTTAATAATGAATATTTTAATAGTGTCAGTCCAATACATCGATACAAAAGGCGTTTGTCAAGACAGCTGGTTAACCTTGACAACAGGCTAGAATGCTTTGATACACTTTGTTAGTTGATTCAATAACAAAGCAAAAAGATAAAAATATAAAATAATTAAACAAGATAATTCTTACAGAACTTAAAAACTAAAATATACAAAATTAGATTCTAAATGAAATACATTAATGAAGGCAAAATATCTATATTGAAATATAGATGGTGAATGCGTTCATTAACATACTCCCGCGCGTTGAAAATTGGAAGAGTCATCTTGGTTTTCAACTAATGTTCTATGGGTAGCGGAGCGAGATGTCGCACTAGACGCTTTATTTCTCCCTTAGCTGTCTTGATAGTGGCTGCTCGAGCCGTTGAATCGTCACTAACACTTAGTTTCACTACCCTACCCAACATCCATTGTGATGGAGGAAGATTTGGCTCTTTGATTAAGACCAAAGCTCCTTGTTGCGGTACAACACCCTTTGACGTTTTCCATTTAGCGAGCTGATTGCAGTGTCCTAGGTAGTCGCTTGACCATCGTTTCCAAAAACTTTGAATACAGTCTTGAAGTTGTGAGAAGCGCTGCATTCGGCTTAACTTGATTGGAGCATCCTCTGCAGTGGCGATGCTAGTGAGTTGCCGTCCTATTAAGAGGTGTCCAGGTGTGATGGGAATAAGGTCATTGGGATCATTGGAAGTGGGATAAAGAGGGTGAAAATTGAATATTGCCTCAATTTGAGTTTGCAGTATGTAAGTGTCTTTGAAATTAAGATGATTATTTCGTTTTGTTAGTTTGGCAGGTGTATAAAAATTAGAAATACTGTATTTGAAACAGTCTGCTTCAGAGTGCCATTTAACAACTAAAATTTCGAAATGTTCTATACCTCCTGGTTCGATATAGAAGAGTTTGTCATTTATAGTATTGTGGTTGGTACTTTTAAAATAAATACAAGCACCATATGCACGAGTTATCTGACGACACAATTCTCTCTCTCTCTTCAACAACTAAATATTTTATTATCTAGTAACCAGATAATATTTAAATCACATTGACTAAAATCAATTTTGTTTTAACTAATTGATTAATTTATTTGTTAAAGTATATTAGTATTTCTCCAACGAGGAGATAATTTTTGTAATATAAAAATATAATTATAGAGAAACTTTATTTATCAATATAAATAAAGTATATAATATTTTAAATATTGTTATTTACTTAGCAATAACATAACTGGCGCAGTCGTCGTCTAGCGGCGGAGATAAAACCAAAGCATCGTGACGGAAAAGAACAAATCTACTCACCCCAGGGAAGAAGATTCGAAAATTAAATAAAATTAAAAATAAGCTGTGTAAAATATAGTGAAGTGAACTGATAACTAAGGACCAAGGACAAAGGACTACAAGAAGATTAAAGGTTCATCTATTAATATATGGTAGATCAATTGAATTACCTTTTTACACAATTGAATATAAATAAAAAAGAAAAATGACAACGTCAACTAATAATAATTTCCAACAATATTTGGGAATGATAAAATAATATGATGGTAGATCCGAAGGCTTACCGGACTACATCAGAACAAGCGAATTGTTACTAGGACAATTTTTCAATGAAAATAAATTAGATTGCTTCGACAACGTCGCTTTAATAGAAGCGATTCGGGCAAAATTAACTGGAAAAGCTGCCTCACTAATAGAAGGAAGGGACATACAGAGCTGGGCAGAAATTAAAATGACATTGACACAAGCATTTTGCGACCCTAGAGATGAGATGTCATTACTGCGAGAACTGATGGAAATAAGGCAGAGGAATGAAACATTCCTTGAATTCTACGAAAAATGTAGAAAATTGAGAGCAAAATGCAATGGAGCAATAGAAGAAAGAAATATGAAGACAAAAATGTACGACGAAGTGGCTCTAAAATCTTTTAAAGCAGGCTTAAGGGAACCTTTTGGATCATTCTTGAGAACCAGAGCACCCACTACACTGGAACAAGCAGTCTCTATTGTAACAGAAGAACAGAACGACAGGAATTGGCAAAGGCAAGAAAATACGAATAATAAACTGGCACAACAACCAGTCAGAATGACACAAAGAACATTCAACCACCCTAAACAATCTGAAAAATTTAATATTTCTCACACATCCGATTTTAATGATAAACGATCATGGAGACAGAGCAATTCCCACACATCCAATTTTAATGATAATCAATCACGGAGACAGAGCAATTTTCAACAACCCCATCAACAAAATTGGCGAGCACCAAATACAAAGGTCTCCAAAGAAAGCAACTTATGGAACCGATACCCTAATGAACCTATTAAGAAGCAGTGGACACCTATGGATACTACATCAGTAATTAATTCAGAGATTGGAAGCAGAGAAAATATAACAATTAATAATATAACATCAAGTAATTTCCTACCCTATATAATTGATAACAAACTCAACATAAAATTACTTATAGATACCGGATCGTCCAAAACCATAATTAACCCCAATTTGATATACAGAAATTTACCCCAATGTATTTCTGAAGAAGCTTTTTGTATTCAGACGACCCATTGTACCACATACCATAATAAAGTGGCTCACATCCCCATATTTCCAATATTTAAGAGTCAAGACATTTGTAAAGTCTTTTTGTTTAAATGTAGTGATAAATTTGATGGATTACTAGGAATGGATTTGTTGACAAAACTTGGAGCTAATATTAACTTCAATAAAAAGATGTTAACCATTAATGATACTGTGATACCGATATACTTTCAGAATTCAAATAAATTGGAACTATATAATACTGAAATCAAAGTACAGAGTGAAAACACTACAGATGAAATTTGGAATACAGAAGTAAACGAAAAAGATGTTAAAACATTTATTAAAATAAAAACCGATGAAAATTCAATTGTTGAAGTAAACGTCAAAGACACAGAAGATGAGAACATGCAAGATTTCAAAGTAGAAAATCTGCAAAATGTCAAACAAGAACCAAAGAATCAAGAAATACAACATTTTGAAGTACCAAATAAACAAAAGGTTAATCAACAAACAAAAAATCAAAACTTTTAAGATTTCAAAGTAAAAAATCAACAAAGAATCAAGCAAGTAGCAGAAAAGCAAACTATACAAGATATTGAAATAGAGAAACAACAAAACATGAAACAAGAAGAACCAGGAAAACAAAATATACAATATTCCGAGGTAGAAAAGTCATACAGTATAAAGCAAGAAAAAGCAGAAAATAAGAAAATTAAAAAATTTAATATAGAACGAAAAATTGAAAAGGAAAAGAAAACTAAGTGCTTACCGGAAAAGCTAGAAGATTCAGAAAAAGAGGCACACACTATGTGGATAAATGTTCACAGAAAAGAAAAATATTATGATAAGCCAACATATGAACAAAATGATATAAGTATAACAATTTTCAACAAATCAGAGGAAAATATGATTGAAGAAATAATCAGAAAAAAATACTATTGGGACTATATAAACAAACACATTCAAGAAGTATACATTAGAAGAAATGATAGAAGAGGGAAGATAACGAATCCACAAATAGGACCACATAGAAGAAAAACCAATACAAATACTATTGCTGCAGGACCCTTATCAGGAAACAGAAGTGACGACTACATCTAGAAAAATCGAGACACCTTCACGAGATTTCTCTATTTTTCTCTCTAAGGATGGAGGAGTTATCTGACGACACAATTCTCTCTCTCTCTTCAACAACTAAATATTTTATTATCTAGTAACCAGATAATATTTAAATCACATTGACTAAAATCAATTTTGTTTTAACTAATTGATTAATTCATTTGTTAAAGTATATTAGTATTTCTCCATCGAGGAGATAATTTTTGTAATATAAAAATATAATTATAGAGAAACTTTATTTATCAATATAAATAAAGTATATAATATTTTAAATATTGTTATTTACTTAGCAATAACATAACTCACGTTCTGACGCGTCACAAAAACCATGAATTTCAATTGTTTTGAAAATCTTGATCAATGATTTTCGTGGTATGGATACGTTGTTTAAGCTTGGTAATTGCTTTATTAAAGAAGTCCATGTTTTTACTAAATATTCTGGAATATCATCATTCCAGTGTAGATTGGTTAGCCATAATTGTTGTATCATTAGCTTAAACGGTATGACGCAGGGTGATTATAATCCAAGTGGATCAAAGATTTTAGCAATGAATGATAGAACATTTCTTTTGGTTAATTTTACAGGTGGATCAAAATGGGCGATGCTGTATTTGAAACAGTCTGTTTTTGAGCACCATTTGACACCTAATGTTTTGAAATGTTCTAAGTCTGCGTGATCTATATAAAAATGTTTGTCTTTAGTAGTGTTGTCTAAATCAAGTAAAACAGCGGGATCATTAGAAATCCATTTGCGTAAATGAAATCCTACACTGGTTAATGTTTCAATGATTTTAGTACAGCGTAGCTTAAATTCTGATAGATCATTTGACCCAGTCAGAAGCTTATCAACATAGAAATCATTAAGGATGGTGTTTGCGGCATTTGGATGTGATTTTAAAAATGATAATTTAGACCTTGTATGTAGGTTAATTAACCATAGTTGTTGTATCATTAATTTACATGGTATGGCACAAGGCAATAGTAATGCGAGTGGATCAAAGGTTTTAGCGATTAATGATAAAACGTTTGTTTTGGTTAATTTTATAAGTAATTGAATTGAATTTTGCAATTCCGTGACCGTAAAGATGTCGTTTGTCTTGTTTTGTTTGGTTTTGGAATTGTGTATGGAACGAAAACAATACGCGGTGACGCTATTGATCGTTTTCAAGTTTGAAAATTTGTCAGATAAAAAATTTGACTTGTCTATGGAGTGATTTGACAATATGATAGATTTATGTTGTTTGCTATTAACACACTTTCTTTGAGGTGAAAGAAAGGGTTTAGTAGTTGCTGTCTTGGAAACTTCTATAGTTGATGCGGGCATTTTTAATGGTAACGTTAATACTGGTCTATCATCGGAATCTCGCGTAGTAGTTTTGTCGTAATGATCTTGGTATGCTTGTTCTTTTATAATTAAAGTGCTACATTCCTTAACAGACTCGCTTTCACAAAACTTAGGAATTTGAGTTTGTAAGGATGTGTGATAATAATGCGCATGATTGTTGTTAGTAATAGATTTGTATTTGGTTACTATCCAACCCAATGAAGTGTTTTGTAAATGCAATCGATTACTGTATAGTTTTGTTTTGCCGACGCGTAATAGTTTCCAAAAAATATCAGCACCTAACAATAAATCCACGGATTGTGGTTTGTTAAAACTAGGATCTGCTAGTTTTATGTTATGTGGTATTGATAAATTGACAATGTCCAATGCGATGTGTGGAAAATTGTCGATTATTTTGTCTATAATAAGACAATTTACAAATGTTTTGTAAATGTTGGTTGATGAATGCAAAGTGATTTTTGCTTGCTTGCGACTTTTAGTTTCGGAGTTACCAATTCCGGTAATAACTACATCCGAATTCGTAGTATGAATGTTTAATTTTCGTAATAAACCTTTGGTAATGAAACTTGATTGATTACCGTTATCCAGAAGCGCGCGAGCAGTAATTGTTTTACCGTTTTTGTCAGGAATGTTCACCAAAGCGGTTGATAACATAACTTGACTTTTTTGATTGACGTGCGCCGTGAGTGTGCTAGAAGTGGTAGCTTTAGGAATTGAAGTGTCTGATTCTTCAATTGATTTAGACGCTGAGATAATTTTATTGATTTTGGCGCCCATTTTAATGTATTGCATAAAAAAATCGGTATTTTCTTCATCAATGACATCCAATTCGCTTTCATCTTCTACTAATTCTCTTATTTGAGAGTGAGTTTTATTAATAGAAGCCATTAGTGGTTCCCATTGTTTATGAAGAATCTTTATGTCTTCCACATCGTAAGTGGATGGATCTGTTATATCAATGCTCTCAATTGTCTGTCTGCATTGTTTAAATGATAATTTAATACGATGTATTTTTGTAATTAAGAATTTTAAAGACATTGTGAATGGAACTTTAAAATAATCTCTAATGATATTTTAAATATAATATTTAAAATGATTGAAAAATATATTATTATTGTTGTAAATAATATAAGCGGTAATCTATTACGTATAGCACGTAAAAAGATCTCTGTGCAAAATACACATATGATTATTTTGGTTTGAAAAATGTATTCAAACGCTTAAGTAGGAATAATAATATTCGCTAGGTAATGCAATTGGCGTATGTGCTCTAATAGTCATAGTCCAGTAATCGAACGTTAGATGACCTAATGTAAGAGGCTATACAATGGAATAGAGTATTCGCTACCAATGCAATTAATGTGTGTGTGTGTGTGTGTTTGCTCTCGTGGTCATAGTCCAGGAAAAGAACGTTAGATGACCTGATTGAGAGGCTAGAAAGTGTTCAAAAAAACACTTGTACGAGCGCTATAGTATTGTCATTGCTTGGGGCAGCGGTGATGACTTAACTAATGCAGCAAGGAGTTATTAACTACAAAACAGAAAACCGAATAAAGTCGATGATTGCTCGAACATTATCCTACAACAATGATACGAACTTATGATGAAAGTGAATCATTGATGGCCAAACACCTTGGTATAATGAAATAACGATTAAAACAGTAGTATAGTAAAAATTTGTAAAATATAAGATGTAACTGCAAAAACCCAAAATAGAGGTAATAATAGGGATAGGATGGGAATTATATAAATGTTTAGGATTACCTTAACACCACTGGCGTGTAGTAGCTCTCGTTTCAAGACTGAATCCAGTATGGTTGCAACTGACTCGTGATTTCTGTGGTACTTGGCGCCAGAAAGTGAGATTTTTCTAGAATGTTCACCTTGCTTGATGAATCCTACGATGAGAATCCTTTTCAAAGATGACCAATGCGGGAATCCTTTTCGAAGTTGATCCAAAGTGGTGTGAATCCTCTTTGAAGATGCTCAATTTTGTGAATCTGCTCTCGAAGATGATCAAAATGTGTAGATCCGTTGATGAGAATCTTGCTTGAAGATGATCAAATGGATGTGAGTCTTCTTTGAAGGATCAAAATGCTGAATATCCGTTCTTCAAGATGATCAATTTTTGTGAATTTGCTCTTGAAAATGGTTTAATGGTGTAGGTCCGGCTCGAAGCTGACCAAATGGTTGTATATCCGGCTCGAAGGACCAAATGGTTGTGTGAGTTTGGACCTATGGAGATCTATAAGCACGTGGTTGGCTTATCTGCGATCTGTTAGCGGTATCCAAATCTCGGATTGCTCGATTGCATCCAATTCCTTTGATAGCGTAGATTGCGCCAAAACAAGTCGAAGGACCTTTTTGTTATTAATTACTTAATAACAATTTTTTATTTTACTTTAAAGTCAGAAAAGCAGCGAAACACTATTATTTTACAGAAAACATTTATTATACAAATACACTTGACGAATTACAATGATTGATATTTAAATGAATCGCTATTCGTATCGATGCTACGCTGATGTAATTCACTATTAAAAAATATCTTTATAATAATTTTATTTTAATATTAATTTTATTATATTTCAAATGTTGGCTAATGTTTACTGTTCAAGATGCGAGTTAATAATGAATATTTTAATAGTGTCAGTCCAATACATCGATACAAAAGGCGTTTGTCAAGACAGCTGGTTAACCTTGACAACAGGCTAGAATGCTTTGATACACAATACCAGGGTACCAACGACAATGACTTTGTTAGTTGATTCAATAACAAAGCAAAAAGATAAAAATATAAAATAATTAAACAAGATAATTCTTACAGAACTTAAAAACTAAAATATACAAAATTAGATTCTAAATGAAATACATTAATGAAGGCAAAATATCTATATTGAAATATAGATGGTGAATGCGTTCATTACCAACGTTATACAAATATGACCGACCATTTCTAGCGCTAAAACTACAATTCAAACTTTCAATTGCTATATCTCCGTCAATATTTAGATATTTATTAAAATAGACACTCTAACAAGTATGCAATAACATCAATTTCAATCAACAATTGAAAAATCGACCACTAAAAAATGAGGACACAAGCCCATTTGAAATAATGTTAAAGAAACTACAAAAATATACATAATTATTCTTTAATTTATTCTTAAGTTTTTCTCATATTTCAATTAAGTATATGTATACCTAATAATATACTGTAATATAAACCAAAAATAAATATCAATGTTTATATTAAATTAATACATATGATTTGTAACAAGTAATAATTACATTATTATTATCTAAAATAAGATTCTATAACAGAGACTCTAATTGTATTTTGTCCTGCTATTCGATGCAAGTAATCTTCTACGTTTGGTATTTCGTTATGAAGATTTGAATAATCAAACTCCGCAGTAAACATTTTGGAGTCACTTTGACATCATATTGAAGATGCGTTCATTTATAGTTCAGTTTCTCACATTTTTTCATATAAAATGTCTACTTTATCGGCTACAAATGGCGAAATTACTCCACCTGTCGGAATACAAATGAAGATAAAGTTGATGCGATCTATAATTAAAATAATATATATATATATATATATATATATATATATATAAATATATCTTAATATATAAAAGAAAGACGGGTTTGTTACAACACTTATAACTCGAGATCTGCTGAACCAATATTCATGGTTATTGATTCGTTGGATTTGTCTCCGCCCCGAATAGCATAATACATCTTAAAAACAATGAAAATATATAAAACAAAGACGGGTTTGTTACAACACTTATAACTCGAGATCTGCTGAACCAATATTCATGGTTATTGATTCGTTGGATTTGTCTCCGCCCCGAATAGCATAATACATCTTAAAAACAATGAAAACTCGATATGTGTAATGAATACTTAGTCATTTCAATAAATGCTGATTTGTTTATTTCATGTCAAACATTTGTTGTCCAATCCTGTCAAATACTGTAACAACTATTCATGTGTGCGTTTAGAAATTTATTTTTTGTTAAATGTCTCGCACCGCCCTTTGGAGTCCATTTCTTGCCATTGCTGTATTTTTACATTGCCACAGAATGTAGTCAGGGTCTGCCTCTTCTTCACTACATTCGCATTTAGAGTTTGGAATGATTTTGTTTCTTGCTAGATGTTTTGGAGCTCCAGTATGAGTCATTCTTAGTCTTGAGGTCATTGTAATTAATCTTCTTGGCAATTTTAGTTTGGCAAACCATGGCTTACGTCTCAGTATTGGTTGTATTGTATAAAATTCTCTACCTTTATCAGAATTATCCCACTTGTCTTGCCAATTTTTCATTTCATTTTTTTCTAATTCTGCTTTCATGTCTGATTTTGGTGCGTTCAATTGAATTTCTTATTCTAATATGAGATTCGTTGTATTTTTCCTGTGCTTCTGTTTGCGGATTTTATAAATTAATAAATAATTTTTTAAAAGGTATCCAGAATCTCCAAATAAATAGCTCTGTCCAAAAATGCCACCTTCTGCATTTAGATTCAGTAAAGATGCGCCAAATATAGTTGCATCATGAGTGGTTCCTGACCAACGAGCATCAGTGCTGATTATTTTTACGGAGGCGTTGCAAGCACAAACACTTTCTACAGCTATATTGTTCATAGCGATTTTCACCCTTGTATTTTGATATGGGTACAATCTATACATCCTATTACTAGGGGAAACTAAACTTTTCATAAAATTCTACAGCTGCAGGTTGAACTTCCTGAATTGTTATCATTGAATATCATTACTATATTTTTCTATTGGATTATTTCTATTCATAATTACATTTTTGCGCATGGATACTTTTTTCTTAAACTGCATAATTTCCTCGTCAGATGTATAGTCCAAAGATGAATCACTCGAATCACTGAATACTTTTATATTATACATTTATTTATATTTGTTTAATTTTAAATCAATTTTTTTAGGTTATTTTCAGAATAGCTCAAAATAATATTTTTGACACTAAAAAAAATATGGCTGACTTAACTAGACGATTTGATGGTTCTAGGATAGAATTCGTACAGTTAGACTTAACATACTGTTTTCGTTGTGACGTCACTAACTATGTAAGCTGCAACCCGATGCCTTAGGCCCGGTTGCTCATCTAACTATTCAACATATAGCCCTGTCAAGAAAGACATTCAAAATAAGAAAAATTGCCGGAGAGCCAAATATTGGTGGAGAGCTGGGGTTTACCATAATAAATAAAGTTTTAAAAATCCCCATCGATTCTATGTGTGCTTCAAAAGTTATTCGGGGTCAAAGGTCAAAATTTGAGGTTTTCCCTATCTTTTTGATAACGTATCTTTGTACACACATTAAGAACATAATACTGAACATTAAACATAATATATGAAACTAACAATTACATGAAAAGTTTTCGGTAAAATCCAGGTGAAGTTCATCGATATTTCATAGATAAAAGTAAATTTTTACAGGGTATACTTCATTTGTAGAAAATGTAAATTCTTTTTCGAAACGAAATTTTGCATAGATATTAGCACATAAAATTGAATATAGGAAATAACATATTGAAAGAACAAAAAATATAAAATTTTTCCTGAAAGTAATCGGAATACGTATCCAACTGATATATATATATATATATATATATATATATATATATATATATATATATATATATATATATATATATGTAGACTTTTATATCTACATTAGTAGTTTTTGAATCTAATACCATCCCGGTTCAGACTCCACATTGCAGGTTAGAATATACAACCACCTGTTGAGATCCTAATTTGCAGCATAGAACTATTCAATCCCATATGAGCCTCTAATTTGTAGGTAATTTCTACAACTATCCGTTGAGACGATCAATTTGCAGTATAACATAACAATATAGTTTCTTTTATACGAGCAAACACATGATTTGAATATTGATAGTTCATTTAATATTTACACAAAATTATACAATTACATCTAAATAAAGCGAATTAATCGTAATTAAGTTCACAACAAAAATACACTTGGTTAAAATACAATACTTAGATTTTAGTGTCTCTTCACAGTGTTTTGCGTGTTAACACGTAATACGCAATTTCAATTGTTCATAGTTATCAACACAATGATTTTATAATGATAAACCTAGTATTTAACATTACATTTGCTGCATAACTCCAACATATGTTACAACTAATAACAATGTTACACTTATTAAATTATATTAACACCCGTTAATAATATTTAAACTAACAAATAACAACATCGCACAACCTATGTACATTCTGTCGCCATTTTTTATCTAACTCTGACTACGACTGTTGCTTGTACCGTGTGCCACACCCTGGTGTATCATCACCTGAACAGCTAGCGAACGGCCTTCTTCCCCGTCCCCTCAGGCGTTCCCTTTGGCGTTCACTGTACGCTGTAAGCGAACTGCTTAAAAGGGTCTACAAGTCCTGCTTTATAACATTTGAATTTATCACAATCTTAGCTAAGTTTCTAACCTAGTTTACAGGTTTCTTATTATTATTTCTTAAAACTAATTATATTTAAACTTAAAATAAATCTTAAAAAATAACCCCACACATATATATATATATATATATATATATATATATATATATATATATATATATATATATATATATATATATATTTATATGTGGGATATAATTTAGAATTAGATATAATTAGTTTGTAAGAAATAGTAATTATATAGTAAAGAACTCTATGAAACGATTTGTGAACCCCTCTAGCAGGTCACGACACACGTTCGCTTGCTACGACATGCGATGATGCATGGTCAACAGAGAAGATTGTCAAGATGGCTGAAAGTAGTAGACATACATAGTTTGTATGGCAGTCATTAATAAATTCGGGAAATGTAGTATTAACTAGTTGTTAATAACATTAAGAATTAGAATACGATTAACACATATTACTAGTTGTAATATTTGTTGTTGAATAATATTGTTGTGAACTATTTTTATATATGTGAGTTATTTTTGTAATATAATTTCTTTGAAAATAATTAATTGAACTTTATTTTTAATAAGCTAAATTGTAAATGGGGGCTCAACTTAAGGATTGAAATAAGATCAAAACAGCTAAAACCACTGCTGGTAATCTATCTAACACCCACTAAGGTGTAAGGTAGACCCACAATTGGAAACGTCAACAAGGATAGGATTATTGTCACCCCACATATATATATATATATATATATATATATATATATATATATAAATTTTTCGAGATTCGAACCAGGTTCACTTACACATTCATGAATTTTTTACAGGTTGTTAATGACAGATGTCGCTTCTGTAGAAGATGGGCAGAGATATAAAATTATATAATGGGCTTGTGTCCTATGTCTTAATTTCTATAAAAGTGAACTATATCTTGATAAAGTGGGTTAGTAGAACCACAAATGTTCCATTATTTTTTAATAACTCCTTGTATGTTAGGAGATATTAACAATTAAAAAATCATTTTGTCTCTTTAATTATTAAAGCGATTCAATGTGGTACATATTCCAAGTGCATGTGACATCACAATCCTTGTGTAAGGTTACCAGCCTTACAGCTCATAAATCTCTGCTATATGTATTTATATATCAAAATATCAAATATTATTTACAGCTATTTCAAGGAATAATAAAATTTAAATATTATGTCTGCCTTAACAAGGTTAAATAAAATAAAAACTTATTATTCTTTGATATGACTTGATATTTCGACTACCAACAGCTACAAAACATTACCACAGCACTGACCTACTCAACAAATAACTGACGTTAAAATGCATTTCACGTCATACAAATTTCTAGCACTAAAACTACAATTCAAACTTTTAATTGCTATATCTCCGTCAATATTTAGATATTTAATAAAATAGACACACTAATACACATTTATTAACATCAATTTCAATCAACAATTGAAAAATCGACCACTAAAAAATGAGGACACAAGCCCATTGGACAAATAACATACATATTTAGAAATTCGAAAATATTTTACATTTTGTTAAAAAAAGTATTTATTTTATATAAAATTATATCTGCCAAAATGAATTGTGTCTAATTCCATTTTCTTAGAAACTTGTCGCTGCCTTTTTCGTTTCTTTGGAATCCATATGCTGCAGATAATGTAATTTATTCTTAAAGACATCCTGGCTAGACAAGAGAACATCGTGATACGCTATCCTATATTATAATGTCCCAGGTGTTTGAATCTATGTTTATATTCTTATATGTTTGGTACTGAATTTTGTATGGCAGCGCAAAAACGGCTCCGGCGATCTTTTTAAAAATTTCCTATTTTGTAGAGAAAAAAATTCTAAGACTTTTGGCGTCCCCGGATTTTTCCCTGAATTTCCTGGAAACCCGTAATTTTGGAAAAACTGGTAAAAAAAATGGGCACTTTTTGCTGTATAACTTTGAGTTGGTAAGAGATAGAAAGCTGAAAATTTGCATGTGTATTAGGGTGTTTAATGCTGACATTTTTCAAAAATTAGAAATTCAAAAATTGTAAAAGGGGGGGTTGAAGAAATTTGGGGGCTCGGTAGGGAACTTTGGAGAAAGTTCATATTCCGAATTCTAGAATAATTAAGAATATTATTAATAAAAAAAAATTCAAAATTTTATTTGGGGGCACGGGGGCAGTATTTTTCGAGAGTAAAAATTGTGCTAGAAAGTTGAAATTTTGTATATAGGCTAACCTTGGTAACTTATTTACGAATCGAAAAAAAAATCCCAAATTTTGAAAAAAGTTGGTCAAATAACGCATAAATTGAAAATATTTTTTATTTTGATAAAAAAAATATATTTTTTTAGTCAGTTTGTATGAAAAATTATTTGTTTTTATATGTAGAATTTATATAGAACGATTTGAATATTTCAATTTAAAAAGGGAATTAAATTTTGAAATGAAATAAAAACTACACACTTGTGTACTGTAACTGTAACGACATACCACCACAAAAATACAATAAATCGTAATACAATTAAAATTCACGCCAAGCAGAACTCAGATATATAAAAAATGCTAAAGTCTCTTTAATACCAATGGTGTATCGATAAAAATTAAAGTAAAAGTTTACTCTCATGATAAATTATATTAGTGTAAAACAACTCCAATACACCCCCTACAGTACACAAGTTGCTAGGAGTACTTTCATATCGGTACGGGGTATGTATGTGTTATAACACACAGAGTCGGTTTGCTTTGAGAATAGTAGCCGCTCATCCAACCCGCTGATTTACGTCGGAATTCGCCGTCGCTTAAATACGGTTTCGTACTGCGACTGGCCTAAAAACCCAACTATTTAAAGAACGTCACTATTTAAAATGTTTACACAACGTAATTATACTAAATTTTAAAAGATTTTTTTTTTAAATGTAAACAAATGAACACATATTAACAGTTTATTGATATAAAAACTTTGGGGCTAGATTCCTGTAAACATTTATATACTCGGTGTGACGGTGCGTATGCATATGGATCTGTATTGTAATATACAATATATATGTTTGCCATACATGTATAAGTTTAACTGGTTGAATGTATGGTAATTGTTTACTAATGCTCTACTACAATGTTTTATATTTTTCATGTTGGCTCCCTGTACTGTGTACTGTGTGTATTGTATTTGTTAATAGCGGGAAACGTTGGTTTCGTTTTTTTTATGTTGCATTCTTTGCAAATATTTTGGAGGGAATAGATACAAATACACAAAGTGAATATCTTCAGTCTGTTAAAGTCAGTGCAGTTGGTTGAGTTACTACAGATTATTATATTTTTTGCATAAAGTTATAAATATTAATTGTTTTCTTAAGTGGTTAATAATAATTTCTTTATGTAATAAATCTATACATATTGATTTATATTATGTTTTAATTGATATAAGGTAAGTTTTCTATAATCTTATTTTATATTTGCATTTATATTTCTACGTTGTTACAATATGAGTTGTGTAAACCTTTTTTAACGATAGTAATAATTGTCTGATATTCTATGTAATATTACACGATTCATGAGTATTAGTTTAGAAATATTTCAATAGTAAATAAAAATGTTATATTTCCGTACCAAATATAGAAACATATTAATAGTGTAAAATGTTCTGTAGTAAATAGCAATTACTATGACAGTACTTAAAATATAACTTTTGTTACTCGCTAATAGATAAAATTTAACTGTGCTAAAATTGAAACTTTCAAATATTTACATTATTTACTGATGATAACAAAATGCTTTAATTAACAATGCAACTTATTTAAAATATGGTTTAATAATTATACTATGTTTTTCAGGTATTGAGACATATAATGTGTTTCCCTTGCTGTCAAAGTAAAGTGGCGCGTGATATATTTAGTAAAGGTAAGTTATTAATAATTTACAGTTATTAATCTAATCTATTTCTGTACTTTATTCTAAATTAATTCAATCTTTCATATTTCTTTTATCTGTGGCTCGATGCAAAAAGGCAAATGTCAAATCTTCCACATTTTAGAAAGGCTTATTACCAATGTTATTAAAAATTATTTTAATTCTAACATATTTAGTCTATGGTTCAAACAGAAAAGGACTATTTTAGTATGGTTTGGTAGTTGTTAAAGTTAACAGTTCAGTATTGATGTTTAACACTTTTAGCTTCTACTGATATTAGTTAATTGATATCGATATTGGCCAAACATACATCTCCGTTATTGATTGAGATCTAAATTTGACTGCTTACCATTTTAAGCATTGCAGAAATGATTCAGTCAGAACTCCAGTTTACATGTCATATGGCTGGAAATTATACATGTTTCAGTATTGAAACGAAAATGTGAAATTCAAATCAAAGACAGACAAGTCATTCAGACAGCAGTTTTACCAAATCTGTTTGACATTGCATAATTACACCTGTCATTACATAACTAAAATGATTTGTAATCTGTTTTCGATATTCATAACATATTTAATATCTTCAGTAAAAGTTACATGAGGCTAATTTTGCTTTTAGAAAAATGAAATTCTTTTATTTGTTTCAGATTCTTGAATGATACACATTATACTTATTATATATTGCTGGTATATTAATTTTGAGCTAAGACGAGTATAATTTTTATTACTGGTTTGTTAATTTTATTTATTTATAAATGTTTTATATTCTACATTGTAAAAATATTCGTCGAAATAATGCTTTAGACACCTCTTTCTTATGCTAAAGCTACACTGCGAAAAAGAATAGTACAGAAATAAATCCATCACTTGAATCATACAAATGTATATATGGTAAATTTAAATTCAAATTTAAAAGTAGGCGGAAATAATTTATATTTTTATTGTTATTATTTCTGAAGTATTCTTTTCCGCAGTGCAGCCCTAGCGTAAGAAAAAGGCGTCTAAAGCATGTTTTCAATCCATTCTGTTTACAGTGCATGTTTTATTATTCGTGTTTCACATTTATTATTCACATTTTAAATAAACTTATGTTCTTGCATGTTACTTTAGTTTCCACAAAATATTTTAGTTTCCATAATCATTTACCTTTATGTTATAGATTAACGTAGTCATATATATTTTTAATTATCGTATTGTTTTTTTTAATTTTAGGAAAATAAGAATTTAAATCACTCCATTGGACATATGTTTATATAAGTATATATTAACTAAAGAAGCCATTATCAATTGTAAGAGGTAGTTTCAGTCAATTTGACAAAAGATTTTGTGATAGGTCCCTTGGTAAGCAGTGTACTTTCAATTGCTTTGTCGCAATAAGTGTAAACGAAACTACTGCATTAAATACGTGGCATTCAGAAACTTTAAATGATATTTTAAAATTAGGAGATCGATGTTACTTAGATAATTTTGTAGGTAATCAACACGATTTGTTATTAGCTGATAAACTCAAACAAAACATCTTCGTAAAAGGTCACACATACGTCGTATATTGTGACAAATCAAAAACTCTGTGTGGTGACATTATAAATGCAAAGGCAGGTATTATTGAATTAACAATTTCATTTCTAGAATCATTTTTCGTAGAACATGAAAAAGGACTATTTACAATTAGTAATGAGACTTTTGTTATTTTTAAAGAATCTGACTTATTTTGGGTGTTCGATTCACATCCAAGAGGTATTAAAGGACAAATTGTTTGTGAAAAAAATGGAAAATCCGTTCTTTTATGTTTTAATGACCTTCTAGATGTCATAAACTTGATTAAATTTAATTTTAGTAACTGTGAAAACACTCAATTTTCTATTGTTCCTGTTAGTATATTAAGCACTATGGACAATAGTACTTTAACAGGAATAAATAATTCTACTAACTCTGTAAACATTGAGGAAATCGTTACAACTTCCATTTATAGTTCTCCAAATCTTAATGTCTCTGAACTAGGTGTAACTGAATTCAAGTTGCCTGAACCTTAAAAAATAATGCAAGCTAATTTTAATCAAGCAAGTGATATTTTTACAAAATTTCCTAAAAATTCTCAATGTACGGCAATAGCTACATTCAGTATATGTATTCATTCATTAATTGCATTAAGTAACTGGACCACTCACGTATTAGACTATATTTTAATACTAGGAGACAATTGCTATCGAAAAAATTTAAAACCCGGTTGTCACCCATTTTTACTGATCGAAGAGATTAATCCAATTATATCGATTGGTAATGGTACATGTAAAATTAGTCATGATCTTATGAACACTGCACAAGGTGATCTTAATATATTAACAGGAGACTTTTTAGAAAAATACTTTAAAAAATACAACAACGGGCTGTTCACTACTTGCAGTCAAACATTTGCAATCTTTAAACATAACAGTCTTTTTTGGATCTTTGATTCCCACTCAAGGGGTTTAAAGGGACAATCTACTTCAAATTCTAATGGCAAAGCAGTACTTTTGTGTTATAATTATGTAACTGATTTAGACGACTTGATTAAATACAATTTTCAGAATTCTGCGGGTTCTTTATTATTTACAATTAA
Organism: Panorpa germanica; assembly: GCA_963678705.1. Classification (NCBI taxonomy): domain Eukaryota; kingdom Metazoa; phylum Arthropoda; class Insecta; order Mecoptera; family Panorpidae; genus Panorpa; species Panorpa germanica. The sequence goes on from OY783205.1 coordinate 4,443,734, forward strand.
CCCAATTACCATAACAAGTATTACAGGTAATATTAATATTTCAGAAATTTGTGAATATTCTTACTCAAAGTTTACCAGTGAAATTAGTGAAATAAGTGCCAATATAAATAGTGATGGTGTAATATGTGATAATGTAGCATGTGATATTTTAGTAAGTGATTATAATGTGCAGTTAAATAAATTAGAAAAAGTTAGTGATACAGTATTGTCAATAGAAGAAAACCAAGGAGGATGTACTATATTAAAAACAAGAGTAAGTGAAAGGCTCTTAAAAAAGGCGAAACAAGCCGAATGTGTACGAAGGAAAACAATATTGGAGTCTCAATGTGATGAAGACAAAAATAAACGCTTACAAAAACAGATTTTAAGAAATAGGGATAATTTTAGTAAAGAAACTAGAGGTGAAAGGCAAAAAAGATTAAAAGAACTGAAGACATATTTTGAAAAGAAATTAGACAACGAAACAAGTGAGTTAAAACAAATTCGTATAAAAGAACAGGCGTTGAGAGATAGCAACAGATTTCGAATAGAAACGCCCGACAAAAGAAAAAGAAGACTAGAGAAACTGAAAGCATATTTTAAGAAGAAAATCAATAATGAAACAAGTGAATTAAAACAAATTCGCTTAAAAGAACAGACGGTGAGAAATAGCAGGAGATTCAGAAGAGAAACGCCTGACCAAAGAAGAACAAGACTAGAGAAACTTAAAGTAGATTTTAAGAAGAGATTTATTTTGGAAACAAGACACGCAAGACAAGTTCGTCTAAAGAAGCTGAATTTAATAAACAAAAAGCGATTGTTACAGGAAAGTACAAAAGAAAAAGACAGAAGAAAAAAAAAACATTATTTCGCAAAAGAATTAGGTTAGCCAGTGAAAAAGAAGAGACAAAACGCAATAGATTAAATAATATAGCTTTGCAAAAGCAAAGCAAATTAGATAAACCGTTAGAACTTGAAACACAAAGAGAAAAGGAAACACAAAATATTGCACCATCCATATCGCAACAAACATTCAGCACAGCCCTTCAAGAAATAGACGATGAAGCACTTGTAATACAACATAACTGTGGATTTATGAACGTTATCTGTCAATTTTGCGAAGCAACTCATTTTAAAAATGAGAAGCCAACAGATGGGAAATTTTCATTATGCTGTTCAAAAGGCAAAGTTTCAATTCCGAACTCTTTTAACCATTTTCCAGAGCTGGTAATGGAATTAATGACTAATATGCATCCCCTTTCTGCCAATTTTATGGATAACATCAGAAATTACAATAGTTCGCTTGCATTTGCTTCATTGGGAGCACATATTGATCACCGTCCAGGCACACGTGGGCCGTACTGTTTCAGGATATGTGGTCAGGTTTACCATAGAATATCATCGGCACACCCTACAGAAGGAAAACAGCCACAATATGGTCAGCTGTATATTCTAGATCCTGATGAGGCCATATGTAAAAGAATGCAAGGCGATGTTAACCGTAAATGCAAGAGACAACTATTTGAGCAATTGGATTCTTTAATAAGAAAAGTAAATCCATACGCTGCTGCATATAAAATGATGGCTGAAGTAGAAAGAGAGGAGATTGCAAAAGCTAATATAGAAGGTAGAAACCCTTTTGATGTGCAGATGAATATTGTTCAGCAGCTCACAAAAGATCCACGGCGATACAACGTGCCGTCTACTAATGAAGTAGCTTTAATTTTTACAAGCAAAGATGGATTACCACCTTCTGATAGAGACATTTGTGTCTATCAAAAAGATGGTAATCTACGTAACATAAATATTCTTAATGAAAATTGCGATCCAATGACTTATCCGTTGTTATGTCCAACCGGTGAACTCGGCCATTCGGAACATTTACTAAATGTTTCATTAGCAAGAAGAATTTCTCATCGTCAATTTTATTCTTATAAACTTAGCACGGGCTCTTTTAATCCATTTCTTAGTGCCGGAAAACTTACTCAACAGTATATTGTTGACGCGTATTCCAAAATCGAAGGTAATAGACTTAATTTCATTCGGAACGCAAATACACAAAAGAAATTGCGGTCAGAAATGTATAATGGGTTGATGGATTACGTCAAAAATAAATCCATTAATGAAGGAATTATACCTGGCAGAATGGTTATTTTACCAAGTACATTTGTCGGAAGTCCACGTAGCATGTCACAACATTATCTTGATGCTATGGGAATTATTTGTAAATATGGTTCACCGGATTTGTTTATTACAATGACATGTAATCCCGAGTGGCCAGAAATTAAAAGTAATTTACTTAATAATCAACGAACCGAAAATCGTCCCGATTTAGTTGTAAGAGTATTTCAATTAAAAGTGAAAGAACTCTTTGACGATCTATTGAAAAGACATATTTTCGGTAAGGTAACAGCTATCGTTTCTGTTATTGAATTTCAAAAACGCGGTTTACCTCACATTCACATTCTAATAATTTTAAATAATCAAAATAAAATTCGAAACACGGAACTTATTGATAAAGTTGTATTTGCAGAAATTCCAGATAGTGAAACTCATCCCATTTTATTTGATGTAGTCAAGAAATGTATGATTCACGGTCCATGTGGACCATATAATTTAAACGCTCCATGCATGAAAGACAACAAATGCAGTAAAGATTTTCCGAAATCATTTCAAGCTTCCACTGTAAATAACAGTAACGGGTATCCTTTGTACAGACGTCAGGATAATAATTCAAAAATTGATTTTTACACGGCAAAAGGCACTATAAAACATACAGTAGATAATAGATGGGTTGTACCGTACAATAGATTCCTTTCCTTGAAATATAGATGCCACATTAATGTTGAAATTTGCGCTTCGGTTAAAAGCGTAAAATATTTATTTAAATATATATATAAGGGCCATGATTGTGCCAATGTTAAAATAACATCTGAAGGACAAGCACAATTAGACTGGGATGAAGTTTCATTTTATTTAGACGCGCGATATGTATCACCACCGGAAGCCATGTGGAGAATATTTGCATTCGATCTGCAATATAAAACACACACTATATATAGGTTAGCAGTTCATTTAGAAAACCAACAAAATATTTTATTTACTGAAGGAAATGAAGAATCTGCATTAGCAAAGTCTTCAGAAACTACATTAACGGCTTGGTTTAAATTAAATTCAACATCGGTAGAGGCTAAAACTTATTTGTATACGGAAATACCCGAACATTACATTTTTGATCGCAAAAAGACATGGACTTTAAGACAGCGCATAAGTCATTTGATAATTCCGAGAATGTATAGTGTTAGTCCTAAAGAAGGTGAAAGGTTTTATTTAGGGTTATTGTTGCTTCATGTACGCGGCGCTACATGTTTCAAAGACTTGCGAACTCTCAATGGAATCGAATATTCCACTTTCCACGAAACAGCAAAACAATTAGGTTTATTGAATGATGCTACTCAATGGGATCGTTGTTTAGATAATGCTTCAATTTGTAAAATGCCCAAACAGTTACGACAGCTATTTGCTTTTATTTGTATTTTTTGCGAACCCTGCGATCCTAATTTATTATGGGATAATCATAAAGTAACTTTATGCGAGGATTATAGTTTAACTTATAACCAAGAAACTGCCGAACAATTAGCTATCAATGACATCATTGATATTTTTAAATTACATAATTTCAATTATACTGATTTTGGATTTCTGGAATATCGTAATGTAAATTTAGTTTTAGTTAGGGAAACATTTAACCAAACAGAAGAATTTGAGCAAGGGGTTAATTTTAGTAATCAATTAAATTCGGAACAGAAAAACGTATTTGATGAAATAATGCTTTGCATAAACAATGATAATGAAGAGCAAAGATATTTCTTTATTCATGGGTCGGGTGGTTCTGGGAAAACATTTCTTTATACTGCTTTACTACACGTCGTACGTGGAATGGGATTAACTGCTATACCTGTGGCTTGGACAGGGATAGCTGCGACTTTACTGAAAGCGGGGAGAACAATTCATTCACAGTTTAAATTACCGGTTCCCCTAGATGGAAATTCAACTTCATCCATAAGGCACAACTCTATTGATGGGAAATTATTAAAGTCAGCTAAGTTAATTATATGGGACGAGGTTACAATGGCGCCTTACTTTGCTTTAGATGTAGTAGATATGTGCCTTCGCGATTTAATGAAAAATAATAAGCCATTTGGTAATAAAATCATTTTACTAGGAGGAGATTTTCGACAATGTCTTCCTGTTGTTAAACGCGGAACGGTTGCAGATATAGTTTCAACGTGTATTCAAAATAGCAGGTTATGGTCACTTTTCAAAATTAAGCATCTGACAATTAACATGAGAGTTGCGCAAGAAGAAATCGATTTTAAAACGTGGGTATTACAACTTGGAGATGGACTAATTAATGATTGTCCAGGTAGTGTAGTAAACATGGTTAAAATTCCAAATAAATTCATTTCCGCCAAACCTTTAGTCGATGAAATATACGGCGATATTAATTTAGTTAGTGTTGATGAATTAAAATCTCGCGTAATTTTATGTCCATTAAATGAAGACACATTACAGATTAATAAAAAAGTTTTAAATTTATTGGATGGGGAACAAATTTGCTCTTTAAGTCATGACTCTGTTTCAACTGATTCTGATACAGAACAAAATCATTTCCCAGTAGAATTTTTAAATAGTTTGACACCATCGGGTATGCCTCCACATAAATTAAATTTAAAAATAGGTGCAATCATATTGCTTTTAAGAAATATGAATGCTAATAGTGGACTTTGCAATGGAACCCGTTTAATTGTAAAACATATCTATACATCTGTAATAGATGCAGAAATAATTACTGGAAGTCACACCGGTGATCGCGCTCTTATTCCTAAAATAGTGTGAGTTCCTTCTGATATAAATCTTCCATTTATACTTAAAAGAGTTCAGTTTCCTGTTCGATTAGCATTTGCTATGACAATAAATAAATCACAAGGTCAAACTTTTGAAAAAGTAGGTGTTTTATTACGGGAACCCGTTTTTACTCATGGCCAATTATATGTCGCGTTTTCAAGGGTTAAATCATCCAATAATTTAAAAACTGAAACATTAACTTCTGTTACTAAATCAAAGAAGGATACATTTACTTCTAATGTTGTTTATAAAAATGTACTTCTATTAGAATAGATACCTCCAAATTATTCGAAATTATTTACTTTTTGCTATTTCATCTGCTATTCGAGTTTTATAAGTAATAATATTATAATTCATCATGTTCAAGTCATATAATAGTATCCTTAAATTTTAGATTCTGTTAACGAATGCATGCACAACCTATATTTTTATATAGATATTTCGCATTCATTAATGTATTTTATTTAGAATCTAATTTTGTATATTTTAGTTCTTAAGTTCTGTAATAATTATTTGTTTAATCAAACATTTTATATTTTTGCTTTGTTATTGAATCAACTAACAAAGTTATTGTCGTTGGTACTCTGGCATTGTATTCGAGTATACAAGCCCGTTCCAAGGCCACCAGCTTGGATTGGCAAATGCCTTTTGTACCAATGTGCTGTTTCATCATTATTAAAATATTTATTATTAACACAAACTTCATACAGTAAACATCCTTAAATATTATTACCTAGCATCTAGAACAGTAAACATCTAAATTATCAACTCTAACGTTCAACAGTCTAATAATCTAAACAATTATAATAAAATTAATATTATAAAGATTTTAATAGTGAATTGCATCACAGTAACATCGATACATATAGATATTCATTTAAGTTTCATTTATTGTAATTCGTCAAGTGTATTTGTATAATAAATGTTTTCTGTAAAATACTAGTGTTTCGCTGCTATTTGACTTAAAGTAAAATAAAAAATTGTTATTAAGTAATTAATAACAAAAAGGTCCTTCGAGAAGTTTTGGCGCAATCTACGCTATCAAAGGAGTTGGATGCAATCGAGCAATCCGAGATTTGGAAACCGTCAACATCGCAGATAAGCCAACCTCAAGCTTATATAGATCCATAGGTCCAAACTCACTCAACCATTTGGTCAGCTTCGAGCCGGATACGAGCTAGGATATTCAGCATTTTGATCCTTCGAAGAAGACTCACAACCATTTGGTCATCTTTAAGAGCGGATTTACACCATTAAACCATCTTCAAGAGTGGATTCACAAAAATTGATCATCTTGAAGAACGGATAGTCAGTATTTTGATCCTTCAAAGAAGATTCACATCCATTTGATCATCTTCAAGCAAGATTCTCATCAACGGATCCAGCAATTGAGCATCTTCAAAGAAGATTCACACTACATTGATCATTTTTGAAAAGGATTCCCACATTGGTCATCTCTGAAAAGGATTCTCATCGTAGGATTCATCAAGCAAGGTGAACCACAAGAAAAATCTCACTTTCTGGCGCCAAGTACAACAGCACACACGAGTCAATCGCAGCAGCATATGGATTCAGTCTTGAAACGAGAGCTACTACACGACAGTGGTGTCAAGGTAATCCTAAAACATTTATATAATTCCCATCCTATCCTTTTATTACCTCTATTTTGGGTTTTTTTGCATTTACATCTCATATTTTACAAATTTTTTACATATACTACTGTTTCAATCGTTATTTCATTATACCAAGGTGTTTGGCCATCAATGATTCACTTCCATCATAAGTTCGTATCATTGTTGTATTATAATTTTCAATCATTCCATGTTATTCAGTTTTCTGTTTTGTAGTTAATAAATCCTTGCCTTTTTTAGTCAAGTCATTCAGCGCTTTACCAAGCTAATGATCATCTATAGGGCTCGTATTAGTGTCATTCAGCACACACACACACACACACATTAATTGCATTGGTTGCGAATATTAGATTCCATAAGTATAGCCTCACATTAGGTCATTTAACGTTCTCTCAATGAACTATGACTCTTAGAGCATACGCCAATCGCATTATTTAGCGAATATTATTATTCCTACATCTTGCCGCTTTAGTCAAGTCATTTAATGCTTTACCAAGCTAATGACCATCTATAGGGCTCGTATTAGTGTCATTCAGCACACACACACACACATACATTAATTGCATTGGTTGCGAATATTAGATTCCATAAGTATAGTCTCACATAGGTCATCTAACGTCCTCTCAATGGACTACGACATTTAGAGCACATACGCCAATCGCATTTACATAGCGAAAATTATTATTCCTACTAAAGCGTTAGAATTCATTTTTCAAACCGAAATTACCATCTGTGTATTTTGCACAGAAATCTCTTACGTATTGTACGTAATAGATTACCACTTATATTATTTGCATCTACAATAATATATTTTCAATCATTTTAAATATTTTATTTAAAATATCATTAGAGATTATTTAAAGGTCCATTCACAATGTCTTTAAAAATCTTAAATACAAAAATACATCGTATTAAAGTCACATTAAAACAATGCAGCGAGACAATTGAAAGCATTGATATAACAGATCCATCCACTTACGATGTGGAAGACATAAAAATTTGTTATAAACATTGGCAGCCACAAATGCATGAATTAACTGAGGATCAAGCTGAAATAGACCGCATTGATAGTGAAAATAATGATTTCTATAAACAATACAACAGTTTAGGAAAGGTTATCAATAAAATCATCTCAGCTTCCGAGTCGATTGCAAATCAAACCATAGCTACCCCTGACACAAAACCATATGTATTTTCAGATGAAGATATGCATTTATCATCCATCAACATTCCCACTTTTTCCGGCAATATAGAACAATGGGATGAGTTTAAGGCCACGTTTGAAAGTTTAGTCCATAATCAAGTAAAATATTCTAGTTTCAAAAAATTGCATCTTTTACGTCGATCATTAAAAGGTGAAGCTTTTGACACCATCGCATCGGTGCCATTAGACCCCACAAATTATCAATTATGTTGGAATTTATTAGTCACAGCATATGACAATAAAAGAAAAATGATTTCTTATCATTTAAATGCGTTTTTAAAAATTCCGGCTATCACCTCTGAGAATAGCAATAAGTTAAGAGCTACTGCAGCCTCAATTAGAAAACACGTGAAAGCGTTAGAAAACATTATTCCAGAGGAAAATAGGTGGAACCACATTGTTGCTATTTTAATATCGAAAAAACTAGATTCTGAAACTAAGAAGCATTGGTTAGCTTCCGACATCTCTAAAACAGATTATCAAGAAATTGACCTCATGCTTTCTTTCATCCTTGAACGGGCACACGAGTTGGACGAACATAGTTGTGATTCAAATAATACTCATAAATCAAGACCGCACAAGACTTTTTTCGCATCACCTCGCGACAAATGTTCATTTTGTTACAAGGATCATAATATAAGACATTGCCAAAACTTTTTAAAACTCAACGTTAGGGCTCGGATCAATGAGATCCAAAAAAGGCAGCAGTGCTTAAATTGCTTCCGCAAAGGTCACAATAGTAGCAGTTGTCTTTCAAATAATCGTTGCCTTACGTGCAAAAAGAAGCATCATACATTATTGCATATTGATACTGAGGAATCGGATGAGTCCATACCTAAAGCTAGCACCTCTAGTACACTCACGGCGCACGCTAATCAGAAAAGTCAAGCTATGCTATCAACCGCTTTAGTCAACATTCCTGACAAAAACGGCAAAATAATTGTTGCTTGCGCGCTTCTGGATAATGGTAGTCAAACAAGCTTCATTACCAAAAGTTTATTACAAAAATTAAACGTTCCCATTACTAATTCAGATGTAATAATAACAGGAATTAGTAATTCCGAAACTAAAATAAACAAGCAAGCAAAAATCACTTTGCATTCATCAACTAACAATTACAAAACGTTTGTAAATTGTCTGCTTATAGACAAAATAACCGACAAACTTCCACACATCACATTGGATATTGTCAATTTATCAATACCGCATAGCATAAAACTAGCAGATCCTAGTTTTAACGAACCACAATCTGTGGATTTATTGTTAGGAGCTGATATATTTTGGAACCTATTACGCGTCGGCAAAGCAAAATTATATAGTAATCGATTACATTTACAAAACACTTCGTTAGGTTGGATAGTGACCAAATATAAATCTTTTACTAATAATAATCATGCGCATTGCTATCACACATCCTTACAAACTCAAATTTCCAAGTTTTGGGAAATCGAGTCTGTTAAGGAATGTAGCACTTTAACCCTAGAGGAACAAGCATGCCAAGATCATTTCAACAAAACTACTACTCGAAACTCAGATGGTAGATTCATAGTTACATTACCATTAAAATTGCCCGCATCAGCTTTAGGAGATTCCAAAACCGCAGCTACCAAACGATTTCTTTCATTAGAAAAAAAATTTGACAAAAATAAACAATATAAATCTATGTATTCTGCATTCACTCATGAATATATACGATTAGATCACATGACTATTAACCCTATTCAGAATTCATCTGAACCTACATATTTTTTACCGCATCACGGTATAGGAGTTCTTAAAACAGCAATTACTAAACCCTTTCTTTTACGACAAAGAAAGCGTGTTACTAGTAAACATCATAAATTATTCATATTGTCAAATTACTCCATAGCCAAGTCAAATTCTATATTTGACAAATTTTCAAATTTTAAACCGATCAATAGCGTCACCGCGTATTGTTTACGTTTCATTCACAATTCCAGAAACAAGACAAACGGTATCTTTATGGTCACGGAATTGCATAATTCAATTCAATTACTTATGAAATTAACCAAAACAAATGTTTTATCATTAATCGCTAGAACCTTTGATCCACTCGCATTACTATTGCCTTGTGCCATACCATGCAAATTAATGATACAACAGCTATGGTTAATTAACTTACATACAAGGTCTAAATTATCATTTTTAAAATCACATCTATATGCCACAAACATCAACCTTGATGATTTCTATGTTGATAAGTTTCTGACTGGATCAAATGATCTATCAGAATTTAAGCTACGCTGTACTAAAAACATAGAAACATTAAGCAGTGCAGGATTTTACTTACGAAAATGGATGTCAAACGATCCTATTATTTTATTCGATTTAGACAACACTACTAAAGACCAACATTTTTATATAGATCACGCAGACTTAGAGCATTTCAAAACTTTAATTGTCAAATGGTGCTCAAAAACATACTGTTTCAAATACAATATCGCCCATTTTGATCCACCTGTAAAATTACCCGATATAAATGTTCTATCATTCATTGCCAAAATCTTTGATCCGCCTGGATTATTATCACCCTGCGTGATCTATCACCCGTTTAAGCTATTGAGACAACAATTATGGCTAACAAATCTACACTGGAATGATGAAATTCTAGAATATTTAATAAAAACATGGACTCTTTTAATAAAGCAATTACCTCATTATTAAAATATTCATTATTAACACAAACTTCATACAGTAAACATCTTTAAATATTATTAACTAGCATCTAGAACAGTAAACATCTAAATTATCAACTCTAACGTTCAACAGTCTAATAATCTAAACAATTATAATAAAATTAATATTATAAAGATTTTAATAGTGACTTGCATCACAGTAACATCGATACATATAGATATTCATTAAAGTTTCAATTATTGTAATTCGTCAAGTGTATTTGTATAATAAATGTTTTCTGTAAAATACTAGTGTTTCGCTGCTATTTGACTTAAAGTAAAATAAAAAATTGTTATTAAGTAATTAATAACAAAAAGGTCCTTCGAGAAGTTTTGGCGCAATCTACGCTATCAAAGGAGTTGGATGCAATCGAGCAATCCGAGATTTGGTAACCGTCAACATCGCAGATAAGCCAACCTCAAGCTTATATAGATCCATAGGTCCAAACTCACTCAACCAGATTCTCTTTACGTACTTTCTTTTAGCAGCCATTTGTTAAACAAATACTCTGATCGGGAGAGTGAGATTATCATTTAATAGCTTCTAGATAGATATAATTGAGATTTATTTTTTAAGTTCTCATTATTTTTTTATTATATAGTTCACATTAATTTTTACATAATTAAACTATTTACCTTAAAAACCTTCCATCGTCTTTACGGTTCGAAATTATTTACTCTTTGCGATTTCACCTGTTTTCCGTGTTTTATAAGTAATGATGTTTTATTTTATCATTTTTAACCCAAATAGTGCTTTAAATTTTAGATTCTCTTTACGTATTTTTCTATTGGCTTTCATTTGTTAAACAAATTTTCTGGTCGGGAGAGTGAGATTATCATTTGATTGCTTTTAGATAGGTATAATTGAGATTTATTATTTAAGTTCTTATTATTATTATATTATTTACTCTTAAATTTTAGATTCTCTTTACGTATTTTTCTATTGGCTTTTATTTGTTAAACAAATACTCTGGTCGGGAGAGTGAGATTATCATTTGATTGCTTTTAGATAGGTATAATTGAGATTTATTATTTAAGTTCTTATTATTATTTTATTATTTACTCTTAAATTTTAGATTCTCTTTACGTATTTTTCTATTGGCTTTCATTTGTTAAACAAATACTCTGGTCGGAAGAGTGAGATTATCATTTGATTGCTTTTAGATAGGTATAATTGAGATTTATTATTTAAGTTCTTATTATTATTATATTATTTACTCTTAAATTTTAGATTCTCTTTACGTATTTTTCTATTGGCTTTCATTTGTTAAACAAATACTCTGGTCGGGAGAGTGAGATTATCATTTGATTGCTATTAGATAGGTATAATTGAGATTTATTATTTAAGTTCTTATTATTATTTTATTATTTACTCTTAAATTTTAAATTCTCTTTACGTATTTTTCTATTGGCTTTCATTTGTTAAACAAATACTCTGGTCGGGAGAGTGAGATTATCATTTAATTGCTTTTAGATAGATATAATTAAGATTTATTATTTGAGTTCTCATTTTTATTTTATTATTTACCCTTAGATGAAAATGTTATATATATTGTATTGTGTGTACGAAGCGATGTACTCTTTGCCATTTTACCTGCTTTTCGTGTTTTAAAAGTAATAGTGTTATATTTCATTGTTTTCAAGCCAAATTGTAGTGTTCTTAAATTTTAAATTCTCTTTCCGTATTTTTCTTTTAGCAGTCATTTGTTAAACAAATACTCTGATCGGGAGAGTGAGATTATCATTTAATTGCTTTTAGATAGGTATAATTGAGATTTATTATTTAAGTACTTATTATTACTTTATTATTTACTTTTAGATGTAAGTGTTATATTTATTATATTGTATGTTATTGGCATTGTATTTGTTTTCAGATTACCACATATCCTTTTATGAATTCTTTCCTTTTTATAATCCTATGTTGGTCCTCTCCTCTCCCGACAACGAAGTTTCAAATTTATAAAATTCAGTCATATTCATATTGAAATAACTTCTACATAACTACATGCATGCTACATTATCATATGAATAATATATTTTACAAATTTGTTTCATATTCTTTACCTGCTCGCTGGTGTTGTCGCATGATTTATTTGATAACGTTTAGAAAAATACTTTTATTTACAAATCATTAATCGTAATACATTTTTACGTAATATATTTTTATTACAACGTTTGCAGATAAATTAACTAAAAAGAATATTTCCTTTTTAAATTATAAATTATGCTTTCATATTATTAATTATTAATACGAATATTGCTATTACAAATAATTAACATTAAATATTAATATTAATATAGTACATATTAAGTTTTAGGTATTTGCAACTAAGAAGTGTATAAAGTGTGTCTCGACCTACCAGTATGGAAGAATCATTTGTCTGAAATACGTTAAGAAGTAACCTAAAATACCTTTACGACACAATTATATATATCAGCATGATGATACAATCATATCATTATGCTGAGATTCTTTAAAATAACATAACATTCTCAGGTATTATGCTTTTTAAATAGATTAAACAAATGAATTAATGCTTTTGATGTTGCAAAACATTATTTTTGTGTTTAATTTTTGTGAAATAACTACTACAAATATTATTACTATTCTATATTATCCTTTTATTAAAAATAAATACAATATATTCTTCATGTTGTTTAAGACGAAAATGCAAGTACGATGTAAATTAATGTTATTGTAATTTACAGAGCGAAAAAAGAGCCGTGGCAATAAGAAGATTTTAGTTGATCGTGTATATTTATAAAATACAACAAAGACCCGGCTTACGGGAAATTCATTATCTATTATTCTGATAAACAATTCAATGAAGCAGATATTAGTGCTGTTCATCACATGTACAAACTGTAAGTGCATAATTTATTTGTTTTGCATTCAGTATATTTTCTTTATTTATTTATTTATTAAGAATGCTTCTTTTAGGAGGGGAATAATAAAGTGCTACTATTTAAATGCTAAACCTGGAATAGTAATGAGATAATAACCGCCAACATCACAGAATACTACTGTCCTACTATCACAGAAGATGTTATATCCACACCGATTAAGGCATGACAATCTGAAACGACAGTGCGTTAATAGCTATACGTTTATGAAGAAACAACAAAAATGATAACAACATGAAAAATACAAAGAATACTGTTTACTGGTCAATGAAGAAATAATTTTAATTATGTATATTAAAGTGTACGAAAAATGAAGACGATATATATAAATCTATATTTAATATATTTAACAGAAATATTTAAATTTAATTATGAAACATTTAAAAATTATTATAAAACTAGAATTTTAATTTTTTTTGATATGATATAATAAGTAAATCCTGTAGAATATTTGTTCCAATAAGCAATTTTAAAGTAGTAGATCATATTATAAGATGAAATACAACATTTTCATTTTAAAATATTTATTTATTTCATGTACGAGTATGATATCTAAAAAATAGCGATAGTGCTTTTCTAATTTTAATATGAAAAATTTGAAATGAAATTACGTATTACTTTATGAAATTCAAATAATATATATTAAACAGACGTCGCTTTGCGACGGGGTAAAAGCTAGTTTATATATATTGTTATTAATACAGTTGTAAGACCGTTCATATTCAATACCAGTACCGTGCTTTATTGTTTATAGTTATTTAACCCTATTTTGTCTTACAGTTTTAAAACACTACCTGAATTTACACGTAGTCTGAAAGTAGAAATATAATTAACAATGCTCACAAAAAAAAATGGTTCAATTGCCTATTTGAATAAGGTAAACCACTGGTTCTCAATTGATGTTCCACAGAATAATCGCGTTGAGGAACGTTTAAGAATATGTTACTTGAATGTATGAAACTAGATTATAACTGGAAGAATAATATTAAGCTGAGACAATATTTGTTTTTTTTTTTAATTTTTAATATCCTGGAAAAATTATGATTAATTTTATTGTTTTTAAGAAAAATTAAATATTAAAAAAAAAGTTTATATTATGTAGATTTATATATTTACTATTTTCCTTTAAAAAATAAAATCTATTAAACTTCTCTACGACATTTCATTTTTTGGGCAAGGTGAACCAGTATGAATGTCATTTCTCATAGAATTAATAAAAAATTAGTTACAGTTTTCCATATAATGTTTGAGTGAGCTCTATTTTTCACTATAAAAACGTGTAGAAACTACAAACAATAGAAGACCTATATAATCGAAAAGATCGGATTAGCTTTATACATATAAGAGCTGATGTTAAAATATGCTAAAGATGTTTTATCTTGTTTGAATGCTAAAACAAAAACATATATTTTAACAAATAAAATCATTAAAACAACTAAATTTTAATTTTATTATCTAAATATTAATTATTACGTGTTATAAAATTGTAATGAGTTTAGAGAAATGACAGTTGTTCAATATCATATAACGCAGCGGTTCGCAAACTTTTTACTTCGAGCCCCTTGCATAATCCAGCTGTAAGCCGGGCCCCCTACATGTAAGCGTACTATTTATTATAAGGGAGTCGCATTTTAACATTTTACAGTCAATTTTTATTTAGTTAAGTTTTGCACATTCTATGCATACTCTAATGAGGCAATATGTTTAATCGTACTCAAACAACAAATTCTATACAAAGAATTTCAATTTATTTAGGTATTTTAGCTACTATAATACATAATTGTTATTTGTAACTCAAAGCAATAATAATAAAAAGAGCTTCTGTGTAAAGGATGTAATGGTTTTGTTCTGCGCATAGTGTCAGTTCTGATAACGCTACTCTGATTCCCTTGGTAACATCCAGTCTTGAGCAATATTTACTCTTCATGGCAGCTAGAGCAGAAAACCCAGTTTCACAAGAGTGAGTGAGTATTGCGAATGGAGTGAGTATTTTCAATGCCCTTTCACTCAAAATTGGATGTTCCTTTTGTACACCAATAAAGAACGATGTGAGAGAAGATTCTTAAAACTTCTCACTCAAAAAGACACTCATCAACTGATGGTTTGAACGGGTTTTGAATCCATGCCAAACCGTCCAAGTTCTCATTAAAATATTTTTCCAAACAAGATTTGAGGATTTCTAAGTGTTTAAGAAAGCATAGTTTGAAGTAAAGTAAATTTAATTAATTTTTCAACCAAGCTTTGGGCACCCCATGAGCCTTCATTGCGCCCCCCTTAGGGGTCGCGCCCCACCCTTTGAGAACCGCTGATATAACGAATGGGCTTGTGTCCTCATATTTTAGTGGTCGATGTTTCAATTGTTGGTTGGAATTGATTTTAGTAAATGTGTATTGGCGTGTCTATTTTATTAAATATCTAAATATTGACGGAGATATAGCAATTAAAAGTTTGAATTGTAGTTTTAGCGCTGGAAATGGTCGGCCATATTTGTATGACGTCAAATGCATTTTAATGTCAGTTATTTGTTGAGTAGGTCAGTGCTGTAGTAATGTTCTGTAGCTGTTGGTAGTCAAATAATCAAGTTAAATCAAAGATTAATAAGTTTTTATTTTATTTAACAAGTTGGCAAGTTGCGATGGGCTACTATGGGCGCGTTTCACTAAGCAATCAAAACGATCACGGTCGCCAAGGTTGTACAGCAAAAAGTATGTTTTGATCGTTACAAAGCTTAGTGGAACGCGCCCTATGAAATTTGAGGAATCACATTGCACCACGAAATTGGAATAAATCCGCGTAACAAAGTCCCGCATAACATAACATTAACATAAGTTTTCTGAAAGCACTAATTGCGTAGTTAGTACCTTGTACGTTTTTTAAACATTTATACGAAGCTTATAAGAAATTACTCAGAAATTTTATGTGTCAAATAATTTTGGGTCAAATAACGCAAAAAATTAGAAAATCTAAAATATTTTATATTTTGTTGCAAAAAATATTTTTTTATTGTCAGGTTATATGAAAAATTATCTACTATATAAAAATAAGTCGGGTTTTCCTTCCTGACGTTATAACTCCAGAACGCACGAACCGATTTCCACGGTTTTGCATTCGTTGGAAAGGTCTCGGACTCCGTGAGGTTTATAGCAAAGAAAATTCAGGAAAAATTTCAACAGAAAAGCGGGAAAATCTTTTTTCACATACAGCGCCATCTCTGATACATAGCATAGATACAAACCAATATTTTAAGTAGATGGCGCCGGTGCGTGATACATTGTTTGACGGCTACTCATTGTTCTCTGCTCAGTTAATTTCATGTGACAAACCGGTATTGTGTTCACTGTGAAATTGTGAAAAAACAATTGATACTCCAACATGCAATATTTCCCGATCCAGTGCAATGAGAAAATTGTTGATGCAATGCAACCTCATTGTTTGGGATGAGTGCACAATGGCGCATAAGAAATCACTTGAAGCACTTAACTTCACACTGAAGGATCTTCGGCGAAATAACAACATCTTTGGCGGCTTAATGATATTGTTGGCAGGCGATTTCAGGCAGACGTTGCCAGTAATTCCCCGTGGAACGCCTGCAGATGAATTGAATGCTTGCCTGAAGGCATCACCTTTATGGAATAACGTAAAAACATTTTTGCTATCGCTAACCACTAATATGAGAGTTCAACTTCAAAATGATCAAAGTGCTGCACAATTTTCCAAACAATTGTTAGCTGTTGGAAATGGAAAAGTCCCAGTTGATGCGACATCTAGATTAAATACTCTTATCAACGACTTTTGCCGATTTGTAGACTCTTAATTAGCTCTTATTGAAAATGTTTTCCCAAACATTAGTGAGAATTATCAGAATTATGCTTGGTTAAGTCAACGAGCAATTCTTGCCGCAAAGAATAATGATGTACACGCACTGAATTTCACCATTCAATCAAAAATTGCTGGCGATTTGGTGACATACAAATCCGTTGATTCCATAACAAATCCCGATGTTGGAGTAAATTATCCAACGGAGTTTTTGAACTCTCTGGAGTTACCAGGATTTCCACCACATAACTTGCAACTCAAAGTTGGTACAGTTATTATGATATTGCGTAATTTGAATCCACCGCGACTTTGCAACGGTACTCGACTTTCGATAAAAAGACTTATGCCGAATTTGATTGAGGCAACCATTATTAACGGAAAGTACGCAGGTGAAAATGTATGTATTCCTCGAATACCAATGATTCCGACTGATCTTCTGTTTGACTTCAAACGATTGCAATTTCCAGTTCGCCTTGCGTTCGCAATGACAATTAACAAGTCGCAAGGCCAATCGCTTAGTGTTTGCGGGATAAACTTAGAAAATCATTGTTTTTCACATGTGCAGTTATACGTTGCGTGTTCACGAGTTGGGAAACCATCCGCTTTGTTTGTGTTAACGTCAGACCAAAAAACAAAAAATGTGGTTTACCAAAGAGCACTTCAATGAAACGGATAATTTGCGGACACGTATAACGCTTCGATTCAGTATTTACTTTGGATTCACTTTCATTTACTTAGAGAAGTTCAACTAAATAACACTAATCGAAATGAATTCATTACTGTTGTGAAATGAAATAAAATTTTTCCTTTTCAAATATAAAACAAAAAAAAAATATTCTTCATCTTTTAATCACCAAACGAAATGTTACATAAAAAGAAGCCATCTGATGGCGAAACGGAGTTCGCCGGGTTTGCTAGTTTTAATATATAGTAACCTTTGTTCAAACACATATTTTAGACAATGATTTTAATTTAAAAATAGAATTAAAATTTGAATTGAACTTGTATTGAAATATTTTATTGCCTCTAACAGAAATATTTTATTGCATTTAACAGACTTAGCACAGGCATTGTGATGAGGTATATATACGAGTATTTGTGTATGTTTGCCAATTGTGTCTAGTCACACTTCTTTAAATACCTGCACAGCCCTTTACAGTACTTGTGCTGCACATAATGTCATTTATTCTTAAAGACGGTCCTGGCTAGACATGATATCCTGTTTATATATATTAGTACTAGTGAAATAAATAATGTACACCAATGGTTTGTAGGATTGAAATGTGACCAGTACAAGTGCAGAACTAGTTATTCAGAGGCGCTTTGGAGTCCCAGTGGTTCTTAATTGATGTTCCACAGAATACTCGCGTTCTATGCACGTTCAACTAGATCTTACTTCAATGTATGAAAGTGGATTATAACTGGAAGAATAATATTAAGCTAAGACAAAATTTGTTTTTTTTTAAATCATGGAAGAAATTATAATTAATTTTATTGATTTTTATTTTTAAAATTGATAAAAAAGAAGATTATTATTTACATTAATATATTAACTGCACTTCAGCCTGAAAAAGTTCATTAAAAAAATTGTTTAACATTTTCCTCAAAAAATTAAAATCTCTGAAACTTTTCCACGAAATTTCATTTTTTGAGCAAGATATCCATGCGTCCTCAAAGAATTCATAAAAAATGAGTTACAATTTTCCATATAATATTTGTGTGAGCGCCATTTTTCACCATAAGAAGTATAGAAACTACAAAAAATATCAGGTTAGCTTTATGCATATAAGAGCTGATGTTACAATTTGCATTAATAATTCTAATATAATCTAATTCTAATATAATTTTTGATAAATATCCAAGTAGTGAAACATGATACATAGTATTTAGTCGTATTTCAATTGGTATATACGACTCAACCAAATTTTCTAGTTCCCGAAAAAATTCATCATATTATTACTTTAAAAAGTGTTAGAACCACTGGTAAAAGGCATCATAAATGCCATGCGAAAATTTACTTAAAGTGCATTTTTAAATTTTTATTGCTTGAGAGGTATAAATAACCAAGTACAAATACTTTCACAAATCACACTTTAACTTGAGAATTATGTAATATTTATTTATTGTTTCAAACTTATTATTAACAGTATATACAACGAACGAATATGAAGAATACTACAGTTTACCCCTGATTTGAATTCAATAAAATAATTCGTAATTTAATTTCCAATTTTAATTCCATTTTTATTTAAACTATAGTGGTACGTACTTAGTTTAGGAATTTTAGGTTAGGTTTAGGATTTCTTAATAGTACGCATAAAATGACAAATAAAACGATATGTTTTTGTTAACGATAGTATTTGTAACTAGAACAATTGGTTACAGTTACATTATATTTATTGTTATAAAAATAAGAATTTGTTTTCTTATAAAATAAAATAAATCATTAGGCAGTTCCTGCGTCGTCCTGTCAGGACGTATGAACAAAATATCAGGAAATGAACCAGACGTTTAATGCTTTAAAAAGGTGTAACAGTAACAGATATGTCCTTGTTTCTGCCATGGCATTTTATAAATATGTTGCTGCATTTATTGGTGAAACTGATTTCTTTTAAAATAAGTTCACCACACATTGGACACGTGTTGTTTTTATTGCACCACTGCCAGATACAACTCCTATGAAACACGTGACCGCAAGGAAGACGCCTGAAAGAATAGTTTAAAAACAAGTGGTTAATATTTAAATTGCCCTATAGATAAAATGAAACGGATCTATTTAGTAAGAAGATGTTGAAACTTACGTGATTATGTCTACGTCATCACTAGTCTTATATTTTTTAAGGCAGATTGTACAATCTGCTCTAGACGAATTTGCTGTCTCGGGAATATAGTGGCAAGTATTTTTAACCAAGACTAGTTTTCTTTCAATAGTTGTCACTTCTTTTGCAAGAGGCTAAACAAAATATAAATGGTGAAAATACAGCACGTTATCAATAATTGCCAAATTTACAAAACCTTTAATTTGAAAGTTCAGTAGTAGAAATTCATGATTGAACCAGAAATTTCAAATTTATTAGTACTACAATGTTTTATTTAAATTTATATGATTTAAGAAATATGAAATTCTTAAAAAAACACAAATTTACTTACCATTATTTCTATCATATCAGCCATTTTGAACTCACTGTAATATATATATTGGTTTTTATTTAAAAATGCTTCTAGTACCTTACTCTATGAAAGTTGACACACTTGTGAATAATTTCGAGTAGAACATTTCGTTTATATAGGCCCGGTTATATTACTAACTGCCTGGAGTTATTATCTCTGCATAAGTCTTAGGGTTAAGTAGTAGGGTTTTATAATAAGGATGTATAAGCGAGGGCGTGGTGTAATAGTAAATTTTGAAGGGTGGTAATAGGCTTGAGCATTTCCGGGTTAAAGGGAAAAAAATTATCACGTGACGTGAATTTTACATTTGGCAACACTGCTTTTCTTTGTTTATTTTTTTCCATGTGAAATTTGAATAAATTTAAATTTTTGACATTTAAAAATGTATATATCTCAAAAGCTTGACAAGAAAGGATTATTTTGTAAAGAACGACCACTAGAAATTGATAATAATTCATTTAATATGTGTTTGGAACTACGGTATGTATAATGATTGTATTTAATATTATATTTTATATTATTCATTAATACATGTAAATTGTTTACACATTTATTAGAAGTTTTCGGATGTTTGGTACTTTCACAATCATCAAACATACGCATTGAATTTTCCATAAAACCTCACTATGCAGTTTTAACTATTTAGGATCAATTGTTGAAGGCCGACTAAATATTGACATCAATAAAATAGCCAATGATATGTGGTGTGGTTCGTGTACTGATGGCCTGTCTTTGCGATTTGTAAAAAAAGAAGATGTCAGAAGATGTAAAAAAATGTCCGAGGTTAAAACTGTTGGTTGGAATTGATTTTAGTAAATGTGTATTGGCGTGTCTATTTTATTAAATATCTAAATATTGACGGAGATATAGCAATTAAAAGTTTGAATTGTAGTTTTAGCGCTGGAAATGGTCGGCCATATTTGTATGACGTCAAATGCATTTTAATGTCAGTTATTTGTTGAGTAGGTCAGTGCTGTAGTAATGTTCTGTAGCTGTTGGTAGTCAAATAATCAAGTTAAATCAGAGATTAATAAGTTTTTATTTTATTTAACAAGTTGGCAAGTTGCGATGGGCTACTATGGGCGCGTTTCACTAAGCAATCAAAACGATCACGGTCGCCAAGGTTGTACAGCAAAAAGTATGTTTTGATCGTTACAAAGCTTAGTGGAACGCGCCCTATGAAATTTGAGGAATCACATTGCACCACGAAATTGGAATAAATCCGCGTAACAAAGTCCCGCATAACATAACATTAACATAAGTTTTCTGAAAGCACTAATTGCGTAGTTAGTACCTTGTACGTTTTTTAAACATTTATACGAAGCTTATAAGAAATTACTCAGAAATTTTATGTGTCAAATAATTTTGGGTCAAATAACGCAAAAAATTAGAAAATCTAAAATATTTTATATTTTGTTGCAAAAAATATTTTTTTATTGTCAGGTTATATGAAAAATTATCTACTATATAAAAATAAGTCGGGTTTTCCTTCCTGACGTTATAACTCCAGAACGCACGAACCGATTTCCACGGTTTTGCATTCGTTGGAAAGGTCTCGGACTCCGTGAGGTTTATAGCAAAGAAAATTCAGGAAAAATTTCAACAGAAAAGCGGGAAAATCTTTTTTCACATACAGCGCCATCTCTGATACATAGCATAGATACAAACCAATATTTTAAGTAGATGGCGCCGGTGCGTGATACATTGTTTGACAGCTACTCATTGTTCTCTGCTCAGTTAATTTCATGTGACAAACCGGTATTGTGTTCACTGTGAAATTGTGAAAAAACAATTGATACTCCAACATGCAATATTTCCCGATCCAGTGCAATGAGAAAATTGTTGATGCAATGCAACCTCATTGTTTGGGATGAGTGCACAATGGCGCATAAGAAATCACTTGAAGCACTTAACTTCACACTGAAGGATCTTCGGCGAAATAACAACATCTTTGGCGGCTTAATGATATTGTTGGCAGGCGATTTCAGGCAGACGTTGCCAGTAATTCCCCGTGGAACGCCTGCAGATGAATTGAATGCTTGCCTGAAGGCATCACCTTTATGGAATAACGTAAAAACATTTTTGCTATCGCTAACCACTAATATGAGAGTTCAACTTCAAAATGATCAAAGTGCTGCACAATTTTCCAAACAATTGTTAGCTGTTGGAAATGGAAAAGTCCCAGTTGATGCGACATCTAGATTAAATACTCTTATCAACGACTTTTGCCGATTTGTAGACTCTTAATTAGCTCTTATTGAAAATGTTTTCCCAAACATTAGTGAGAATTATCAGAATTATGCTTGGTTAAGTCAACGAGCAATTCTTGCCGCAAAGAATAATGATGTACACGCACTGAATTTCACCATTCAATCAAAAATTGCTGGCGATTTGGTGACATACAAATCCGTTGATTCCATAACAAATCCCGATGTTGGAGTAAATTATCCAACGGAGTTTTTGAACTCTCTGGAGTTACCAGGATTTCCACCACATAACTTGCAACTCAAAGTTGGTACAGTTATTATGATATTGCGTAATTTGAATCCACCGCGACTTTGCAACGGTACTCGACTTTCGATAAAAAGACTTATGCCGAATTTGATTGAGGCAACCATTATTAACGGAAAGTACGCAGGTGAAAATGTATGTATTCCTCGAATACCAATGATTCCGACTGATCTTCTGTTTGACTTCAAACGATTGCAATTTCCAGTTCGCCTTGCGTTCGCAATGACAATTAACAAGTCGCAAGGCCAATCGCTTAGTGTTTGCGGGATAAACTTAGAAAATCATTGTTTTTCACATGGGCAGTTATACGTTGCGTGTTCACGAGTTGGGAAACCATCCGCTTTGTTTGTGTTAACGTCAGACCAAAAAACAAAAAATGTGGTTTACCAAAGAGCACTTCAATGAAACGGATAATTTGCGGACACGTATAACGCTTCGATTCAGTATTTACTTTGGATTCACTTTCATTTACTTAGAGAAGTTCAACTAAATAACACTAATCGAAATCAATTCATTACTGTTGTGAAATGAAATAAAATTTTTCCTTTTCAAATATAAAACAAAAAAAAAAATTTTCTTCATCTTTTAATCACCAAACGAAATGTTACATAAAACGAAGCCATCTGATGGCGAAACGGAGTTCGCCGGGTTTGCTAGTTTTAATATATAGTAACCTTTGTTCAAACATATATTTTAGACAATGATTTTAATTTAAAAATAGAATTAAAATTTGAATTGAACTTGTATTGAAATATTTTATTGCCTCTAACAGAAATATTTTATTGCATTTAACAGACTTAGCACAGGCATTGTGATGAGGTATATATACGAGTATTTGTGTATGTTTGCCAATTGTGTCTAGTCACACTTCTTTAAATACCTGCACAGCCCTTTACAGTACTTGTGCTGCACATAATGTCATTTATTCTTAAAGACGGTCCTGGCTAGACATGATATCCTGTTTATATATATTAGTACTAGTGAAATAAATAATGTACACCAATGGTTTGTAGGATTGAAATGTGACCAGTACAAGTGCAGAACTAGTTATTCAGAGGCGCTTTGGAGTCCCAGTGGTTCTTAATTGATGTTCCACAGAATACTCGCGTTCTATGCACGTTCAACAAGATCTTACTTCAATGTATGAAAGTGGATTATAACTGGAAGAATAATATTAAGCTAAGACAAAATTTGTTTTTTTTTAAATCATGGAAGAAATTATAATTAATTTTATTGATTTTTATTTTTAAAATTGATAAAAAAGAAGATTATTATTTACATTAATATATTAACTGCACTTCAGCCTGAAAAAGTTCATTAAAAAAATTGTTTAACATTTTCCTCAAAAAATTAAAATCTCTGAAACTTTTCCACGAAATTTCATTTTTTGAGCAAGATATCCATGCGTCCTCAAAGAATTCATAAAAAATGAGTTACAATTTTCCATATAATATTTGTGTGAGCGCCATTTTTCACCATAAGAAGTATAGAAACTACAAAAAATATCAGGTTAGCTTTATGCATATAAGAGCTGATGTTACAATTTGCATTAATAATTCTAATATAATCTAATTCTAATATAATTTTTGATAAATATCCAAGTAGTGAAACATGATACATAGTATTTAGTCGTATTTCAATTGGTATATACGACTCAACCAAATTTTCTAGTTCCCGAAAAAAATTCATCATATTATTACTTTAAAAAGTGTTAGAACCACTGGTAAAAGGCATCATAAATGCCATGCGAAAATTTACTTAAAGTGCATTTTTAAATTTTTATTGCTTGAGAGGTATAAATAACCAAGTACAAATACTTTCACAAATCACACTTTAACTTGAGAATTATGTAATATTTATTTATTGTTTCAAACTTATTATTAACAGTATATACAACGAACGAATATGAAGAATACTACAGTTTACCCCTGATTTGAATTCAATAAAATAATTCGTAATTTAATTTCCAATTTTAATTCCATTTTTATTTAAACTATAGTGGTACGTACTTAGTTTAGGGATTTTAGGTTAGGTTTAGGATTTCTTAATAGTACGCATAAAATGACAAATAAAACGATATGTTTTTGTTAACGATAGTATTTGTAACTAGAACAATTGGTTACAGTTACATTATATTTATTGTTATAAAAATAAGAATTTGTTTTCTTATAAAATAAAATAAATCATTAGGCAGTTCCTGCGTCGTCCTGTCAGGACGTATGAACAAAATATCAGGAAATGAACCAGACGTTTAATGCTTTAAAAAGGTGTAACAGTAACAGATATGTCCTTGTTTCTGCCATGGCATTTTATAAATATGTTGCTGCATTTATTGGTGAAACTGATTTCTTTTAAAATAAGTTCACCACACATTGGACACGTGTTGTTTTTATTGCACCACTGCCAGATACAACTCCTATGAAACACGTGACCGCAAGGAAGACGCCTGAAAGAATAGTTTAAAAACAAGTGGTTAATATTTAAATTGCCCTATAGATAAAATGAAACGGATCTATTTAGTAAGAAGATGTTGAAACTTACGTGATTATGTCTACGTCATCACTAGTCTTATATTTTTTAAGGCAGATTGTACAATCTGCTCTAGACGAATTTGCTGTCTCGGGAATATAGTGGCAAGTATTTTTAACCAAGACTAGTTTTCTTTCAATAGTTGTCACTTCTTTTGCAAGAGGCTAAACAAAATATAAATGGTGAAAATACAGCACGTTATCAATAATTGCCAAATTTACAAAACCTTTAATTTAAAAGTTCAGTAGTAGAAATTCATGATTGAACCAGAAATTTCAAATTTATTAGTACTACAATGTTTTATTTAAATTTATATGATTTAAGAAATATGAAATTCTTAAAAAAACACAAATTTACTTACCATTATTTCTATCATATCAGCCATTTTGAACTCACTGTAATATATATATTGGTTTTTATTTTAAAATGCTTCTAGTAGCTTACTCTATGAAAGTTGACACACTTGTGAATAATTTCGAGTAGAACATTTCGTTTATATAGGCCCGGTTATATTACTAACTGCCTGGAGTTATTATCTCTGCATAAGTCTTAGGGTTAAGTAGTAGGGTTTTATAATAAGGATGTATAAGCGAGGGCGTGGTGTAATAGTAAATTTTGAAGGGTGGTAATAGGCTTGAGCATTTCCGGGTTAAAGGGAAAAAAAATTATCACGTGACGTGAATTTTACATTTGGCAACACTGCTTTTCTTTGTTTATTTTTTTCCATGTGAAATTTGAATAAATTTAAATTTTTGACATTTAAAAATGTATATATCTCAAAAGCTTGACAAGAAAGGATTATTTTGTAAAGAACAACCACTAGAAATTGATAATAATTCATTTAATATGTGTTTGGAACTACGGTATGTATAATGATTGTATTTAATATTATATTTTATATTATTCATTAATACATGTAAATTGTTTACACATTTATTAGAAGTTTTCGGATGTTTGGTACTTTCACAATCATCAAACATACGCATTGAATTTTCCATAAAACCTCACTATGCAGTTTTAACTATTTAGGATCAATTGTTGAAGGCCGACTAAATATTGACATCAATAAAATAGCCAATGATATGTGGTGTGGTTCGTGTACTGATGGCCTGTCTTTGCGATTTGTAAAAAAAGAAGATGTCAGAAGATGTAAAAAAATGTCCGAGGTTAAAACATCACAACAAACCGCCACTGGTAAATGTGTTATTAATGGAGAAACTGCTATGGATAAATATTTCAATTTATTTTGTTTTTTATTCTTTAATTATGACTATTATTTTCTAGCAACTCTAACCGGTGGGATTAGAATAACTCATTTAAACAATATTCTAGTTTGCCCCAATATTCCAACAGTTGACCTTACTCTTCTAAAACGATATTAATCGATTTGATTTGCGTAGGGATGGCAATTGAAAATATTGCTCGAATAAGTTGCCGGAATTGCATGACAATAGAAAGAAGTTTCCCAATAGCTCATCAAAGGTATTACGATTCATTAACATTATTACAAACTAAGAAATGACTTATATTATTACTAATATAGCATTTTTTTCCTTAAAATATAGTTCTAAATCACCTAAAGTTATTTCAAAGAAGGATACAGTAGTGTTAATATTGAGTATAGATGCTGGGTAGCAAAAAAATGGGAGTAGGAAGAACGTATAATAGTTTAACTGGTAATAAATATTTAAGTTTAAAAATTTGTAAAATTTAATTATTTAGAATTATTACAATTGGTTTTTTTTAGGTCATTCTACGTTATTGCATATAGTACGAGAAATAAACAATGCATGAGATGTGAAAGAGGACATGATAAAAATGATCATGACTGCCGTGAAAATTTCAGTGGGAGTTCGAAGGCCATGGAGGCAGACATGACTGTTGAGATGCTTGTACGCAGTTATAAAGACAGTATAAAGACTTTACAGCTGAACGTGTAAAAATTGGCGTGTTAATTGGAGATGATGATTCAAGTAGCATTGCTAGATTACAGAGAGAAGCTGATCATCAAATTATAAAATGGTCTTATTTGAATCATGCTACATTTGATTACATTTTGTTACCAGTCGCAAAGAGGATTAGACATTGGAATTGAAAAGTTCAATTGCGATTAATAATGCAGCAGCAGTTGTGTTCTTTGATTTAGAAACCACCGGTTTTGGAAAAGCCAGTGAAACAAGCACGTTCCCCACACTTAACTGGCAAGTTGCGAGGGGCTACTATGGGCGCGTTTCACTAAGCAATCAAAACGATCACGGTCGCCAAGCAAGTTGTACAGCAAAAAGTATGTTTTGATCGTTACAAAGCTTAGTGGAACGCGCCCTATGAAATTTGAGGAATCACATTGCACCAAGAAATTGGAATAAATCCGCGTAACGAAGTCCCGCATAACATAACATTAACATAAGTTTTCTGAAAGCACTAATTGCGTAGTTAGTACCTTGTACGTTTTTTAAACATTTATACGAAGCTTATAAGAAATTACTCAGAAATTTTATGTGTCAAATAATTTTGGGTCAAATAACGCAAAAAATTAGAAAATCTAAAATATTTTATATTTTGTTGAAAAAATATTTTTTTATTGTCAGGTTATATGAAAAATTATTTTAATATATAGTAACCTTTGTTCAAACACATATTTTAGACAATGATTTCAATTTAAAAATAGAATTAAAATTTGAATTGAACTTGTATTGAAATATTTTATTGCCTCTAACAGAAATATTTTATTGCATTTAACAGACTTAGCACAGGCATTGTGACGAGGTATATATACGAGTATTTGTGTATGTTTGCCAATTGTGTATAGTCACACTTCTTTAGATACCTGCACAGCCCTTTACAGTACTTATGCTGCACATAATGTCATTTATTCTTAAAGACGGTCCTGGCTAGACATGATATCCTGTTTATATATATTGGTACTAGTGAAATAAATAATGTACACCAATGGTTTGTAGGATTGAAATGTGACCAGTACAAGTGCAGAACTAGTTATTCAGAGGCGCTTTGGAGTCCCAGTGGTTCTTAATTGATGTTCCACAGAATACTCGCGTTCTACGCACGTTCAACAAGATCTTACTACAATGTATGAAAGTGGATTATAACTGGAAGAATAATATTAAGCTAAGACAATATTTGTGTTTTTTTTTAAATCATGGAAAAAATTATAATTAATTATATTGATTTTTATTTTTAAAATTGATAAAAATGAAGATTATTATTTACATTTATATATTAACTGCATTGCAGCCTGAAAATGTATATTGAAAAAATTGTTTAACATTTTCCTCTGAAAAGAAAAATCTCTGAAATTTTTCCACGAAATTTCATTTTTTGAGCAAGGTTAATATCCATGCGTCCTCAAAGAATTCATAAAAAATGAGTTACAATTTTCCATATAATATTTGTGTGAGCGCCATTTTTCACCATAAGAAGTATAGAAACTACAAAAAATATCAGGTTAGCTTTATGCATATAAGAGCTGATGTTGTTACAATTTGCATTAATAATTCTAATATAATCTAATTCTAATATAATTTTTGATAAATTTCCAAGTAATGAAACATGATACATAGTATTTATTTGTATTTCAATTGGTACATACGACTCAACCAAATTTTCTAGTTCCCGAAAAGAAATCATCATATTATTACTTTAAAAAGTTTTAGAACCATTGGTAAAAGGCATCATAAATACCATGCGAAAATTTACCTAAAGTGCATTTTTAAATTTTTATTGCTTGAGAGGTATATAGCAGTATGAAATAATTTGTTTTCTTATATTTCAACTAGCCTTAAACCAGTGAAGACAGAAATATTTTTGTTCCTTGGTTCGTGAAAACTTTGCTTTTGTGCAAGTATCAATCTACAACACGTCCTGATAAAAACGAAACACGTTACACATAAACTGTAAGTTTGAATTAATACTTTATTAATAGCTAGTATATTTCTTAATTTCTTATTTTTGTTAATCAGTAGTTTATTTTAATTGTCGTTTTTATATTATTAGTTTAATATATTTAGCAAACTGCCAAAAAGCTTTGTGTTTTCAATTACAAAGTAAAATCGAAAGGAAACTCTATTACGCCTGCAAGCATAGTTAACGCAATAATTTGCTTGTTTCAAAAAGCATATGAATTTATTTGTAGTCGGAAACGTTTAATTAGTAGCTGATTTTCTTGTAAAAGTTTAACGAGGAGAGAAATAGATGAAATAAAACGTATTATCAATTCAGAAATTCCTTGTTCGCCTGATGAAACACCTAGAACCAAAGACAGAGATATTAGAATTTTTTTTAGTGTGAGTAGTAATATCTTAACAGCAGAGTCTAAATATTTTCATAATTCGCTAAATATATTACTTGATGAAAATGGCTAATGTTTACCGGAAAATATTAATAATTTTGATGGTATAGATGAATTAATTGTAGATGAAAATAGTCAATTAATTATAATTGAACCTAAAATTAATAATATTATTTCTCGAAATAAGGATATAGATATTAGCATTTTAAATAACCACCACAATAATATTTCCATAATAGAGTCCAACGCTGTAATTAATTCGTCAAATACTTGTATATTTCTTAATAAGGTAATTATTAGATACGACTACCCTCTTTTGTTTTTCACTTTGTAAAAAGACTACTGCATTTTTAATTTATTTTATCATATTCTCAAACCCATCACATTTATTTATAATTTTTTAGAATCTTGGGAAGTAAGTATTACACTGGCCAATAGTAACGAAATTATGCGTAAAATAATGTCAAATGTAACATTTTTTGGTCAACTTTAACCCTCAATATCTCCTATTTATTAATTAAAAGTGGTAAAATAATTATTACGTAGTGAATTTGACATGTTTGAGAATACAATAAGCATAATAAAACATATAAAAATGCAGTAGTTTTTTTACAAAGTGAAAAACAAAAGAGGCTAGTCGTATCTAATAATTACCCTTAATAATAATGACATATGTTTATTAATGAATTGTTTAAATTTTGTTAGTAGTAATTTAGTATAGTCTGTGGTAGTAATGCAAAAACACATTTGATTATTTGGTTTATGGGTATAAATAGGTACTAGAAATTTAAAAGAATTTGAAGACTTCTTTAAAACAAGTATTGCATTATGTATGAGCAATTAAATTGAAATTTAAAATTGATAATTTAGATTCCAAAGATAACATAATAATAAATTAATAAACACAGGTAATTAGTGGTAATGCTGAATTGCTTGCTCGTAATGACGAACATAAAAAATGATGCAACAAAATATAAGTCCCCAATTTACAAACATTTTAAATCTAAAGTTTCCGAAATGAACGAAGACGAAGATAAAAAGGTTATTAATATCGATAGCAATGAGTACTTTATTTCGAAGTATATTAATTATTTAACTGAAGATAAACTTCCATTCGCCGCGGTAAGGAATGGCATAAATGTTAATTAGGTGGTTTTAATATTAAACTGATGGTAGTAACTCTTTTTTTGAAAGTTGGTTCAGATTAGTAAAGCACAACTTTTATGGGAACCAGAAACCACTAAAGTTAGATAGATTTGTAATACGATTTCATGAATGCCTTAAGAAATTATTTAAACAGGTTGAATTTCCAACTAATAAAGTTTCTTTATATAGAAAAAACAACAAATCAAATGTAGAATTACCCGAAGAAAAATGGGCGCGACGGCAAACCCTTAAAAGACGTAAAACGTATTTTGTTTCGGATAGAAATGGTATAAAAATATCCAATCTGCCAAACCAATACCAGGTAAGTTAGTTAACAACCGCGCGATTCATTGGAAGATTCTAATAAAATAGAGGATGTAATTGTATATTCTTTTACATATATAAGTCGAAAAGAATTTCATTGTGAGGCAAGTATTTCTATTTTTAATTGTTCATTTTATACAAATTTAAAAGCGACGAGTTTAAAAAATGGAATTTAAAACAAAATTGTGAAAGCTTTAAATTGAGGCTTTTACCTATCATTCAATTTGACCATTAGACATTTATAGTAGTAATTATAAGAAAAAAATTCTTGTCTATTTAGATTATATTTCGGGAAATAACAAAATGTGAAAAAATGGCTCATTTGATAAAGTAAAAATATTTATTAGTAGCGTTATAAAAGCATATCTTGGTATTTTCAGAAATAATTGGTATTTATACCTGTTAAGTACACAATTCTAAAAAATTAAAATTAAAATAGAACTATTTAAAATAATAAAATAAAGTTTAACTCTCACAATTTTACTGATTCAAATTTAGCTCTCACACATAAAATATTATTCACTTTCTATATAAGTTATCATGTGTTCCAAATTTTTTGGTAAACAAATAATTCTATTTATTTTACCAATTCGATTTTGTTGTTTGTTGGATATTGAATATATATTTATATTATTGAAGGGTTTTGTTAGATATTGAGGATTAAAAATCAAAAGAAAAAATTATAAGAAATGTCAAAATAAATATACTGAAGTTGTGATATGAGTTTAAAAGTCTGATATTAGAGAACTTATCATCATGTTTTGATTGTATCAACCGGCGTTGTCGTATGTGTTAAATTTAGTTAATAAGTGTGTGTGTAATGTGAGTCTATCGTAACAATTACCGTTTTCTACAAATTACTTATAAGGAGTTGTAATAAAATAATTTTAACTTCAATAAAAATAACATATGCTGCTAATGTCTAAGCAAAATATTCGTTAAAAGATATAATTAATATTAAGTAACTCCAGAGTGATATTATTATTTAAACATTATAAAGAAACAATTTCCGTACAAACTAATTTCGTAAGCATCGCGTAACCATTCAAAGTCGTAAGAATCTGCATATGTTAATAATATAATAAATATAAAATATGACAAATAACTTAATACTTAATACAAATAGTTAATATAACCAAACCGCTGCCAAATTGTTTCTAGTAAAAAGCATTTTGCTATTCCAAATATTGTTACCGCCCAAATGATTTAAGGCAAAACACTTCGCTATAATAAATAACAGTTTACGTTTGATAATAAGAATTATTCCATCATCAACATTGTCGCAGATGTATATTATATATTATATTCAATATAACCTCGCATTAGCAAACTTACAATAAATTTATTTAGTAGAACTCATCGTTATCATAGAATTTAGTATCTAACATTATTACCTGGTTTAAACCTATCGTCGCAATAAAATCAATTTCAATTTTTCACCCTATCTTTTTTTGTGCATTCGGTGGTTCTATGCATTCCCGTGCATTTCACACATTTTTCTTCCAAGTTGCAACTTACTTGGGTGTGGCCAAACTGTTGGCATCTGTAGCACTGTATGCCCTCACTTTTTGTTTTGTACTTTGCAAATTGTACTTTAATATGTGAAATGTCTTTGACCTGCATGTTTAGGTCTCTCACTGTTGTGCTGCCTCGTGTGAAATATAGGAGATATGGCACTGTATGTCTAGTAGATTCGGTTTTGGTTTTCAACATGGCTGTCTTTAAGATATGCAGACCTTTTCCTTTAGGCTTCTCTGTTATTAGTGCTGCATCCATTTGGGAAAGGCCATATAGAACACATTTATAATCTCTTTCGTCTTATATCTTGTAGGTAAAGAAGGCGGTTCCGGTATCTTTTAGTACCTTATTAACATTTTTAAAGTCTTCTAGCGTTGTCGTTATTAGCACTAGGTCACCACTTGGTTTAAACTTAATGTTATATTTTGCCTTGGCGTGTTGTTTTATCAGTTGGAATAATATGTTTGCGTCTGGTGATGAATATTTAATTATTATTGGTGGTATTGCTGTTTTTTTTCGGGCTGCCTGGGTTGTTGTAGTTTGTGGTTGGTTATTTGTGGGTGTTCCACGGGTTGTACTTGTCTCTGTTTGGGTTAGCAGAGGATTATATCTGTTTTCTATCGTTACCTATGGTGTTTGATTATCGTCGGTGCGTCGACGTTTAGCTGCTCTTCTTTTATTTACTTCAATCCATTGTTCCTCCACGGAACTTTCTGGATTGTCATGGGTGTTCATGTTGATGTCTGCTTTTTCTATTTCTTCATGTGTTGTGGCTGCCTTTCGGCAGTCCTCCGTGGGTGTTATGTTTCTATATGCGTCTTCTATGTATTGTTCTACTGAATATATCATTCTCTTTTCTAATTAAACTTGTTTATTTTTCTATGTTTTTTATAAATTCATTTTACTTTCATATATTCACTTCACTTTTAATTTTTGTTTTTGGGTATGCACATGTACATATAACCTATAATTTCTTTTTTTTTTTTTAAGAAAATAAGAATTTTAGGTTAGTCGACTGTCACTACACTTACACTGTTCTGCTTCCACCTATCGTAGTCGTAGAACCATAGTTTATAACATTATTACATAGAACAAACCTATCGTCGCAATGCAATCAATTAAGTTAGTAGTACTAATCGTTGTCGTAAAACCATAGTTTATAACATTATTACCTAGAACACACTTATTGTTGCAATACAAACAATTTAGTTAGTAGTACCTATCGCTGTCGTAGAACCATAGTTTATAACATTATTACCTAGACCAAACCTATCGTTGCAATACAATCAATTTAGTTAGTAGTACTTATCGCTGTCGTAGAACCATAGTTTATAACATTATTACCTAGAACAAACCTATTGTTTCAATACATTCAATTTAGTTAGTAGTACCTATCGTTGTCGTAGAACCATAGTTTATAACATTATTACCTAGAACAAACCTATCGTTGCAATACAATCAATTTAGTTAGTAGTACTTATCGCTGTCGTAGAACCATAGTTTATAACATTATTACCTAGAACAAACCTATTGTTTCAATACATTCAATTTAGTTAGTAGTACCTATCGTTGTCGTAGAACCATAGTTTATAACATTATTACCTAGAACAAACCTATCGTTGCAATACAATCAATTTAGTTAGTAGTACTTATCGTTGTCGTAGAACCATAGTTTATAACAATATTACCTAGAACAAACCTATTGTTGCAATACAATCAATTAAGTTAGTAGTACTTATCGTTGTCGTAGAACCATAGTTTATAACATTATTACCTAGAACAGACCTATTGTTGCAATACAATCAATTAAGTTAGTATTACCTATCGTTGTCGTAGAACCATAGTTTATAACATTACTACCTAGAACAAACCTATCGTCGCAATACAATCAATTTAGTTAGTAGTACTTATCGTTGTAGTAGAACCATAGTTTAAAACATTATTACCTAGAACAAACCTATCGTTGCAATACAATCAATTTAGTTAGTAGTACTTATCGTAGTCGTAGAACCATAACTTATAACATTATTACCTAGAACAAACCTATTGTTGCAATACATTCAATTTAAATAGTAGTACCTGACGTTGTCCTAGAACCATAGTTTATAACATTATTACCTTAAACAAACATATCGTCGCAATACAATCAATTAAGTAAGTAGTACTTATCGTAGTCGTGGAGCCATAGTTTATAACATTATTACCTCGTTTAAACCTATCGTCACAATACAATCAATTAAGTTAGTAGTACATATCGTTGTCGTAGAACCATAGTTTATAACATTATTACCTAGAACAAACCTATTGTTGCAATACAATCAATTTAGTTATGAGTACTTATCGTTGTAGTAGAACCATAGTTTATAACATTCTAACCTAGAACAAACCTATCGTTGCAATACAATCAATTTAGTTAGTAGTACCTATCGTTATCGTAGAACCATAGTTTATAACATTATTACCTAGAACAAACCTATCGTCGCAATACAATCAATTTAGTTAGTAGTACTTATCGTTGTCGTAGAACCATAGTTTATAACATTCTAACCTAGAACAAACCTTTCGTCGCAATACAATCAATTTAGTTAGTAGTACTTATCGTTGTAGTAGAACCATAGTTTATAACATTCTAACCTAGAACAAACCTATCGTTGCAATACAATCAATTAAGTTTGTAGTACCTATCGTTGTCCTAGAACCATAGTTTATAACGTAATTACCTAGAACAAACCTATCGTTTCAATACAATCAATTTAGTTAGTAGTACTTATCGTAGTCGAAGAACCATAGTTTATAACATTATTACCTCGTTTAAACCTATCGTCGCAATACAATCAATTAAGTTAGTAGTACATATCGTTGTCGTAGAACCATAGTTTATAACATTATTACCTAGAACAAACCTATTGTTGCAATACATTCAATTTAAATAGTAGTGCCTATCGTTGTCGTTGAACCATAGTTTATTACATTATTACCTAGAACAAACATATCGTCGCAATACAATTAATTAAGTTAGTAGTACATATCGTTGTCGTAGAACCATAGTTTATAACATTATTACCTCGTTTAAACCTATCGTCGCAATAAAATCAATTTAGTTAGTGGTACCTATTGTTGTCGTAGAACCATAGTTTGTTTATAACATTATTACTTAGAACAAACCTATCGTTGCAATACAATCAATTTAGTTAGTTGTACCTATCGTTGTCGTAGAACCATAGTTTATAACATTATTACCTAAAACAAACCTATCGTTGCAATACAATCAATTTAGTTATTAGTACCTATCGCTGCCGTAAAACCATAGCTTATAACATTATTACCTAGAACAAACCTAACGTTGCAATACAAACAATTTAGTTAGTTGTACCTATCGTTGTCGTAGAACCAAAGTTTATAATATTATTACCTAGAACAAACCTATTGTTGGAATACAATCAATTAAGTTAGTAGTACTTATCGTTGTCGTAAAACCATAGTTTATTACATTATTACCTAGAACACACCTATTGTTGCAATACAATCAATTTAGTTAGTAGTACCTATCGCTGTCGTAGAACCATAGTTTATAACATTATTACCTAGACCAAACCTATCGTTGCATTACAATCAATTTAGTTAGTAGTACTTATCGCTGTCGTAGAACCATAGTTTATAACATTATTACCTAGAACAAACCTATTTGTTAAGTACACAATCCAAAAAATTAAAATTAAAATAGAACTATTTAAAATAACTAGCTTTTACCCCCGTCGCAAGCGACGTTTGTTTTTTGTGAGTGGCTTGAATTTTAAGTCAAAATTTAATTTTTAAATTGAAATAATAAATAAACTCGTCCTATATTGATTTAACATTTAATAACAATTAATTTTTCATACAAACTGACTAAGAAAATACATTTTTTATATCAAAATAAAAAATATTTTGAATTTATGCGATATTTGAACAACTTGAACAACTCAAAATTTGGAATTTTTTTTTCGATTCGTAAATAAGTTGCCAAGGTTAGCCTATATTCAAAATTTCAACTTTCTAGCACAATTTTTACTCTCGGCAAATACTGCCCCCGTGCCCCCCAATAAAATTTTAAAATTTTGAATTTTTTTTTTATAAATAATATACTTAATTATTCTAGAATCCAGAAAATGAATTTTCTCCAAAGTTCCCTACCGGGCCCCCGAATTTCTTTAACCCCCCCTTTTTCAATTTTTGAATTTCTAATTTTTGAGAAATGTCAGCATTGAATACCTTAATACACATGCAAAATTTCAACTTTTTATCTTATACGAATTAAAAGTAATACAGCAAAAAAGGGATCACTTTTTTTCCAGTTTTTCCAAAATTACGGGTTTCCAGGAAATTCAGAAAAAAATCCGGGGACGCCAAAAGTCTTAGAATTTTTTTCTCTACAAAATAGGAAATTTTTAAAAACTGCCCTGGAGCCGTTTTCGAGATGCCATACAAAATTCGTACCAAACATATAAACACATAAACATATAAGAATATAAATATACACCTGGGACATTATAATATACTTGAGTTTACCCCCGTCGCAATGCGACGTCTTTTTGGCGTGTATCATTTAAATCCAATAAAATAATTCGTAATTAAATTTCATATTTAACTGTTCTATTTTTAAATTGAAATAATAAATAAACTCGCGCACATATACACACATATAAATTGACTAAAAAAATATTTTTTTTTTTTCAAAATAAAAAATATTTTCAATTTATGCGTTATTTGACCAACTTTTTTTCAAAATTTGGGATTTTTTTTTTCGATTCGTAAATAAGTTACCAAGGTTAGCCTACATACAAAATTTCAATTTTCTAGCACAATTTTTACTCTCGGCAAATACTGCCCCCGTGCCCCCCAATAAAATTTTGAAATTTTGAATTTTTTTCTAATAATAATATACTTAATTATTCTAGAATCCAGAATATGAACTTTCTCCAAAGTTCCCTACCGGGCCCCCGAATTTCTTCAACCCCCCCTTTTTCAATTTATGAATTTCTACTTTTTGAGAAATGTCAGCATTAAGTACCTTAATACACATGCAAAATTTCAACTTTCTATCTTTTACGAATTTAAAGTAATACAGCAAAGAAGGGATCACTTTCTTTCCAGTTTTTCCAAAATTACGGGTTTCCAGGAAATTCAGGGAAAAATCCGGGGACGCCAAAAGTCTTAGAATTTTTTTCTCTACGAAATAGGAAATTTTTAAAAACTTCCCTGGAGCCGTTTTCGCGCTGCCATACAAAATTCACTACCAAACATATAAGATCATAAGAATATAAACAAACAGTTGGAACATTATAATATAGGATAAAGTAAAGTTTAACTCTTAGAATTCAATACAATTTTACTGTTTCAAAATTAGCTCTTTTTTTTTTTTTTACAATTGTTCAAATTTTAATTCATTCCAGATATAATTCATACATTTTCAACAACAGAACAATGTATTTATACATATTTCAATATTTTAAAACGACGCCACGATAACTAATTTACAAGTCAACTACATTTTTTTTTTTTTTTGTATCCCTTTTTTTCTTTTTAATACATAAAGCTATAACTGGATTGGAACAGTTTAATAGCAGTGAGCTTAAGTAGTGCTTCTTCAAAGATAATATCGATGTATTAAGTATCGATAAATTAGGGTAGGAGTTTTCATTCATAGGAGGTAGGCTGCATTCAGGTAGTACTATCTGTAGCTTCTATTCCAGGCCTCAACAAAATTACAGTACCTCTATTATTTATGCCAATGTTCGAGATATAGGAATAAGGTTTGAAGAAACTTAAATTTTCTATATTAACTTCTTGTAATAAAATTATGTCCAAATCGTGGTCATATTAAAAGATATTGAATAGATAAAGGTTATTCAATTGTTTTATCTTTTACATCTAGTGCTTTTCCTGTCACTTTTTTTTGTTTCTTTGGTCGTTTGCTATTTTTCTTATCTTATTTTTCCAATCCTCTTTCCATTTTGGATGCAGCGGAATTATCTGAGCAATCTTCAATTTCAGAATTTGCCAATGGATCTTCATTTGACGATGATTCTACAATTTTTCTCTTAATATCCTTGTGTGCTGTAGGAATTTTGGACAAATTGTCATTATTATTTACAATCGCAATAGTATCATCATTAATAGCTGTTGAAATAATTTTTGTTTCATTTTGCGTATTCTTTGGCATTAAGGGTGGAAAAATTGAATTATTGACAAAACTTAATTCTTCATTTTTTGATTCAGTTGGAACAACACAATCAGTTACCGCTTTGTCATTCATTGTATTCCCCGCAATGGCTGCATAGCTGCGTGCAAAACCATTTGAATTTATTCTGTTGCTTATTTTAGCAGGGCAATTTTGTCCTAAATGGTCTTCTTTATCACAAAACCTACAAGTTTTCTTTTGGGTAGCATAGCTAGCCCAAACCTTTCTACCAATCATTTGTATATACGATGGGATTTCTTTCTTTAAAATCATCTTTATTGATCTTGTTCCGTTATAAACTGGGAAAGGCATATCTTTACCCCAAGTTTCTTTTTTGATGCTAATAACTGTACCATATCCTTGTATTGCATATTGAATCGTTATATCTTGAATTTCATATTCTATATTGTGCATTCTTACAATTGTGAATTTATCTGCTCTTTCTATATAAACATTATAATTATTGTCGTCCGTACCTTTGTAAATTATTTTCCCATTTGTCATTTCAATAAAGTTATCAATTAATAAATGTTCTGCAATTTTCACGATCATCCTGTTTCCATTCACTTGGATAGCCATCACATCTTCCACTGATAATTTCAATTCGTTTTTTAAAAATAAGTGTAATTCAGTAAACGTCATTCTATAAGTTACTTCGACGAAGTCTACACTTATGGTATTTTTCCTATTACTATTTTCCATTTTTTTTTATTCAAATCAAATTCTTATACCTTTTTATTAATTTATGATAGTTTATTTATATAATATAAACTATTTAATTAATTTTTAAATACATTTATTTTTTAATGTGTGGAAAGGAAGTTTATTCCAGAAAAAACAAATGACTGTCTGATGTATTAAAACGATAGGTTTGTTCTAGTTAATAATGTTATAAACTATGGTTCTACGACAGCGATAAGTACTACTAACTAAATTGGTTGTATTGCAACGATAGGTTTGTTCTAGGTAATAATGTTATAAACTATGGTTCTACGACAACAATAGGTACTACTAACTAAATTGATTGTAATGAAACGATAGGTTTGTTCTAGGTGATAATGTTATAAAGAATTATCAGAATTATGCTTGGTTAAGTCAACGAGCAATTCTTGCCGCAAAGAATAATGATGTACACGCACTGAATTTCACCATTCAATCAAAAATTGCTGGCGATTTGGTGACATACAAATCCGTTGATTCCATAACAAATCCCGATGTTGGAGTAAATTATCCAACGGAGTTTTTGAACTCTCTGGAGTTACCAGGATTTCCACCACATAACTTGCAACTCAAAGTTGGTACAGTTATTATGATATTGCGTAATTTGAATCCACCGCGACTTTGCAACGGTACTCGACTTTCGATAAAAAGACTTATGCCGAATTTGATTGAGGCAACCATTATTAACGGAAAGTACGCAGGTGAAAATGTATGTATTCCTCGAATACCAATGATTCCGACTGATCTTCTGTTTGACTTCAAACGATTGCAATTTCCAGTTCGCCTTGCGTTCGCAATGACAATTAACAAGTCGCAAGGCCAATCGCTTAGTGTTTGCGGGATAAACTTAGAAAATCATTGTTTTTCACATGTGCAGTTATACGTTGCGTGTTCACGAGTTGGGAAACCATCCGCTTTGTTTGTGTTAACGTCAGACCAAAAAACAAAAAATGTGGTTTACCAAAGAGCACTTCAATGAAACGGATAATTTGCGGACACGTATAACGCTTCGATTCAGTATTTACTTTGGATTCACTTTCATTTACTTAGAGAAGTTCAACTAAATAACACTAATCGAAATGAATTCATTACTGTTGTGAAATGAAATAAAATTTTTCCTTTTCAAATATAAAACAAAAAAAAAAATTTTCTTCATCTTTTAATCACCAAACGAAATGTTACATAAAAAGAAGCCATCTGATGGCGAAACGGAGTTCGCCGGGTTTGCTAGTTTTAATATATAGTAACCTTTGTTCAAACACATATTTTAGACAATGATTTTAATTTAAAAATAGAATTAAAATTTGAATTGAACTTGTATTGAAATATTTTATTGCCTCTAACAGAAATATTTTATTGCATTTAACAGACTTAGCACAGGCATTGTGATGAGGTATATATACGAGTATTTGTGTATGTTTGCCAATTGTGTCTAGTCACACTTCTTTAAATACCTGCACAGCCCTTTACAGTACTTGTGCTGCACATAATGTCATTTATTCTTAAAGACGGTCCTGGCTAGACATGATATCCTGTTTATATATATTAGTACTAGTGAAATAAATAATGTACACCAATGGTTTGTAGGATTGAAATGTGACCAGTACAAGTGCAGAACTAGTTATTCAGAGGCGCTTTGGAGTCCCAGTGGTTCTTAATTGATGTTCCACAGAATACTCGCGTTCTATGCACGTTCAACTAGATCTTACTTCAATGTATGAAAGTGGATTATAACTGGAAGAATAATATTAAGCTAAGACAAAATTTGTTTTTTTTTAAATCATGGAAGAAATTATAATTAATTTTATTGATTTTTATTTTTAAAATTGATAAAAAAGAAGATTATTATTTACATTAATATATTAACTGCACTTCAGCCTGAAAAAGTTCATTAAAAAAATTGTTTAACATTTTCCTCAAAAAATTAAAATCTCTGAAACTTTTCCACGAAATTTCATTTTTTGAGCAAGATATCCATGCGTCCTCAAAGAATTCATAAAAAATGAGTTACAATTTTCCATATAATATTTGTGTGAGCGCCATTTTTCACCATAAGAAGTATAGAAACTACAAAAAATATCAGGTTAGCTTTATGCATATAAGAGCTGATGTTACAATTTGCATTAATAATTCTAATATAATCTAATTCTAATATAATTTTTGATAAATATCCAAGTAGTGAAACATGATACATAGTATTTAGTCGTATTTCAATTGGTATATACGACTCAACCAAATTTTCTAGTTCCCGAAAAAATTCATCATATTATTACTTTAAAAAGTGTTAGAACCACTGGTAAAAGGCATCATAAATGCCATGCGAAAATTTACTTAAAGTGCATTTTTAAATTTTTATTGCTTGAGAGGTATAAATAACCAAGTACAAATACTTTCACAAATCACACTTTAACTTGAGAATTATGTAATATTTATTTATTGTTTCAAACTTATTATTAACAGTATATACAACGAACGAATATGAAGAATACTACAGTTTACCCCTGATTTGAATTCAATAAAATAATTCGTAATTTAATTTCCAATTTTAATTCCATTTTTATTTAAACTATAGTGGTACGTACTTAGTTTAGGAATTTTAGGTTAGGTTTAGGATTTCTTAATAGTACGCATAAAATGACAAATAAAACGATATGTTTTTGTTAACGATAGTATTTGTAACTAGAACAATTGGTTACAGTTACATTATATTTATTGTTATAAAAATAAGAATTTGTTTTCTTATAAAATAAAATAAATCATTAGGCAGTTCCTGCGTCGTCCTGTCAGGACGTATGAACAAAATATCAGGAAATGAACCAGACGTTTAATGCTTTAAAAAGGTGTAACAGTAACAGATATGTCCTTGTTTCTGCCATGGCATTTTATAAATATGTTGCTGCATTTATTGGTGAAACTGATTTCTTTTAAAATAAGTTCACCACACATTGGACACGTGTTGTTTTTATTGCACCACTGCCAGATACAACTCCTATGAAACACGTGACCGCAAGGAAGACGCCTGAAAGAATAGTTTAAAAACAAGTGGTTAATATTTAAATTGCCCTATAGATAAAATGAAACGGATCTATTTAGTAAGAAGATGTTGAAACTTACGTGATTATGTCTACGTCATCACTAGTCTTATATTTTTTAAGGCAGATTGTACAATCTGCTCTAGACGAATTTGCTGTCTCGGGAATATAGTGGCAAGTATTTTTAACCAAGACTAGTTTTCTTTCAATAGTTGTCACTTCTTTTGCAAGAGGCTAAACAAAATATAAATGGTGAAAATACAGCACGTTATCAATAATTGCCAAATTTACAAAACCTTTAATTTGAAAGTTCAGTAGTAGAAATTCATGATTGAACCAGAAATTTCAAATTTATTAGTACTACAATGTTTTATTTAAATTTATATGATTTAAGAAATATGAAATTCTTAAAAAAACACAAATTTACTTACCATTATTTCTATCATATCAGCCATTTTGAACTCACTGTAATATATATATTGGTTTTTATTTAAAAATGCTTCTAGTACCTTACTCTATGAAAGTTGACACACTTGTGAATAATTTCGAGTAGAACATTTCGTTTATATAGGCCCGGTTATATTACTAACTGCCTGGAGTTATTATCTCTGCATAAGTCTTAGGGTTAAGTAGTAGGGTTTTATAATAAGGATGTATAAGCGAGGGCGTGGTGTAATAGTAAATTTTGAAGGGTGGTAATAGGCTTGAGCATTTCCGGGTTAAAGGGAAAAAAATTATCACGTGACGTGAATTTTACATTTGGCAACACTGCTTTTCTTTGTTTATTTTTTTCCATGTGAAATTTGAATAAATTTAAATTTTTGACATTTAAAAATGTATATATCTCAAAAGCTTGACAAGAAAGGATTATTTTGTAAAGAACGACCACTAGAAATTGATAATAATTCATTTAATATGTGTTTGGAACTACGGTATGTATAATGATTGTATTTAATATTATATTTTATATTATTCATTAATACATGTAAATTGTTTACACATTTATTAGAAGTTTTCGGATGTTTGGTACTTTCACAATCATCAAACATACGCATTGAATTTTCCATAAAACCTCACTATGCAGTTTTAACTATTTAGGATCAATTGTTGAAGGCCGACTAAATATTGACATCAATAAAATAGCCAATGATATGTGGTGTGGTTCGTGTACTGATGGCCTGTCTTTGCGATTTGTAAAAAAAGAAGATGTCAGAAGATGTAAAAAAATGTCCGAGGTTAAAACTGTTGGTTGGAATTGATTTTAGTAAATGTGTATTGGCGTGTCTATTTTATTAAATATCTAAATATTGACGGAGATATAGCAATTAAAAGTTTGAATTGTAGTTTTAGCGCTGGAAATGGTCGGCCATATTTGTATGACGTCAAATGCATTTTAATGTCAGTTATTTGTTGAGTAGGTCAGTGCTGTAGTAATGTTCTGTAGCTGTTGGTAGTCAAATAATCAAGTTAAATCAGAGATTAATAAGTTTTTATTTTATTTAACAAGTTGGCAAGTTGCGATGGGCTACTATGGGCGCGTTTCACTAAGCAATCAAAACGATCACGGTCGCCAAGGTTGTACAGCAAAAAGTATGTTTTGATCGTTACAAAGCTTAGTGGAACGCGCCCTATGAAATTTGAGGAATCACATTGCACCACGAAATTGGAATAAATCCGCGTAACAAAGTCCCGCATAACATAACATTAACATAAGTTTTCTGAAAGCACTAATTGCGTAGTTAGTACCTTGTACGTTTTTTAAACATTTATACGAAGCTTATAAGAAATTACTCAGAAATTTTATGTGTCAAATAATTTTGGGTCAAATAACGCAAAAAATTAGAAAATCTAAAATATTTTATATTTTGTTGCAAAAAATATTTTTTTATTGTCAGGTTATATGAAAAATTATCTACTATATAAAAATAAGTCGGGTTTTCCTTCCTGACGTTATAACTCCAGAACGCACGAACCGATTTCCACGGTTTTGCATTCGTTGGAAAGGTCTCGGACTCCGTGAGGTTTATAGCAAAGAAAATTCAGGAA
Organism: Panorpa germanica; assembly: GCA_963678705.1. Lineage (NCBI taxonomy): Eukaryota > Metazoa > Arthropoda > Insecta > Mecoptera > Panorpidae > Panorpa > Panorpa germanica. The sequence goes on from OY783205.1 coordinate 4,488,395, forward strand.
AAATTTCAACAGAAAAGCGGGAAAATCTTTTTTCACATACAGCGCCATCTCTGATACATAGCATAGATACAAACCAATATTTTAAGTAGATGGCGCCGGTGCGTGATACATTGTTTGACAGCTACTCATTGTTCTCTGCTCAGTTAATTTCATGTGACAAACCGGTATTGTGTTCACTGTGAAATTGTGAAAAAACAATTGATACTCCAACATGCAATATTTCCCGATCCAGTGCAATGAGAAAATTGTTGATGCAATGCAACCTCATTGTTTGGGATGAGTGCACAATGGCGCATAAGAAATCACTTGAAGCACTTAACTTCACACTGAAGGATCTTCGGCGAAATAACAACATCTTTGGCGGCTTAATGATATTGTTGGCAGGCGATTTCAGGCAGACGTTGCCAGTAATTCCCCGTGGAACGCCTGCAGATGAATTGAATGCTTGCCTGAAGGCATCACCTTTATGGAATAACGTAAAAACATTTTTGCTATCGCTAACCACTAATATGAGAGTTCAACTTCAAAATGATCAAAGTGCTGCACAATTTTCCAAACAATTGTTAGCTGTTGGAAATGGAAAAGTCCCAGTTGATGCGACATCTAGATTAAATACTCTTATCAACGACTTTTGCCGATTTGTAGACTCTTAATTAGCTCTTATTGAAAATGTTTTCCCAAACATTAGTGAGAATTATCAGAATTATGCTTGGTTAAGTCAACGAGCAATTCTTGCCGCAAAGAATAATGATGTACACGCACTGAATTTCACCATTCAATCAAAAATTGCTGGCGATTTGGTGACATACAAATCCGTTGATTCCATAACAAATCCCGATGTTGGAGTAAATTATCCAACGGAGTTTTTGAACTCTCTGGAGTTACCAGGATTTCCACCACATAACTTGCAACTCAAAGTTGGTACAGTTATTATGATATTGCGTAATTTGAATCCACCGCGACTTTGCAACGGTACTCGACTTTCGATAAAAAGACTTATGCCGAATTTGATTGAGGCAACCATTATTAACGGAAAGTACGCAGGTGAAAATGTATGTATTCCTCGAATACCAATGATTCCGACTGATCTTCTGTTTGACTTCAAACGATTGCAATTTCCAGTTCGCCTTGCGTTCGCAATGACAATTAACAAGTCGCAAGGCCAATCGCTTAGTGTTTGCGGGATAAACTTAGAAAATCATTGTTTTTCACATGGGCAGTTATACGTTGCGTGTTCACGAGTTGGGAAACCATCCGCTTTGTTTGTGTTAACGTCAGACCAAAAAACAAAAAATGTGGTTTACCAAAGAGCACTTCAATGAAACGGATAATTTGCGGACACGTATAACGCTTCGATTCAGTATTTACTTTGGATTCACTTTCATTTACTTAGAGAAGTTCAACTAAATAACACTAATCGAAATCAATTCATTACTGTTGTGAAATGAAATAAAATTTTTCCTTTTCAAATATAAAACAAAAAAAAAAATTTTCTTCATCTTTTAATCACCAAACGAAATGTTACATAAAACGAAGCCATCTGATGGCGAAACGGAGTTCGCCGGGTTTGCTAGTTTTAATATATAGTAACCTTTGTTCAAACATATATTTTAGACAATGATTTTAATTTAAAAATAGAATTAAAATTTGAATTGAACTTGTATTGAAATATTTTATTGCCTCTAACAGAAATATTTTATTGCATTTAACAGACTTAGCACAGGCATTGTGATGAGGTATATATACGAGTATTTGTGTATGTTTGCCAATTGTGTCTAGTCACACTTCTTTAAATACCTGCACAGCCCTTTACAGTACTTGTGCTGCACATAATGTCATTTATTCTTAAAGACGGTCCTGGCTAGACATGATATCCTGTTTATATATATTAGTACTAGTGAAATAAATAATGTACACCAATGGTTTGTAGGATTGAAATGTGACCAGTACAAGTGCAGAACTAGTTATTCAGAGGCGCTTTGGAGTCCCAGTGGTTCTTAATTGATGTTCCACAGAATACTCGCGTTCTATGCACGTTCAACAAGATCTTACTTCAATGTATGAAAGTGGATTATAACTGGAAGAATAATATTAAGCTAAGACAAAATTTGTTTTTTTTTAAATCATGGAAGAAATTATAATTAATTTTATTGATTTTTATTTTTAAAATTGATAAAAAAGAAGATTATTATTTACATTAATATATTAACTGCACTTCAGCCTGAAAAAGTTCATTAAAAAAATTGTTTAACATTTTCCTCAAAAAATTAAAATCTCTGAAACTTTTCCACGAAATTTCATTTTTTGAGCAAGATATCCATGCGTCCTCAAAGAATTCATAAAAAATGAGTTACAATTTTCCATATAATATTTGTGTGAGCGCCATTTTTCACCATAAGAAGTATAGAAACTACAAAAAATATCAGGTTAGCTTTATGCATATAAGAGCTGATGTTACAATTTGCATTAATAATTCTAATATAATCTAATTCTAATATAATTTTTGATAAATATCCAAGTAGTGAAACATGATACATAGTATTTAGTCGTATTTCAATTGGTATATACGACTCAACCAAATTTTCTAGTTCCCGAAAAAAATTCATCATATTATTACTTTAAAAAGTGTTAGAACCACTGGTAAAAGGCATCATAAATGCCATGCGAAAATTTACTTAAAGTGCATTTTTAAATTTTTATTGCTTGAGAGGTATAAATAACCAAGTACAAATACTTTCACAAATCACACTTTAACTTGAGAATTATGTAATATTTATTTATTGTTTCAAACTTATTATTAACAGTATATACAACGAACGAATATGAAGAATACTACAGTTTACCCCTGATTTGAATTCAATAAAATAATTCGTAATTTAATTTCCAATTTTAATTCCATTTTTATTTAAACTATAGTGGTACGTACTTAGTTTAGGGATTTTAGGTTAGGTTTAGGATTTCTTAATAGTACGCATAAAATGACAAATAAAACGATATGTTTTTGTTAACGATAGTATTTGTAACTAGAACAATTGGTTACAGTTACATTATATTTATTGTTATAAAAATAAGAATTTGTTTTCTTATAAAATAAAATAAATCATTAGGCAGTTCCTGCGTCGTCCTGTCAGGACGTATGAACAAAATATCAGGAAATGAACCAGACGTTTAATGCTTTAAAAAGGTGTAACAGTAACAGATATGTCCTTGTTTCTGCCATGGCATTTTATAAATATGTTGCTGCATTTATTGGTGAAACTGATTTCTTTTAAAATAACCACACCACAATGTGTTCACCACACATTGGACACGTGTTGTTTTTATTGCACCACTGCCAGATACAACTCCTATGAAACACGTGACCGCAAGGAAGACGCCTGAAAGAATAGTTTAAAAACAAGTGGTTAATATTTAAATTGCCCTATAGATAAAATGAAACGGATCTATTTAGTAAGAAGATGTTGAAACTTACGTGATTATGTCTACGTCATCACTAGTCTTATATTTTTTAAGGCAGATTGTACAATCTGCTCTAGACGAATTTGCTGTCTCGGGAATATAGTGGCAAGTATTTTTAACCAAGACTAGTTTTCTTTCAATAGTTGTCACTTCTTTTGCAAGAGGCTAAACAAAATATAAATGGTGAAAATACAGCACGTTATCAATAATTGCCAAATTTACAAAACCTTTAATTTAAAAGTTCAGTAGTAGAAATTCATGATTGAACCAGAAATTTCAAATTTATTAGTACTACAATGTTTTATTTAAATTTATATGATTTAAGAAATATGAAATTCTTAAAAAAACACAAATTTACTTACCATTATTTCTATCATATCAGCCATTTTGAACTCACTGTAATATATATATTGGTTTTTATTTTAAAATGCTTCTAGTAGCTTACTCTATGAAAGTTGACACACTTGTGAATAATTTCGAGTAGAACATTTCGTTTATATAGGCCCGGTTATATTACTAACTGCCTGGAGTTATTATCTCTGCATAAGTCTTAGGGTTAAGTAGTAGGGTTTTATAATAAGGATGTATAAGCGAGGGCGTGGTGTAATAGTAAATTTTGAAGGGTGGTAATAGGCTTGAGCATTTCCGGGTTAAAGGGAAAAAAAATTATCACGTGACGTGAATTTTACATTTGGCAACACTGCTTTTCTTTGTTTATTTTTTTCCATGTGAAATTTGAATAAATTTAAATTTTTGACATTTAAAAATGTATATATCTCAAAAGCTTGACAAGAAAGGATTATTTTGTAAAGAACAACCACTAGAAATTGATAATAATTCATTTAATATGTGTTTGGAACTACGGTATGTATAATGATTGTATTTAATATTATATTTTATATTATTCATTAATACATGTAAATTGTTTACACATTTATTAGAAGTTTTCGGATGTTTGGTACTTTCACAATCATCAAACATACGCATTGAATTTTCCATAAAACCTCACTATGCAGTTTTAACTATTTAGGATCAATTGTTGAAGGCCGACTAAATATTGACATCAATAAAATAGCCAATGATATGTGGTGTGGTTCGTGTACTGATGGCCTGTCTTTGCGATTTGTAAAAAAAGAAGATGTCAGAAGATGTAAAAAAATGTCCGAGGTTAAAACATCACAACAAACCGCCACTGGTAAATGTGTTATTAATGGAGAAACTGCTATGGATAAATATTTCAATTTATTTTGTTTTTTATTCTTTAATTATGACTATTATTTTCTAGCAACTCTAACCGGTGGGATTAGAATAACTCATTTAAACAATATTCTAGTTTGCCCCAATATTCCAACAGTTGACCTTACTCTTCTAAAACGATATTAATCGATTTGATTTGCGTAGGGATGGCAATTGAAAATATTGCTCGAATAAGTTGCCGGAATTGCATGACAATAGAAAGAAGTTTCCCAATAGCTCATCAAAGGTATTACGATTCATTAACATTATTACAAACTAAGAAATGACTTATATTATTACTAATATAGCATTTTTTTCCTTAAAATATAGTTCTAAATCACCTAAAGTTATTTCAAAGAAGGATACAGTAGTGTTAATATTGAGTATAGATGCTGGGTAGCAAAAAAATGGGAGTAGGAAGAACGTATAATAGTTTAACTGGTAATAAATATTTAAGTTTAAAAATTTGTAAAATTTAATTATTTAGAATTATTACAATTGGTTTTTTTTAGGTCATTCTACGTTATTGCATATAGTACGAGAAATAAACAATGCATGAGATGTGAAAGAGGACATGATAAAAATGATCATGACTGCCGTGAAAATTTCAGTGGGAGTTCGAAGGCCATGGAGGCAGACATGACTGTTGAGATGCTTGTACGCAGTTATAAAGACAGTATAAAGACTTTACAGCTGAACGTGTAAAAATTGGCGTGTTAATTGGAGATGATGATTCAAGTAGCATTGCTAGATTACAGAGAGAAGCTGATCATCAAATTATAAAATGGTCTTATTTGAATCATGCTACATTTGATTACATTTTGTTACCAGTCGCAAAGAGGATTAGACATTGGAATTGAAAAGTTCAATTGCGATTAATAATGCAGCAGCAGTTGTGTTCTTTGATTTAGAAACCACCGGTTTTGGAAAAGCCAGTGAAACAAGCACGTTCCCCACACTTAACTGGCAAGTTGCGAGGGGCTACTATGGGCGCGTTTCACTAAGCAATCAAAACGATCACGGTCGCCAAGCAAGTTGTACAGCAAAAAGTATGTTTTGATCGTTACAAAGCTTAGTGGAACGCGCCCTATGAAATTTGAGGAATCACATTGCACCAAGAAATTGGAATAAATCCGCGTAACGAAGTCCCGCATAACATAACATTAACATAAGTTTTCTGAAAGCACTAATTGCGTAGTTAGTACCTTGTACGTTTTTTAAACATTTATACGAAGCTTATAAGAAATTACTCAGAAATTTTATGTGTCAAATAATTTTGGGTCAAATAACGCAAAAAATTAGAAAATCTAAAATATTTTATATTTTGTTGAAAAAATATTTTTTTATTGTCAGGTTATATGAAAAATTATTTTAATATATAGTAACCTTTGTTCAAACACATATTTTAGACAATGATTTCAATTTAAAAATAGAATTAAAATTTGAATTGAACTTGTATTGAAATATTTTATTGCCTCTAACAGAAATATTTTATTGCATTTAACAGACTTAGCACAGGCATTGTGACGAGGTATATATACGAGTATTTGTGTATGTTTGCCAATTGTGTATAGTCACACTTCTTTAGATACCTGCACAGCCCTTTACAGTACTTATGCTGCACATAATGTCATTTATTCTTAAAGACGGTCCTGGCTAGACATGATATCCTGTTTATATATATTGGTACTAGTGAAATAAATAATGTACACCAATGGTTTGTAGGATTGAAATGTGACCAGTACAAGTGCAGAACTAGTTATTCAGAGGCGCTTTGGAGTCCCAGTGGTTCTTAATTGATGTTCCACAGAATACTCGCGTTCTACGCACGTTCAACAAGATCTTACTACAATGTATGAAAGTGGATTATAACTGGAAGAATAATATTAAGCTAAGACAATATTTGTGTTTTTTTTTAAATCATGGAAAAAATTATAATTAATTATATTGATTTTTATTTTTAAAATTGATAAAAATGAAGATTATTATTTACATTTATATATTAACTGCATTGCAGCCTGAAAATGTATATTGAAAAAATTGTTTAACATTTTCCTCTGAAAAGAAAAATCTCTGAAATTTTTCCACGAAATTTCATTTTTTGAGCAAGGTTAATATCCATGCGTCCTCAAAGAATTCATAAAAAATGAGTTACAATTTTCCATATAATATTTGTGTGAGCGCCATTTTTCACCATAAGAAGTATAGAAACTACAAAAAATATCAGGTTAGCTTTATGCATATAAGAGCTGATGTTGTTACAATTTGCATTAATAATTCTAATATAATCTAATTCTAATATAATTTTTGATAAATTTCCAAGTAATGAAACATGATACATAGTATTTATTTGTATTTCAATTGGTACATACGACTCAACCAAATTTTCTAGTTCCCGAAAAGAAATCATCATATTATTACTTTAAAAAGTTTTAGAACCATTGGTAAAAGGCATCATAAATACCATGCGAAAATTTACCTAAAGTGCATTTTTAAATTTTTATTGCTTGAGAGGTATATAGCAGTATGAAATAATTTGTTTTCTTATATTTCAACTAGCCTTAAACCAGTGAAGACAGAAATATTTTTGTTCCTTGGTTCGTGAAAACTTTGCTTTTGTGCAAGTATCAATCTACAACACGTCCTGATAAAAACGAAACACGTTACACATAAACTGTAAGTTTGAATTAATACTTTATTAATAGCTAGTATATTTCTTAATTTCTTATTTTTGTTAATCAGTAGTTTATTTTAATTGTCGTTTTTATATTATTAGTTTAATATATTTAGCAAACTGCCAAAAAGCTTTGTGTTTTCAATTACAAAGTAAAATCGAAAGGAAACTCTATTACGCCTGCAAGCATAGTTAACGCAATAATTTGCTTGTTTCAAAAAGCATATGAATTTATTTGTAGTCGGAAACGTTTAATTAGTAGCTGATTTTCTTGTAAAAGTTTAACGAGGAGAGAAATAGATGAAATAAAACGTATTATCAATTCAGAAATTCCTTGTTCGCCTGATGAAACACCTAGAACCAAAGACAGAGATATTAGAATTTTTTTTAGTGTGAGTAGTAATATCTTAACAGCAGAGTCTAAATATTTTCATAATTCGCTAAATATATTACTTGATGAAAATGGCTAATGTTTACCGGAAAATATTAATAATTTTGATGGTATAGATGAATTAATTGTAGATGAAAATAGTCAATTAATTATAATTGAACCTAAAATTAATAATATTATTTCTCGAAATAAGGATATAGATATTAGCATTTTAAATAACCACCACAATAATATTTCCATAATAGAGTCCAACGCTGTAATTAATTCGTCAAATACTTGTATATTTCTTAATAAGGTAATTATTAGATACGACTACCCTCTTTTGTTTTTCACTTTGTAAAAAGACTACTGCATTTTTAATTTATTTTATCATATTCTCAAACCCATCACATTTATTTATAATTTTTTAGAATCTTGGGAAGTAAGTATTACACTGGCCAATAGTAACGAAATTATGCGTAAAATAATGTCAAATGTAACATTTTTTGGTCAACTTTAACCCTCAATATCTCCTATTTATTAATTAAAAGTGGTAAAATAATTATTACGTAGTGAATTTGACATGTTTGAGAATACAATAAGCATAATAAAACATATAAAAATGCAGTAGTTTTTTTACAAAGTGAAAAACAAAAGAGGCTAGTCGTATCTAATAATTACCCTTAATAATAATGACATATGTTTATTAATGAATTGTTTAAATTTTGTTAGTAGTAATTTAGTATAGTCTGTGGTAGTAATGCAAAAACACATTTGATTATTTGGTTTATGGGTATAAATAGGTACTAGAAATTTAAAAGAATTTGAAGACTTCTTTAAAACAAGTATTGCATTATGTATGAGCAATTAAATTGAAATTTAAAATTGATAATTTAGATTCCAAAGATAACATAATAATAAATTAATAAACACAGGTAATTAGTGGTAATGCTGAATTGCTTGCTCGTAATGACGAACATAAAAAATGATGCAACAAAATATAAGTCCCCAATTTACAAACATTTTAAATCTAAAGTTTCCGAAATGAACGAAGACGAAGATAAAAAGGTTATTAATATCGATAGCAATGAGTACTTTATTTCGAAGTATATTAATTATTTAACTGAAGATAAACTTCCATTCGCCGCGGTAAGGAATGGCATAAATGTTAATTAGGTGGTTTTAATATTAAACTGATGGTAGTAACTCTTTTTTTGAAAGTTGGTTCAGATTAGTAAAGCACAACTTTTATGGGAACCAGAAACCACTAAAGTTAGATAGATTTGTAATACGATTTCATGAATGCCTTAAGAAATTATTTAAACAGGTTGAATTTCCAACTAATAAAGTTTCTTTATATAGAAAAAACAACAAATCAAATGTAGAATTACCCGAAGAAAAATGGGCGCGACGGCAAACCCTTAAAAGACGTAAAACGTATTTTGTTTCGGATAGAAATGGTATAAATATATCCAATCTGCCAAACCAATACCAGGTAAGTTAGTTAACAACCGCGCGATTCATTGGAAGATTCTAATAAAATAGAGGATGTAATTGTATATTCTTTTACATATATAAGTCGAAAAGAATTTCATTGTGAGGCAAGTATTTCTATTTTTAATTGTTCATTTTATACAAATTTAAAAGCGACGAGTTTAAAAAATGGAATTTAAAACAAAATTGTGAAAGCTTTAAATTGAGGCTTTTACCTATCATTCAATTTGACCATTAGACATTTATAGTAGTAATTATAAGAAAAAAATTCTTGTCTATTTAGATTATATTTCGGGAAATAACAAAATGTGAAAAAATGGCTCATTTGATAAAGTAAAAATATTTATTAGTAGCGTTATAAAAGCATATCTTGGTATTTTCAGAAATAATTGGTATTTATACCTGTTAAGTACACAATTCTAAAAAATTAAAATTAAAATAGAACTATTTAAAATAATAAAATAAAGTTTAACTCTCACAATTTTACTGATTCAAATTTAGCTCTCACACATAAAATATTATTCACTTTCTATATAAGTTATCATGTGTTCCAAATTTTTTGGTAAACAAATAATTCTATTTATTTTACCAATTCGATTTTGTTGTTTGTTGGATATTGAATATATATTTATATTATTGAAGGGTTTTGTTAGATATTGAGGATTAAAAATCAAAAGAAAAAATTATAAGAAATGTCAAAATAAATATACTGAAGTTGTGATATGAGTTTAAAAGTCTGATATTAGAGAACTTATCATCATGTTTTGATTGTATCAACCGGCGTTGTCGTATGTGTTAAATTTAGTTAATAAGTGTGTGTGTAATGTGAGTCTATCGTAACAATTACCGTTTTCTACAAATTACTTATAAGGAGTTGTAATAAAATAATTTTAACTTCAATAAAAATAACATATGCTGCTAATGTCTAAGCAAAATATTCGTTAAAAGATATAATTAATATTAAGTAACTCCAGAGTGATATTATTATTTAAACATTATAAAGAAACAATTTCCGTACAAACTAATTTCGTAAGCATCGCGTAACCATTCAAAGTCGTAAGAATCTGCATATGTTAATAATATAATAAATATAAAATATGACAAATAACTTAATACTTAATACAAATAGTTAATATAACCAAACCGCTGCCAAATTGTTTCTAGTAAAAAGCATTTTGCTATTCCAAATATTGTTACCGCCCAAATGATTTAAGGCAAAACACTTCGCTATAATAAATAACAGTTTACGTTTGATAATAAGAATTATTCCATCATCAACATTGTCGCAGATGTATATTATATATTATATTCAATATAACCTCGCATTAGCAAACTTACAATAAATTTATTTAGTAGAACTCATCGTTATCATAGAATTTAGTATCTAACATTATTACCTGGTTTAAACCTATCGTCGCAATAAAATCAATTTCAATTTTTCACCCTATCTTTTTTTGTGCATTCGGTGGTTCTATGCATTCCCGTGCATTTCACACATTTTTCTTCCAAGTTGCAACTTACTTGGGTGTGGCCAAACTGTTGGCATCTGTAGCACTGTATGCCCTCACTTTTTGTTTTGTACTTTGCAAATTGTACTTTAATATGTGAAATGTCTTTGACCTGCATGTTTAGGTCTCTCACTGTTGTGCTGCCTCGTGTGAAATATAGGAGATATGGCACTGTATGTCTAGTAGATTCGGTTTTGGTTTTCAACATGGCTGTCTTTAAGATATGCAGACCTTTTCCTTTAGGCTTCTCTGTTATTAGTGCTGCATCCATTTGGGAAAGGCCATATAGAACACATTTATAATCTCTTTCGTCTTATATCTTGTAGGTAAAGAAGGCGGTTCCGGTATCTTTTAGTACCTTATTAACATTTTTAAAGTCTTCTAGCGTTGTCGTTATTAGCACTAGGTCACCACTTGGTTTAAACTTAATGTTATATTTTGCCTTGGCGTGTTGTTTTATCAGTTGGAATAATATGTTTGCGTCTGGTGATGAATATTTAATTATTATTGGTGGTATTGCTGTTTTTTTTCGGGCTGCCTGGGTTGTTGTAGTTTGTGGTTGGTTATTTGTGGGTGTTCCACGGGTTGTACTTGTCTCTGTTTGGGTTAGCAGAGGATTATATCTGTTTTCTATCGTTACCTATGGTGTTTGATTATCGTCGGTGCGTCGACGTTTAGCTGCTCTTCTTTTATTTACTTCAATCCATTGTTCCTCCACGGAACTTTCTGGATTGTCATGGGTGTTCATGTTGATGTCTGCTTTTTCTATTTCTTCATGTGTTGTGGCTGCCTTTCGGCAGTCCTCCGTGGGTGTTATGTTTCTATATGCGTCTTCTATGTATTGTTCTACTGAATATATCATTCTCTTTTCTAATTAAACTTGTTTATTTTTCTATGTTTTTTATAAATTCATTTTACTTTCATATATTCACTTCACTTTTAATTTTTGTTTTTGGGTATGCACATGTACATATAACCTATAATTTCTTTTTTTTTTTTTAAGAAAATAAGAATTTTAGGTTAGTCGACTGTCACTACACTTACACTGTTCTGCTTCCACCTATCGTAGTCGTAGAACCATAGTTTATAACATTATTACATAGAACAAACCTATCGTCGCAATGCAATCAATTAAGTTAGTAGTACTAATCGTTGTCGTAAAACCATAGTTTATAACATTATTACCTAGAACACACTTATTGTTGCAATACAAACAATTTAGTTAGTAGTACCTATCGCTGTCGTAGAACCATAGTTTATAACATTATTACCTAGACCAAACCTATCGTTGCAATACAATCAATTTAGTTAGTAGTACTTATCGCTGTCGTAGAACCATAGTTTATAACATTATTACCTAGAACAAACCTATTGTTTCAATACATTCAATTTAGTTAGTAGTACCTATCGTTGTCGTAGAACCATAGTTTATAACATTATTACCTAGAACAAACCTATCGTTGCAATACAATCAATTTAGTTAGTAGTACTTATCGCTGTCGTAGAACCATAGTTTATAACATTATTACCTAGAACAAACCTATTGTTTCAATACATTCAATTTAGTTAGTAGTACCTATCGTTGTCGTAGAACCATAGTTTATAACATTATTACCTAGAACAAACCTATCGTTGCAATACAATCAATTTAGTTAGTAGTACTTATCGTTGTCGTAGAACCATAGTTTATAACAATATTACCTAGAACAAACCTATTGTTGCAATACAATCAATTAAGTTAGTAGTACTTATCGTTGTCGTAGAACCATAGTTTATAACATTATTACCTAGAACAGACCTATTGTTGCAATACAATCAATTAAGTTAGTATTACCTATCGTTGTCGTAGAACCATAGTTTATAACATTACTACCTAGAACAAACCTATCGTCGCAATACAATCAATTTAGTTAGTAGTACTTATCGTTGTAGTAGAACCATAGTTTAAAACATTATTACCTAGAACAAACCTATCGTTGCAATACAATCAATTTAGTTAGTAGTACTTATCGTAGTCGTAGAACCATAACTTATAACATTATTACCTAGAACAAACCTATTGTTGCAATACATTCAATTTAAATAGTAGTACCTGACGTTGTCCTAGAACCATAGTTTATAACATTATTACCTTAAACAAACATATCGTCGCAATACAATCAATTAAGTAAGTAGTACTTATCGTAGTCGTGGAGCCATAGTTTATAACATTATTACCTCGTTTAAACCTATCGTCACAATACAATCAATTAAGTTAGTAGTACATATCGTTGTCGTAGAACCATAGTTTATAACATTATTACCTAGAACAAACCTATTGTTGCAATACAATCAATTTAGTTAGTAGTACTTATCGTTGTAGTAGAACCATAGTTTATAACATTCTAACCTAGAACAAACCTATCGTTGCAATACAATCAATTTAGTTAGTAGTACCTATCGTTATCGTAGAACCATAGTTTATAACATTATTACCTAGAACAAACCTATCGTCGCAATACAATCAATTTAGTTAGTAGTACTTATCGTTGTCGTAGAACCATAGTTTATAACATTCTAACCTAGAACAAACCTTTCGTCGCAATACAATCAATTTAGTTAGTAGTACTTATCGTTGTAGTAGAACCATAGTTTATAACATTCTAACCTAGAACAAACCTATCGTTGCAATACAATCAATAGGGTTTGTAGTACCTATCGTTGTCCTAGAACCATAGTTTATAACGTAATTACCTAGAACAAACCTATCGTTTCAATACAATCAATTTAGTTAGTAGTACTTATCGTAGTCGAAGAACCATAGTTTATAACATTATTACCTCGTTTAAACCTGTCGTCGCAATACAATCAATTAAGTTAGTAGTACATATCGTTGTCGTAGAACCATAGTTTATAACATTATTACCTAGAACAAACCTATTGTTGCAATACATTCAATTTAAATAGTAGTGCCTATCGTTGTCGTTGAACCATAGTTTATTACATTATTACCTAGAACAAACATATCGTCGCAATACAATTAATTAAGTTAGTAGTACATATCGTTGTCGTAGAACCATAGTTTATAACATTATTACCTCGTTTAAACCTATCGTCGCAATAAAATCAATTTAGTTAGTGGTACCTATTGTTGTCGTAGAACCATAGTTTGTTTATAACATTATTACTTAGAACAAACCTATCGTTGCAATACAATCAATTTAGTTAGTTGTACCTATCGTTGTCGTAGAACCATAGTTTATAACATTATTACCTAAAACAAACCTATCGTTGCAATACAATCAATTTAGTTATTAGTACCTATCGCTGCCGTAAAACCATAGCTTATAACATTATTACCTAGAACAAACCTAACGTTGCAATACAAACAATTTAGTTAGTTGTACCTATCGTTGTCGTAGAACCAGAGTTTATAACATTATCACCTAGAACAAACCTATCGTTGCAATACAAACAATTTAGTTAGTAGTACTTATCGCTGCCGTAGAACCATAGTTTATAACATTATTACCTAGAACAAACCTATCGTTTCTATACATTCAATTTAGTTTTAAGCACCTATCGTTGTCGTAGAACCATAGTTTATAACATTATTACCTAGAACAAACCTATCGTTGCAATACAATCAATTTAGTTAGTTGTACCTATCGTTGTCGTAGAACCAAAGTTTATAATATTATTACCTAGAACAAACCTATTGTTGGAATACAATCAATTAAGTTAGTAGTACTTATCGTTGTCGTAAAACCATAGTTTATTACATTATTACCTAGAACACACCTATTGTTGCAATACAATCAATTTAGTTAGTAGTACCTATCGCTGTCGTAGAACCATAGTTTATAACATTATTACCTAGACCAAACCTATCGTTGCATTACAATCAATTTAGTTAGTAGTACTTATCGCTGTCGTAGAACCATAGTTTATAACATTATTACCTAGAACAAACCTATTTGTTAAGTACACAATCCAAAAAATTAAAATTAAAATAGAACTATTTAAAATAACTAGCTTTTACCCCCGTCGCAAGCGACGTTTGTTTTTTGTGAGTGGCTTGAATTTTAAGTCAAAATTTAATTTTTAAATTGAAATAATAAATAAACTCGTCCTATATTGATTTAACATTTAATAACAATTAATTTTTCATACAAACTGACTAAGAAAATACATTTTTTATATCAAAATAAAAAATATTTTGAATTTATGCGATATTTGAACAACTTGAACAACTCAAAATTTGGAATTTTTTTTTCGATTCGTAAATAAGTTGCCAAGGTTAGCCTATATACAAAATTTCAACTTTCTAGCACAATTTTTACTCTCGGCAAATACTGCCCCCGTGCCCCCCAATAAAATTTTAAAATTTTGAATTTTTTTTTTATAAATAATATACTTAATTATTCTAGAATCCAGAAAATGAACTTTCTCCAAAGTTCCCTACCGGGCCCCCGAATTTCTTCAACCCCCCCTTTTTCAATTTATGAATTTCTACTTTTTGAGAAATGTCAGCATTAAGTACCTTAATACACATGCAAAATTTCAACTTTCTATCTTTTACGAATTTAAAGTAATACAGCAAAGAAGGGATCACTTTCTTTCCAGTTTTTCCAAAATTACGGGTTTCCAGGAAATTCAGGGAAAAATCCGGGGACGCCAAAAGTCTTAGAATTTTTTTCTCTACGAAATAGGAAATTTTTAAAAACTTCCCTGGAGCCGTTTTCGCGCTGCCATACAAAATTCACTACCAAACATATAAGATCATAAGATCATAAGAATATAAACAAACAGTTGGAACATTATAATATAGGATAAAGTAAAGTTTAACTCTTAGAATTCAATACAATTTTACTGTTTCAAAATTAGCTCTTTTTTTTTTTTTTACAATTGTTCAAATTTTAATTCATTCCAGATATAATTCATACATTTTCAACAACAGAACAATGTATTTATACATATTTCAATATTTTAAAACGACGCCACGATAACTAATTTACAAGTCAACTACATTTTTTTTTTTTTTTGTATCCCTTTTTTTCTTTTTAATACATAAAGCTATAACTGGATTGGAACAGTTTAATAGCAGTGAGCTTAAGTAGTGCTTCTTCAAAGATAATATCGATGTATTAAGTATCGATAAATTAGGGTAGGAGTTTTCATTCATAGGAGGTAGGCTGCATTCAGGTAGTACTATCTGTAGCTTCTATTCCAGGCCTCAACAAAATTACAGTACCTCTATTATTTATGCCAATGTTCGAGATATAGGAATAAGGTTTGAAGAAACTTAAATTTTCTATATTAACTTCTTGTAATAAAATTATGTCCAAATCGTGGTCATATTAAAAGATATTGAATAGATAAAGGTTATTCAATTGTTTTATCTTTTACATCTAGTGCTTTTCCTGTCACTTTTTTTTGTTTCTTTGGTCGTTTGCTATTTTTCTTATCTTATTTTTCCAATCCTCTTTCCATTTTGGATGCAGCGGAATTATCTGAGCAATCTTCAATTTCAGAATTTGCCAATGGATCTTCATTTGACGATGATTCTACAATTTTTCTCTTAATATCCTTGTGTGCTGTAGGAATTTTGGACAAATTGTCATTATTATTTACAATCGCAATAGTATCATCATTAATAGCTGTTGAAATAATTTTTGTTTCATTTTGCGTATTCTTTGGCATTAAGGGTGGAAAAATTGAATTATTGACAAAACTTAATTCTTCATTTTTTGATTCAGTTGGAACAACACAATCAGTTACCGCTTTGTCATTCATTGTATTCCCCGCAATGGCTGCATAGCTGCGTGCAAAACCATTTGAATTTATTCTGTTGCTTATTTTAGCAGGGCAATTTTGTCCTAAATGGTCTTCTTTATCACAAAACCTACAAGTTTTCTTTTGGGTAGCATAGCTAGCCCAAACCTTTCTACCAATCATTTGTATATACGATGGGATTTCTTTCTTTAAAATCATCTTTATTGATCTTGTTCCGTTATAAACTGGGAAAGGCATATCTTTACCCCAAGTTTCTTTTTTGATGCTAATAACTGTACCATATCCTTGTATTGCATATTGAATCGTTATATCTTGAATTTCATATTCTATATTGTGCATTCTTACAATTGTGAATTTATCTGCTCTTTCTATATAAACATTATAATTATTGTCGTCCGTACCTTTGTAAATTATTTTCCCATTTGTCATTTCAATAAAGTTATCAATTAATAAATGTTCTGCAATTTTCACGATCATCCTGTTTCCATTCACTTGGATAGCCATCACATCTTCCACTGATAATTTCAATTCGTTTTTTAAAAATAAGTGTAATTCAGTAAACGTCATTCTATAAGTTACTTCGACGAAGTCTACACTTAACTTATTTTTTCTGTTACTATTTTCCATATTCAAATCAAATTCTTACACCTTTTTAATAATTTATGATAGTTTATTTATATAATATAAACTATTCAATTAATTTTTAAATACATTTATTTTTTAATTTGGGGAAAGGAAGTTTATTCCACGAAAAAACAAATGACTGACTAAATTTATTTATAAGTTTGCTAATACGAGGTTATATTAAAGCTCTCACATATAAAATATTATTCATATTCCATATAAGTTTTCTAGTGTTCCCGATTTTTTCGTAAATAAATAATACTATTTATTTTACCAATTCGATTTTGTTGTTTTCTGTTGTTGTTTTGTTATTTTGTGTCGTTGTTTATTGATTGATGTTAGATGTTGGATATTGAATATTTATTATATTAGTGAATGGTTTTGTTAGATATTGAGAATTAAAAAACAAAGGAAAAAATTATAAGAAATGTCAAAAGAAATATACTGAAGTTGTGATATGAGTTTAGAAGTCTGATGTTAGAGACTTATCATTATGTTTTAGTTGTATCAACCGTCGTTGTCCGTATGTGTTATATTTAGTTAATAAGTGAGTGTGTAATGTGAGTCTGTCGTAACAATTACCGTTGTCTACAAATTAATTAAAAGGAGTCGTAATGAAATAATTTAAACTTCAATAAAAATAACATATGCTGCTAATGTTTAAGCATAATATATTCGTTAAAGGATAAAATAAATATTAAGTAACTCCAGAGTAATATTATTATTTAAACATTATAAAGGTACAATTTCCGTACAAACTAATTTCGTAAGGATCACGTAACCATTCAAAGTCGTAACAATCTGCATATGTTAGTAATATAATAAATATAAAATATGACAAATAACTTAATACAAATAGTTAATATAACCAAACCGCTGCCAAATTGTTTCTAGTAAACAGTATTCTGCTATTCCAAATATTGCTACCGGCCAAATGATTTAAGGCAAACCACTTCGCTATAATAAATAATAGTTTACATTTGATAATTAGAATTAATCCATCATCAACATTGTCGCAGATGTATATTATATTATATTCAATATAACCTCAATATAAGTATTAGCAAACTTATAAATAAATTTAGTTATTAGAAACATTTCATCGCAATACAATCAGTTTAGTTAGTAGTACTTATCGTTGTCGTAGAACCATAGTTTATAACATTATTACCTAGAACAACATATCATCGCAATACAATCAATTTAGTTAGTAGTACTTATCGTTGTCGTAGAACCTAGTATATCGCAACAATATACAAACCAAACGTATCGTTGCATTACAATCAATTTAGTTAGTAGAATTCATCGTTGTCGTAGAACCTAGTATATCGCATTATTACATAAACCAAACTTATCGTCGCAATACAATCAATTTAGTTAGTTGAATTCATCGTTGTCGTAGAAACTGGTATATAGCATTATTGTCTAGTTCAAACTTACCGTCACAATACAATAGATATAGATATTGGAACCATTATTGTATTATAAGACTACAAATTATTCGTAGTAACAAGAAATATTATATTTCTCTGTCAAATTAACAAATCATACAGTCCACTTTAAATCTAAGACTTAAGCGACCAACCGAAAACTCTTCAATAAGTTAGAGCATTAAAAGGTCGCATACGTCGTGTACACTATTGTTTCTATACATTCAATTTAGTCAGTAGTACCTATCGTTGTCGAGGAACCATAGTTTATAACATTAATACCTAAAACAAACCTATAGTTGCAATACAATCAATTTAGTTAGTAGTACCTATCGCTGCCGTAGAACCATAGTTTATAACATTATTACCTAGAACAAACCTATAGTTGCAATACAATCAATTTAGTTAGTAGTACCAATCGCTGCCGTAGAACCATAGTTTATAACATTATTACCTAGAACAAACCTATTGTTGCAATACAATCAATTAAGTTAGTAGTACTTATCGTTGTCGTAGAATCATAATTTATAACATTATTACCCAGAACAAACCTATTGTTGCAATACAATCAATTTAGTTAGTAGTACTTATCGCTGTCGTAGGACCATAGTTTATAACATTATTACCTAGAACAAACCTATCGTTTCAATACATTCAATTTAGTTATAAGTACCTATCGTTGTCGTAGAACCATAGTTTATAACATTATCACCTAGAACAAACCTATCGTTTCATTACAATCAATTTAGTTAGTAGTACCTATTGTTGTCGTAGAACCATAGTTTATAACATTATCACCTAGAACAAACCTATCGTTTCATTACAATCAATTTACTTAGTAGTACCTATTGTTGTCGTAGAACCATAGTTTATAACATTATCACCTAGAACAAACCTATCGTTGCAATACATTCAATTTAGTTATAAGTACTTATCGTTATCGTAGAACCATAGTTTATAACATTATCACCTAGAACAAACCTATCGTTTCATTACAATCAATTTAGTTAGTAGTACCTATTGTTGTCGTAGAACCATAGTTTATAACATTATTACCTAGAACAAACCTATCGTTGCAATACAACCAATTTAGTTAGTAGTACTTATCGCTGTCGTAGAACCATAGTTTATAACATTATTAACTAGAACAAACCTATCGTTTTAATACATCAGACAGTCATTTGTTTTTTCTGGAATAAACTTCCTTTCCACACATTAAAAAATAAATGTATTTAAAAATTAATTAAATAGTTTATATTATATAAATAAACTATCATAAATTAATAAAAAGGTATAAGAATTTGATTTGAATAAAAAAAAATGGAAAATAGTAATAGGAAAAATACCATAAGTGTAGACTTCGTCGAAGTAACTTATAGAATGACGTTTACAGAATTGCACTTATTTTTAAAAAACGAATTGAAATTATCAGTGGAAGATGTGATGGCTATTCAAGTGAATGGAAACAGGATGATCGTGAAAATTGCAGAATATTTACTAATTGATAACTTTATTGAAATGACAAATGGGAAAATAATTTACAAAGGTACGGATGACAATAATTATAATGTTTATATAGAAAGAGCAGATAAATTCACAATTGTAAGAATGCACAATATAGAATATGAAAATCAAGACATAACGATTTAACACGCACTACAAGGATATGGTACAGTTATTAGCATCAAAAAGCAACATGGGGTAAAGATATGCCTTTCCTAGTTTATAACAAAACAAGATCAATAAAGATGATTTTAAAGAAAGAAATCCCATCGTATATACCAATGATTGGCAGAAAGGTTTGGGTTAGCTATGCTACCCAAAAGAAAACTTGTAGGTTTTGTGATAAAGAAGACCATTTAGGACAAGATTGCCCTGCTAAAATAAGCAACAGAATAAATTCAAATGGTTTCGCACGCAGCTATGCAGCCATTGCGGGGAATACAATGAATGACAAAGCGGTAACTGATTGTGTTGTTCCAACTGAATCAAAAAATGAAGAATTAAGTTTTGTCAATAATTCAATTTTTCCACCCTTAATGCCAAAGAATACGCAAAATGAAACAAAAATCATTTCAACAGCTACTAATGATGATACTATTGCGATTGTAAATAATAATGACAATTTGTCCAAAATTCCAACAGCACACAAGGATATTAAGAGAAAAATTGTAGAATCATCGTCAAATGAAAATACTTTGGCAAATTCTGAAATTGAAGATTGCTCAGATAATTCCGCTGCATCCAAAATGGAAAGAGGATTAGAAAAAAAAAGATAAGAAGAATAGCAAACGACCAAAGAAACAAAAAAAAGTGACAGGAAAAGCAATAAATGTTAAAGGTAAAACAATTGAATAACCTTTATCTATTCAATATCTTATTAATATGACCACGATTTGGACATAATTTTATTACAAGAAGGTAATATAGAAAATTTAAGTTTCTTCAAACCTTATTCCTATATCTCGAACATTGGCATAAATAATAGAGGAACTGCAATTTTGTTGAGGCCTGGAATAGAAGCTACAGATAGTACTACCTGAATGCAGCCTACCTCCTATGAATGAAGACTCCTTCCCTAATTTATCGATACTTAATACATCGATATTATCTTTGAAGAAGCACTACTTAAGCTCACCGCTATTAAACTGTACCGATCCAGTTATAGCTTTATATATTAAAAAGAAAAAAAGGGATACAAAAAAATGTAGACTAAAATGTTGAACAAAAAGTTAAAACACAGTGATGAACAACAGTAGAACGTATTGAAACAACTTTCTAGAGATACTGAGGCGAATTATACACAAAAAATGTAATGTGTTGAACTAACGAGATGTTTCAAATGTAGTTGACTTGTAAATTAGTTATCGTGGCGTCGTTTTAAAATATTGAAATATTTATAAATACATTGTTATGTTGTTGAAAATGTATAAATTATATCTGGAATGAATTAAAATTTGAACAATTGTAAAAAAAAAAATACATTCAATTTAGTTATAAGTACCTATCGTTTTCGTAAAACCATAGTTTATAACATTATTACCTAGAACAAATCTATCGTTGCATTACAATCAATTTAGTTAATAGTACCTATCGTTGTCGTAGAACCTAAGGTTATAACATTATAACCTAGAACAAACCTATTGTTGCAATACAATTAATTAAGTTAGTAGTACTTATCGTTGTCGTAGAACCATAGTTTATAACATTATTACCTAGAACAAACCTATTGTTGCAATACATTCAATTTAGTTAGTAGTACTTATCGTTGTCGTAGAACCTAAGGTTATAATATTATTACCTAGACCAAACCTATTGTTGCAATACAATCAATTAAGTAAGTAGTACTTATCGTTGTCGTAGAACCATAGTTTATAACATTATTACCTAGAACAAGCCTATCGTTTCAATACAATCAATTTAGTTAGTAGTACCTATCGTTGTCGTAAAACCATAGTTTAAACCATTATTACCTAGAACAAACCTATCGTTGCAATACAACCAATTTAGTTAGTAGTACTTATCGCTGTCGTAGAACCATAGTTTATAACATTATTACCTAGAACAAACTTATCGTTTCAATACATTCAATTTAGTTAGTAGTACTTATCGCTGTCGTAAAGCCATAGTTTATAACATTATTACCTAGAACAAACCTATTGCAATACTTTTAATTTAGTTAGTAGTACTTATTGCTGTCGTAGTACCATAGTTTATAACATTATCACCTAGAACAAACCTATCGTTGCAATACAATCATATTAGTTAGTAGTACCTATCGTTGTCGTAGAACCATAGTTTATAACATAATTACCTAGAACAAACCTATCGTTTCAAAACAATCAATTTAGTTAGTAGTACCTATCGTTATCGTAGAACCATAGTTTATAACATTATCACCTAGAACAAACCTATCGTTGCAGTACAAACAATTAAGTTAGTAGTACTTATCGCTGTCGTAGAACCATAGTTTATAACATTATTACCTAGAACAAACCTATCGTTTCAATACATTCAGTTTAGTTATAAGTAACTATCGTTGTCGTAGAACCATAGTTTATAACATTATTACCTAGAACAAACCTATCGTTGCAATACAATCAATTTAGTTAGTTGTACCTATCGTTATCGTAGAACCATACTTTATAACATTATTACCTACAACAAACCTATCGTTTCAATACATTCAATTTAGTTATAAGTACCTATCGTTTTCGAAGAACAATAGTTTATTACATTATTACCTAGACCAAACCTATCGTTGCAATACAATCAATTTAGTTAGTAGTACTTATCGCTGTCGTAGAACCATAGTTTATAACATTTTTACCTAGAACAAACCTATTGTTTCAATACATTCAATTTAGTTAGTAGTACCTATCGTTGTCGTAGAACCATAGTTTATAACATTATTACCTAAAATAAACCTATCGCTGCAATACAATCAATTTAGTTAGTATTTCCTAACGCTTTCGTAGAACCATAGTTTATAACATTATTACCTAGAACAAACCTATTGTTGCAATACAATCAATTAAGTTAGTAGTACTTATCGTTGTCGTAGAATCATAATTTATAACATTATTACCTAGAACAAACCTAATGTTGCAGTACAATCAATTTAGTTAGTAGTACTTATCGCTGTCGTAGAACCATAGTCTATAACATTATTACCTAGAACAAACCTATCGTTTCAATACATTCAATTTAGTTAGTAGTACTTATCGCTGTCGTAGAACCATAGTCTATAACATTATTACCTAGAACAAACCTATCGTTTCAATACAAATAATTTAGTTAGTAGTACCTATCGTTGTCGTAGAACCATAGTTTATAACATTATTACTTAGAACAAACCTATCGTTGCAATACAATCAATTTAGTTAGTAGTACTTATCGCTGTCGTAGAACCATAGTCTATAACATTATTACCTAGAACAAACCTATCGTTTCAATACAAATAATTTAGTTAGTAGTACCTATCGTTGTCGTAGAACCATAGTTTATAACATTATTACCTAGAACAAACCTATCGTTGCAATACAAACAGTTTAGTTAGTAGTACTTATCGCTGTCGTAGAACCATAGTTTATAACATTATTACCTAGAACAAACCTATCGTTTCAATACATTCAATTTAGTTAGTAGTACCTATCGTTGTCTTAGAACCATAATTTATAACATTATTACCTAAAACAAACCTATCGTTTCAATACAAATAATTTAGTTAGTAGTACCTAACGTTGTCGTAGAACCATAGTTTATAACATTATTACCTAGAACAAACCTATCGTTGCAATACAAACAATTTACTCAGTAGTACTTATCGCTGTCGTAGAACCATTGTTTATAACATTATTACCTAGAACAATCTTATCGTTTCAATATATTCAATTTAGTTATAAGTACCTATCGTTATCGTAGAACCATAGTTTATAACATTATTACCTAGAACAAACCTATCGTTGCAATACAATCAATTTAGTTAGTTGTACTTATCGTTGTCGTAGAACCAAAGTTTATAACATTACTAGCAAACCCGGCGAACTCCGTTTCGCCATCAGATGGCTTCGTTTTATGTAACATTTCGTTTGGTGATTAAAAGATGAAGAAAAATTCTTTTTTTGTTTTATATTTGAAAAGGAAAAATTTTATTTCATTTCACAACAGTAATGAATTTATTTCGATTAGTGTTATTTAGTTGAACTTCTCTAAGTTAATGAAAGTGAATCCAAAGTAAATACTGAATCAAAGCTGATATTGCTTCTTTGCTGAACGACAATGTCTCGCGATTTAGTTGGATCGCCAACAATAATTGCAGCAACATCATTAACGGTGGGTGCATTGAATCTTCGCACATGTTCACCTGTTGGGGTACAAGCCGCTCTTATGACAAATTTGTGCGTATCCGATGGCATTCGTTCCAATGGTGTTTTGAACATATTAACCACAGCTTTATTAGCGTGAAAAAATGCTTGCAACTGTTGAATAATTCGTCTCTTTAACTGTTGTGTTCCCTGTATATTGCATTGCACATCCAGCTGATCCACCATCGACGAAATGAAATATATTTGCAGAAATTGATGCGGTTCATCTGGTGTTGGCACCATTGAACCATGCAAATGATATATTTGACCTTGTATCTGTAATTGCAAACAATCATTTGTTGAAGAATACAATGTAACTTCTGATCGTGTGATGGTGTAGTGTGTGGTGTATATGTAGTTGTTATGTGTTGCAATTCATTGTGTTGGTGTGAGTGATTGGTTATGTGTGTTGTATCTTTTACCTTGCAAGTCGGCATGAACCGCCTTCTCGAATGATATTAGCTCCAAAGGAAGTCATGCGAAAGCAGTTATTGTATTTAAGGATGTGTTGAAGAAAATGGCTGGAATCGGGATCACTTCCATCGAACAATGGTTTCCGTGGCTGTGGTGGTGTAAGTAATGGATCCAGTTTGACTTTTCCACTTGCGCAGCACAATCCGGCCGTTTCTCTTTTGAACTTTAACGCATTGCAATATCGGCATATAGTCGTCTTTGGTCCAATATCTAAATTTTCATCATCACAGTGGGATCATATTGGAATGCAAAGCGATTGTATGATGCCAATGATCTTCGTGTGCTCACGCGTTGTCTCAATCGTGCATTTTCTCTTATTATATTTTGTCTTTCTTCGCTTAAGTTCTGTGAATACACTTGTTGCTGGCTTGCATGTCTTGTGTGGCGGCCGATGTTCGCACGTCGTCCTCTATGCATTTTGGACTATGGACAGAGTGGTGAATGTAACCTGAAATGCACGATCCACATAATTTACACAGTTCAAATTACCACCGTAAAGACAAATGCCTGCTGTTGAAATTGAATAAAAATTTGCACAATACACGTGATTGATTTGATGGTTTCCAATTGAAATGTTAGGAAACGAATAACTTATTTTTTTAACTTATTTTTCACAATTTCACAGTGAACACAATACCGGTTTGTCACATGAAATTAACTGAGCAGAGAACAATGAGTAGCTGTCAAAGAATGTATCACGCACCGGCGTCATCTACTTAAAATATTGGTTTGTAGTACATGCCATGTAACAGAGATGGCGCTGTATGTTAAAATTTTTTTTCCCGCTTTTCTGTTAAAATTTTTTCTGAATTTTCTTTGCTATATACCTCACGGAGCCCGAGACCTTTCCAACGAATGCAAAACCGTGGAAATCGGTTCGTGCATTCTGGAGTTATAGCGTCAGGAAGGAAAGCCCGACTTATTTTTATATAGTAGATAATATATCACTAAAGATTCCAAAAATACAAGATTCATTACTGACTAATTTTTCATGGTATATACATAAATTAATAAAATGATATTAACATACGAGTATTACTATTATGTTACCCTCCTGGCTACGATAGTTACCTGCCCGGTTGGCTGCTACATATATTTGATTGTGGATTATGAAATATTGTTTATATTATAATTTTTTAGTCAATTAGTAACATTTAATAATTATTAATTTAATAAATGATTTTCAAACACATTATGTATATTCACTTACTATTAAGCAGTTGTTATAATATAATACTCGTACATACATTTCTTGTTAAGACGGTAACAAATAGATTAACTAACAAGTAAAATACAACTAACATAAAATTTATTTCAGCCACTTCAATTACGTCAATACTAACAGCAATTGTCCAACAAGAATAGCACAATACATCAAACAAAATGGTAAGCTTATTAATGAATTAGTATTATTAATGAAGCAGTATGGAAAAAATGAGTGTTACTAATATGCTTTTTAAATGCCAATGTAACTCTAGTGTTTAGCAATATAAATATAATATATGCTGCTATTGCGCATAGGTAAAACCATTTTGTACCCCTTTAGTACCATAATTTAGCAATATAATTTTCAGTACCATTATACAAATTGCAACAAATAATAACTAACAATTACCTGAAGTAATAGACCAACTTAATATTCTAGGATTGGGATTACTACTTATATGGGGACGGTTTTTTAGTGCGGTATGGAAAGCATGTGTTCAACATACCGGCGGACATGGAAAAAGTTGATAGAGCAGTCAATGGCAGGACTGCTCGGTAGCTGGAGGCCAGCATTCGGTTCATTAGAGAAAGTGACGCAAACATCAAGAAAGCGGTGGTGATGATTGGCATAAACGATATTGCTAATGTAAGTAAAAACAATATGCAAAGAAATGAAAATATCTATGAATATTTATAATACTATACATAATAAAATATTTTCAGAACTGTCCTCACAGGAAATTTAAACATATCATTCGCAGCATTGCGAAGAAACTGAAAGACATTCAAGTAGTTTGGCTAACACTTCCTGCACCTCCAAAGTTCATGATGGACCAGGGAAAACTAAGGAAGTTGCAAATATACAACAGCCATATTCTTACATTGTCTACGTTGTCTTCTGTAATAAAATAAAATTGTTTTTAATACTATACTATTGTTTATTTGATTTACTTTAAGTAAGTGTATTATTTTAACATACGTTTGTCTAATGAAAGGTAAACATTATAATGTAATATCATATTAAAGTAAAATTATGTAAATTACTTAATAATATTGTTAATCGAAATTTAATATATTTCTATGATAGCAGGACGGACCAGCTCCATTGGAACATAAGAGGGATCAAAGCAGTGGAAGAATGATTAAACAATATTTATAAACGTTACTTTTACTATTATATACTATTTACATTAATATAAACTATAATACATTTTTCTATACTGTAATAAATTTTATAACTATATCAATTATATATATATACTAGCTGACCCGGAAAACGTTGTTTTGCCATATATGTTATTTTTAGGAAATATTTTTTTTTAAGAAATATTTTTAAAAATAGCTAACACTATAAGTGTGTGGGGATGTCATTATAATTCAAATAGGAATGAAGCGTTGTAGACAATTAAAGTATACTTTATTTAAGTTAATAAATTATTCTTTATTAAAGTAACAAATATTTATTAAATTACAATTATTGATAGCTATCTATACATCGAAAATAATTCATACTTCTACTACTAATTATTAGAATTAAAAAATAAACAAAGATTAATCTCTCAACGCAATGGAGTGTACAATATTTTTGGTCAGTCCGTCTTTAGCGAATACAAACAAACTGGATGGTTTGCCCACGCGAGAACATGCCACATATAGTTGTCCGTAAGAAAAGCATGGTGTACCCAAATCTAAGCCACAAACAGACATCGTTTGGCCTTGTGACTTACTGATCGTCATTGCGAATGCCAATCTAATTGGAAATTAAATGCGTTTGAATTCAATTGGCACATCTGTAGGAATCATAGGCATTCGTGGCAGTAATACATTTTCGCCTCGGAATTTGCCATTCAAAATGGTGGCTTCGATAATGTTTTTCATCTATTTTTTATTGACTAATCGTGTGCCATTGCAAAGCCGTGGTGGGTTTAAATTACGTAGCAAAATAAATGGAGATCCAACCTTCAATTGTAAATGGTGCGGTGGCATGCCCGGCATATCCAATGAATTCAAAAACTCAATTGGATAATTCACAGATTCGTTGGCATCGCAAACAGCATCGATAGATTTGTATGACATCAAGTCTCCTGGCAACAACAGTTGTATCTTAGAATTTAATCCATTGACGTCCACATTTTTTGCTGCCAAAGTCACCCTTTCTGCCAGCCACTCAAGATTTTTGTATTTTGTGTGTACATCGAAAAATATATTGTAGACTAGCTTTTACCCCGTCGCAAAGCGACGTCTGTTTAGTATATATTATTTGAATTTCATAAAGTAATACGTAATTTCATTTCAAATTTTTCATATTAAAATTAGAAAAGCACTGTCGCTATTTTTTAGATATCATACTCGTACATAAAATAAATAAATATTTTAAAATAAAAATGTTGTATTTCATCTTATAATATGATCTACTACTTTAAAATTGCTTATTGGAACAAATATTCTACAGGATTTACTTATTATATCATATCAAAAAAAAATTAAAATTCTAGTTTTTTAATAATTTTTAAATGTTTCATAATTAAATTTAAATATTTCTGTTAAATATATTAAATATAGATTTATATATATCGTCTTCATTTTTCGTACACTTTAATATACATAATTAAAATTATTTCTTCATTGACCAGTAAACAGTATTCTTTGTATTTTTCATGTTGTTATCATTTTTGTTGCTTCTTCATAAACGTATAGCTATTAACGCACTGTCGTTTCAGATTGTCATGCCTTAATCGGTGTGGATATAACATCTTCTGTGATAGTAGGACAGTGGTATTCTGTGATGTTGGCGGTTATTATCTCATTACTATTCCAGGTTTAGCATTTAAATAGTAGCACTTTATTATTCCCCTCCTAAAAGAAGCATTCTTAATAAATAAATAAATAATGAAAATATACTGAATGCAAAACAAATAAATTATGCACTTACAGTTTGTACATGTGATGAACAGCACTAATATCTGCTTCATTGAATTGTTTATCAGAATAATAGATAATGAATTTCCCGTAAGCCGGGTCTTTGTTGTATTTTATAAATATACACGATCAACTAAAATCTTCTTATTGCCACGGCTCTTTTTTCGCTCTGTAAATTACAATAACATTAATTTACATCGTACTTGCATTTTCGTCTTAAACAACATGAAGAATATTTTGTATTTATTTTTAATAAAAGGATAATACAGAATAGTAATAATATTTGTAGTAGTTATTTCACAAAAATTAAACACAAAAATAATGTTTTGCAACATCAAAAGCATTAATTCATTTGTTTTATCTATTTAAAAAGCATAATACCTGAGAATGTTATGTTATTTTAAAGAATCTCAGCATAATGATATGATTTTATCATCATGCTGATATATATAATTGTGTCGTAAAGGTATTTTAGGTTACTTTTTAACGTATTTCAGACAAATGATTCTTCCATACTGGTAGGTCGAGACACACTTTATACACTTCTTAGTTGCAAATACCTAAAACTTAATATGTACTATATTAATATTAATATTTAATGTTAATTATTTGTAATAGCAATATTCGTATTAATAATTAATAATATGAAAGCATAATTTATAATTTAAAAAGGAAATATTCTTTTTAGTTAATTTATCTGCAAACGTTGTAATAAAAATATATTACGTAAAAATGTATTACGATTAATGATTTGTAAATAAAAGTATTTTTCTAAACGTTATCAAATAAATCATGCGACAACACCAGCGAGCAGGTAAAGAATATGAAACAAATTTGTAAAATATATTATTCATATGATAATGTAGCATGCATGTAGTTATGTAGAAGTTATTTCAATATGAATATGACTGAATTTTATAAATTTGAAACTTCGATGTCGGGAGAGGAGAGGACCAACATAGGATTATAAAAAGGAAAGAATTCATAAAAGGATATGTGGTAATCTGAAAACAAATAAAATGCCAATAACATACAATATAATATATATAACACTTACATCTAAAAGTAAATAATAAAGTAATAATAAGTACTTAAATAATAAATCTCAATTATACCTATCTAAAAGCAATTAAATGATAATCTCACTCTCCCGATCAGAGTATTTGTTTAACAAATGACTGCTAAAAGAAAAATACGGAAAGAGAATTTAAAATTTAAGAACACTACTATTTGGCTTGAAAACAATGAAATATAACACTATTACTTTTAAAACACAAAAAGCAGGTAAAATGGCAAAGAGTACATCGCTTCGTACACACAATACAATATATATAACACTTTCATCTAAGGGTAAATAATAAAATAAAAATGAGAATTAAAATAATAAATCTCAATTATATCTATCTAAAAGCAATTAAATGATAATCTCACTCTCCCGACCAGAGTATTTGTTCAACAAATGAAAGCCAATAGAAAAATACGTAAAGAGAATCTAAAATTTAAGAGTAAATAATAAAATAATAATAAGAACTTAAATAATAAATCTCAATTATACCTATACCTATTTGGCTTGAAAACAATGAAATATAACACTATTACTTTTAAAACACAAAAAGCAGGTAAAATGGCAAAGAGTACATCGCTTCGTACACACAATACAATATATATAACACTTTCATCTAAGGGTAAATAATAAAATAAAAATGAGAATTAAAATAATAAATCTCAATTATATCTATCTAAAAGCAATTAAATGATAATCTCACTCTCCCGACCAGAGTATTTGTTCAACAAATGAAAGCCAATAGAAAAATACGTAAAGAGAATCTAAAATTTAAGAGTAAATAATAAAATAATAATAAGAACTTAAAAAAAAAATCTCAATTATATCTATCTAGAAGCAATTAAATGATAATCTCACTCTCCCGATCAGAGTATTTGTTTAACAAATGACTGCTAAAAGAAAAATACGTAAAGAGAATCTAAAATTTAAGGACACTATTATATGACTTGAACATGATGAATTATAATATTATTACTTATAAAACTCGAATAGCAGATGAAATAGCAAAAAGTAAATAATTTCGAATAATTTGGAGGTATCTATTCTAATAGAAGTACATTTTTATAAACAACATTAGAAGTAAATGCATCCTTCTTTGATTTAGTAACAGAAGTTAATGTTTCAATTTTTAAATTATTGGATGATTTAACCCTTGAAAACGCGACATTTAATTGGCTATGAGTAAAAACGGGTTCCCGTAATAAAACACCTACTTTTTCAAAAGTTTGACCTTGTGATTTATTTATTGTCATAGCAAATGCTAATCGAACAGGAAACTGAACTCTTTTAAGTATAAATGGAAGATTTATATCAGAAGGAGCTAACACTATTTTAGGAATAAGAGCGCGATTACCGGTGTGACTTCCAGTAATTATTTCTGCATCTATTACAGATGTATAGATATGTTTTACAATTAAACGGGTTCCATTGCAAAGTCCACTATTAGCATTCATATTTCTTAAAAGCATTATGATTGCACCTATTTTTAAATTTAATTTATGTGGAGGCATACCCGATGGTGTCAAACTATTTAAAAATTCTACTGGGAAATGATTTTGTTCTGTATCAGAATCAGTTGAAACAGAGTCATGACTTAAAGAGCAAATTTGTTCCCCATCCAATAAATTTAAAACTTTTTCATTAATCTGTAATGTGTCTTCATTTAATGGACATAAAATTACGCGAGATTTTAATTCATCAACACTAACTAAATTAATATCGCCGTATATTTCATCGACTAAAGGTTTGGCGGAAATGAATTTATTTGGAATTTTAACCATGTTTACTACACTACCTGGACAATCATTAATTAGTCCATCTCCAAGTTGTAATAACCACGTTTTAAAATCGATTTCTTTTTGCGCAACTCTCATGTTAATTGTCAGATGCTTAATTTTGAAAAGTGACCATAACCTGCTATTTTGAATACACGTTGAAACTATATCTGCAACCGTTCCGCGTTTAACAACAGGAAGACATTGTCGAAAATCTCCTCCTAGTAAAATGATTTTATTACCAAATGGCTTATTATTTTTCATTAAATCGCGAAGGCACATATCTACTACATCTAAAGCAAAGTAAGGCGCCATTGTAACCTCGTCCCATATAATTAACTTAGCTGATTTTAATAACTTCCCATCAATAGAGTTGTGCCTTATGGATGAAGTTGAATTTCCATCTAGGGGAACCGGTAATTTAAACTGTGAATGAATTGTCCTCCCCGCTTTCAGTAAAGTCGCAGCTATCCCTGTCCAAGGCACAGGTATAGCAGTTAATCCCATTCCACGTACGACGTGTAGTAAAGCAGTATAAAGAAATGTTTTCCCAGAACCACCCGACCCATGAATAAAGAAATATCTTTTCTCTTCATTATCATTGTTTATGCAAAGCATTATTTCATCAAATACGTTTTTCTGTTCCGAATTTAATTGATTACTAAAATTAACCCCTTGCTCAAATTCTTCTGTTTGGTTAAATGTTTCCCTAACTAAAACTAAATTTACATTACGATATTCCAGAAATCCAAAATCAGTATAATTGAAATTATGTAATTTAAAAATATCAATGATGTCATTGATAGCTAACTGTTCCGCAGTTTCTTGGTTATAAGTTAAACTATAATCCTCGCATAAAGTTACTTTATGATTATCCCATAATAAATAAGGATCGCAGGGTTCGCAAAAAATACAAATAAAAGCAAATAGCTGTCGTAGCTGTTTGGGCATTTTACAAATTGAAGCATCATCTAAACAACGATCCCATTGAGTAGCATCATTCAATAAACCTAATTGTTTTGCTGTTTCGTGGAAAGTGGAATATTCGATTCCATTGAGAGTTCGCAAGTCTTTGAAACATGTAGCGCCGCGTACATGAAGCAACAATAACCTTAAATAAAACCTTTCACCTTCTTTAGGACTAACACTATACATTCTCGGAATTATCAAATGACTTATGCGCTGTCTTAAAGTCTATGTCTTTTTGCGATCAAAAATGTAATGTTCGGGTATTTCCGTATACAAATAAGTTTTAGCCTCTACCGATGTTGAATTTAATTTAAACCAAGCCGTTAATGTAGTTTCTGAAGACTTTGCTAATGCAGATTCTTCATTTCCTTCAGTAAATAAAATATTTTGTTGGTTTTCTAAATGAACTGCTAACCTATATATAGTGTGTGTTTTATATTGCAGATCGAATGCAAATATTCTCCACATGGCTTCCGGTGGTGATACATATCGCGCGTCTAAATAAAATGAAACTTCATCCCAGTCTAATTGTGCTTGTCCTTCAGATGTTATTTTAACATTGGCACAATCATGGCCCTTATATATATATTTAAATAAATATTTTACGCTTTTAACCGAAGCGCAAATTTCAACATTATTGTGGCATCTATATTTCAAGGAAAGGAATCTATTGTACGGTACAACCCATCTATTATCTACTGTATGTTTTATAGTGCCTTTTGCCGTGTAAAAATCAATTTTTGAATTATTATCCTGACGTCTGTACAAAGGATACCCGTTACTGTTATTTACAGTGGAAGCTTGAAATGATTTCGGAAAATCTTTACTGCATTTGTTGTCTTTCATGCATGGAGCGTTTAAATTATATGGTCCACATGGACCGTGAATCATACATTTTTTGACCACATCAAATAAAATGGGATGAGTTTCACTATCTGGAATTTCTGCAGATACAACTTTATCAATAAGTTCCGTGTTTCGAATTTTATTTTGATTATTTAAAATTATTAGAATGTGAATGTGAGGTAAACCGCGTTTTTGAAATTCAATAACAGAAACGATAGCTGTTACCTTACCGAAAATATGTCTTTTCAATAGATCGTCAAAGAGTTCTTTCACTTTTAATTGAAATACTCTTACAACTAAATCGGGACGATTTTCGGTTCGTTGATTATTAAGTAAATTACTTTTAATTTCTGGCCACTCGGGATTACATGTCATTGTAATAAACAAATCCGGTGAACCATATTTACAAATAATTCCCATAGCATCAAGATAATGTTGTGACATGCTACGTGGACTTCCGACAAATGTACTTGGTAAAATAACCATTCTGCCAGGTATAATTCCTTCATTAATGGATTTATTTTTGACGTAATCCATCAACCCATTATACATTTCTGACCGCAATTTCTTTTGTGTATTTGCGTTCCGAATGAAATTAAGTCTATTACCTTCGATTTTGGAATACGCGTCAACAATATACTGTTGAGTAAGTTTTCCGGCACTAAGAAATGGATTAAAAGAGCCCGTGCATCTAAGTTTATAAGAATAAAATTGACGATGAGAAATTCTTCTTGCTAATGAAACATTTAGTAAATGTTCCGAATGGCCGAGTTCACCGGTTGGACATAACAACGGATAAGTCATTGGATCGCAATTTTCATTAAGAATATTTATGTTACGTAGATTACCATCTTTTTGATAGACACAAATGTCTCTATCAGAAGGTGGTAATCCATCTTTGCTTGTAAAAATTAAAGCTACTTCATTAGTAGACGGCACGTTGTATCGCCGTGGATCTTTTGTGAGCTGCTGAACAATATTCATCTGCACATCAAAAGGGTTTCTACCTTCTATATTAGCTTTTGCAATCTCCTCTCTTTCTACTTCAGCCATCATTTTATATGCAGCAGCGTATGGATTTACTTTTCTTATTAAAGAATCCAATTGCTCAAATAGTTGTCTCTTGCATTTACGGTTAACATCGCCTTGCATTCTTTTACATATGGCCTCATCAGGATCTAGAATATACAGCTGACCATATTGTGGCTGTTTTCCTTCTGTAGGGTGTGCCGATGATATTCTATGGTAAACCTGACCACATATCCTGAAACAGTACGGCCCACGTGTGCCTGGACGGTGATCAATATGTGCTCCCAATGAAGCAAATGCAAGCGAACTATTGTAATTTCTGATGTTATCCATAAAATTGGCAGAAAGGGGATGCATATTAGTCATTAATTCCATTAACAGCTCTGGAAAATGGTTAGAAGAGTTCGGAATTGAAACTTTGCCTTTTGAACAGCATAATGAAAATTTCCCATCTGTTGGCTTCTCATTTTTGAAATGAGTTGCTTCGCAAAATTGACAGATAACGTTCATAAATCCACAGTTATGTTGTATTACAAGTGCTTCATCGTCTATTTCTTGAAGGGCTGTGCTGAATGTTTGTTGCGATATGGATAGTGCAATATTTTGTGTTTCCTTTTCTCTTTGTGTTTCAAGTTCTAACGGTTTATCTAATTTGCTTTGCTTTTGCAAAGCTATATTATTTAATCTATTGCGTTTTGTCTCTTCTTTTTCACTGGCTAACCTAATTCTTTTGTGAAATAATATTTTTTTTTTCTTCTGTCTTTTTCTTTTGTACTTTCCTGTAACAATCGCTTTTTGTTTATTAAATTCAGCTTCTTTAGACGATCTTGTCTTGCGTGTCTTGTTTCCAAAATAAATCTCTTCTTAAAATCTACTTTAAGTTTCTCTAGTCTTGTTCTTCTTTGGTCAGGCGTTTCTCTTCTGAATCTCCTGCTATTTCTCACCGTCTGTTCTTTTAAGCGAATTTGTTTTAATTCACTTGTTTCATTATTGATTTTCTTCTTAAAATATGCTTTCAGTTTCTCTAGTCTTCTTTTTCTTTTGTCGGGCGTTTCTATTCGAAATCTGTTGCTATCTCTCAACGCCTGTTCTTTTAAACGAATTTGTTTTAACTCACTTGTTTCGTTGTCTAATTTCTTTTCAAAATATGTCTTCAGTTCTTTTAATCTTTTTTGCCTTTCACCTTTAGTTTCTTTACTAAAATTATCCCTATTTCTTAAAATCTGTTTTTGTAAGCGTTTATTTTTGTCTTCATCACATTGAGACTCCAATATTGTTTTCCTTCGTACACATTCGGCTTGTTTCGCCTTTTT
The DNA here is from genome assembly GCA_963678705.1 of Panorpa germanica. Taxonomy (NCBI): domain Eukaryota; kingdom Metazoa; phylum Arthropoda; class Insecta; order Mecoptera; family Panorpidae; genus Panorpa; species Panorpa germanica. The sequence goes on from OY783205.1 coordinate 4,524,426, forward strand.
TCAGAGCCTTTCACTTACTCTTGTTTTTAATATAGTACATCCTCCTTGGTTTTCTTCTATTGACAATACTGTATCACTAACTTTTTCTAATTTATTTAACTGCACATTATAATCACTTACTAAAATATCACATGCTACATTATCACATATTACACCATCACTATTTATATTGGCACTTATTTCACTAATTTCACTGGTAAACTTTGAGTAAGAATATTCACAAATTTCTGAAATATTAATATTACCTGTAATACTTGTTATGGTAATTGGGTTAATTGTAAATAATAAAGAACCCGCAGAATTCTGAAAATTGTATTTAATCAAGTCGACTAAATCAGTTACATATTTATAACACAAAAGTACTGCTTTGCCATTAGAATTTGAAGTAGATTGTCCCTTTAAACCCCTTGAGTGGGAATCAAAGATCCAAAAAAGACTGTTATGTTTAAAGATTGCAAATGTTTGACTGCAAGTAGTGAACAGCCCGTTGTTGTATTTTTTAAAGTATTTTTCTAAAAAGTCTCCTGTTAATATATTAAGATCACCTTGTGCAGTGTTCATAAGATCATGACTAATTTTACATGTACCATTACCAATCGATATAATTGGATTAATCTCTTCGATCAGTAAAAATGGGTGACAACCGGGTTTTAAATTTTTTCGATAGCAATTGTCTCCTAGTATTAAAATATAGTCTAATACGTGAGTGGTCCAGTTACTTAATGCAATTAATGAATGAATACATATACTGAATGTAGCTATTGCCGTACATTGAGAATTTTTAGGAAATTTTGTAAAAATATCACTTGCTTGAATTAAATTAGCTTGCATTATTTTATAAGGTTCAGGCAACTTGAATTCAGTTACACCTAGTTCAGAGACATTAAGATTTGGAGAACTATAAATGGAAGTTGTAACGATTTCCTCAATGTTTACAGAGTTAGTAGAATTATTTATTTCTGTTAAAGTACTATTGTCCATAGTGCTTAATATACTAACAGGAACAATAGAAAATTGAGTGTTTTCACAGTTACTAAAATTAAATTTAATCAAGTTTATGACATCTAGAAGGTCATTAAAACATAAAAGAACGGATTTTCCATTTTTTTCACAAACAATTTGTCCTTTAATACCTCTTGGATGTGAATCGAACACCCAAAATAAGTCAGATTCTTTAAAAATAACAAAAGTCTCATTACTAATTGTAAATAGTCCTTTTTCATGTTCTACGAAAAATGATTCTAGAAATGAAATTGTTAATTCATTAATACCTGCCTTTGCATTTATAATGTCACCACACAGAGTTTTTGATTTGTCACAATATACGACGTATGTGTGACCTTTTACGGAGATGTTTTGTTTGAGTTTATCAGCTAATAACAAATCGTGTTGATTACCTACAAAATTATCTAAGTAACATCGATCTCCTAATTTTAAAATATCATTTAAAGTTTCTGAATGCCACGTATTTAATGCAGTAGTTTCGTTTACACATATTGCGACAAAGCAATTGAAAGTACACTGCTTACCAAGGGACCTATCACAAAATCTTTTGTCAAATTGACTGAAACTACCTCTTACAATTGATAATGGCTTCTTTAGTTCATTCGCATTAGTTCTTAAATTCCTAATATTAACAGAAGACACATTTCGTTTCCTTCCAAATCCGAATAAAGATTTAGACATATTGAAGAAACAAATAAATATGTTATATATAAAATAAAATTTAAAAGTATTAACTAAACTATTATTAGATATAGGTAATGAATAAAGAATAAATAAAAGAAATAAGCAAATATTTTAATATAATATACTAAGCTCATTAAAAGATCTCTGGAATGTAACATACGCCACAGAAAAATATGTCCTCACGTATATTGTAATATATACTTATATAAACATATGTCCAATGGAGTGATTTAAATTCTTATTTTCCTAAAATTAAAAAAAACAATACGATAATTAAAAATATATATGACTACGTTAATCTATAACATAAAGGTAAATGATTATGGAAACTAAAATATTTTGTGGAAACTAAAGTAACATGCAAGAACATAAGTTTATTTAAAATGTGAATAATAAATGTGAAACACGAATAATAAAACATGCACTGTAAACAGAATGGATTGAAAACATGCTTAAGACGCCTTTTTCTTACGCTAGGGCTGCACTGCGGAAAAAAATACTCCAGAAATAATAACAATAAAAATATAAATTATTTCCGCCTACTTTTAAATTTGAATTTAAATTTACCATATATACATTTGTATGATTCAAGTGATGGATTTATTTCTGTACTATTCTTTTTCGCAGTGTAGCTTTAGCATAAGAAAGAGGTGTCTAAAGCATTATTTCGACGAATATTTTTACAATGTAGAATATAAAACATTTATAAATAAATAAAATTAACAAACCAGTAATAAAAATTATACTCGTCTTAGCTCAAAATTAATATACCAGCAATATATAATAAGTATAATGTGTATCATTCAAGAATCTGAAACAAATAAAAGAATTTCATTTTTCTAAAAGCAAAATTAGCCTCATGTAACTTTTACTGAAGATATTAAATATGTTATGAATATCGAAAACAGATTACAAATCATTTAAGTTATGTAATGACAGGTGTAATTATGCAATGTCAAACAGATTTGGTAAAACTGCTGTCTGAATGACTTGTCTGTCTTTGATTTGAATTTCACATTTTCGTTTTAATACTGAAACATGTATAATTTCCAGCCATATGACATGTAAACTGGAGTTCTGACTGAATCATTTCTGCAATGCTTAAAATGGTAAGCAGTCAAATTTAGATCTCAATCAATAACAGAGATGTATGTTTGGCCAATATCGATATCAATTAACTAATATCAGTAGTAGCTAAAAGTGTTAAACATCAATACTGAACTGTTAACTTTAACAACTACCAAACCATACTAAAATAGTCCTTTTCTGTTTGAACCATAGACTAAATATGTTAGAATTAAAATAATTTTTAAGAACATTGGTAATAAGCCTTTCTAAAATGTGGAAGTTTTGACATTTGCCTTTTTGCATCGAGCCACAGATAAAAGAAATATGAAAGATTGAATTAATTTAGAATACAGAAATAGATTAGATTAATAACTGTAAATTATTAATAACTTACCTTTACTAAATATATCACGGGCCACTTTACTTTGACAGCAAGGGAAACACATTATATGTCTCAATACCTGAAAAACATAGTATAATTATTAAACCATATTTTAAATAAGTTGCATTGTTAATTAAAGCATTTTGTTATCATCAGTAAATAATGTAAATATTTGAAAGTTTCAATTTTAGCACAGTTAAATTTTATCTATTAGCGAGTAACAAAAGTTATATTTTAAGTACTGTCATAGTAATTGCTATTTACTACAGAACATTTTACACTATTAATATGTTTCTATATTTGGTACGGAAATATAACATTTTTATTTACTATTGAAATATTTCTAAACTAATACTCATGAATCGTGTAATATTACATAGAATATCAGACAATTATTACTATCGTTAAAAAAGGTTTACACAACTCATATTGTAACAACGTAGAAATATAAATGCAAATATAAAATAAGATTATAGAAAACTTACCTTATATCAATTAAAACGTAATATAAATCAATATGTATAGATTTATTACATAAAGAAATTATTATTAACCACTTAAGAAAACAATTAATATTTATAACTTTATGCAAAATATATAATAATCTGTAGTAACTCAACCAACTGCACTGACTTTAACAGACTGAAGATATTCACTTTGTGTATTTGTATCTATTCCCTCCAAAATATTTGCAAAGAATGCAACATAAAAAAAACGAAACCAACGTTTCCCGCTATTAACAAATACAATACACACAGTACACAGTACAGGGAGCCAACATGAAAAATATAAAACATTGTAGTAGAGCATTAGTAAACAATTACCATACATTCAACCAGTTAAACTTATACATGTATGGCAAACATTTATATTGTATACTAGCAAACCCGGCGAACTCCGTTTCGCCATCAGATGGCTTCGTTTTATGTAACATTTCGTTTGGTGATTAGAAGATGAAGAAAATTTTTTTTTTGTTTTATATTTGAAAAGGAAAAATTTTATTTCATTTCACAACAGTAATGAATTCATTTCGATTAGTATTATTTAGTTGAACTTCTCTAAGTAAATGAAAGTGAATCCAAAGTAAATACTGAATCGAAGCGTTATACGTGTCCGCAAATTATCCGTTTCATTGAAGTGCTCTTTGGTAAACCACATTTTTTGTTTTTTGGTCTGACGTTAACACAAACAAAGCGGATGGTTTCCCAACTCGTGAACACGCAACGTATAACTGCCCATGTGAAAAACAATGATTTTCTAAATTTATCCCGCAAACACTAAGCGATTGGCCTTGCGACTTGTTAATTGTCATTGCGAACGCAAGGCGAACTGGAAATTGCAATCGTTTGAAGTCAAACGGAAGATCAGTCGGAATCATTGGTATTCGAGGAATACATACATTTTCACCTGCGTACTTTCCGTTAATAATGGTTGCCTCAATCAAATTCGGCATAAGTGTTTTTATCGAAAGTCGAGTACCGTTGCAAAGTCGCGGTGGATTCAAATTACGCAATATCATAATAACTGTACTAACTTTGAGTTGCAAGTTATGTGGTGGAAATCCTGGTAACTCCAGAGAGTTTAAAAACTCCGTTGGATAATTTACTACATCATCGGGATTTGTTATGGAATCAACGGATTTGTATGTCACCAAATCGCCAGCAATTTTTGATTGAATGGTGAAATTCAGTGCGTGTACATCATTATTCTTTGCGGCAAGAATTGCTCGTTGACTTAACCAAGCATAATTCTGATAATTCTCACTAATGTTTGGGAAAACATTTTCAATAAGAGCTAATTGAGAGTCTACAAATCGGCAAAAGTCGTTTGTAAGAGTAATTAATCCAGATGTCGCATCAACTGGGACTTTTCCATTTCCAACAGCTAACAATTGTTTGGAAAATTGTGCAGCACTTTGATCGTTTTGAAGTTGAACTCTCATATTAGTGGTTAGCGATAATGTTTTTACGTTATTCCATAAAGGTGATGCCTTCAGGAAAGCATTCAATTCATCTGCAGGCGTTCCACGGGGAATTACTGGCAACGTCTGCCTGAAATCGCCTGCCAACAATATCATCAAGCCGCCAAAGATGTTGTTATTTCGCCGAAGATCCTTCAGTGTGAAGTTAAGTGCTTCAAGTGATTTCTTATGTGCCATTGTGCACTCATCCCAAACAATGAGGTGGCATTGCATCAACAATTTTCCCATTGCACTGGATCGGGAAATATTGCATGTTGGAGTATCAATTGTGTTTAAATTGAGTGGCAACTTAAGCGCAGAATGTGCAGTACGACCGTTATCTAGAAGAGTCGCCGCAATTCCAGATGATGCTAACGCAAAAGCTATGTTACATCTTGATCGAAGTGGCCAAAATCAATGAAATGACAAATGTTTTCCCTGTTCCTCCAGGTGCGTCCAGGAAGAATAGACCACCAGTATTATTGTCCACCGCTTGCATTAATGTTTCGTATACTTGTTTTTGCTGTTCATTCAGCAACGGCACATTATTTCGAACGAATTCCTGCAATGTATCAACATTGTATTGCAGCTCTCGATTTAATTCTTGATTGAATGCATCGTGCATCGATCGATTTGGCGCAATCATTCCTACTTCAATCAGTAGCTTGTTTGCAATAGTCAAGCATTGATCCTCAATCAGAATCAATTCTTTATTGTAGATTTCATCGGTAATTTGGATGTCAGGATTATTCGTTTGAATGCGCAAGCGATGCAAGATATCTTCACATATGTCGTCTTTGTATTTGTTCCATAACTGAATTGGTTGTGAAGGAAAACATGTGGTGATGATAATTGCGAACAGCGTTCGTATTTGGTACGCATTTGATGAAACAACTGAATCCGCAAGTGTTAAATCCCAATGAGAATCGTTCTCCAGCAAACCCAATAGTTGACATGCTTCTCGATATGTTTGGCATTGGTGGCCATTCACAGTTTTCAAATGCGCAAATGATTTTGGTCCACGTACATTTACCAACAGCAGTCGCAAATAAAAACATTCATCATTTCTAGGATGAACAGTATACATGCGACCTAGTGCATCAGTGAAAAACACCTGTGGCCAATCTGGAACTGGGGTTCCTTGTTTGCGACGTTGGAATTTCTTTGTTGATTGATTCCAAGTGTAATACTTGGGCATTTCAACGTACATCAGCGTCGCTGCGAATGGATCTGCTTCACACATTGCAAAGAAGCTAGTCAATGTTGTCGATGGTGGTCTCTCAGCTCGTTGTGCCGCATTAGCCTCAGTGAAGTAAACTCTTTGGCCATTTTCCAAATGCACTGCTAAATGTACAACTGTGGGATATCTTTCATGAATTTGAAATGACAATAATCGCCACAGTGCTTTATAAGTACTGACGTATCTGCCCATTTGGAAGTTGCTGATTTCGTCATTCGCATTTTCCGACGCAATACCAAACACAGCCATGTCGCTGCCTTTTGTGACGTACTTGCACAAATATTTGATTGATTTGGCCGAATGACAACTCTCAACGTTTGCATGTGTTTCGAAAATTCGTGATAGCAGCGGGCAATATGGTACAATGAATTCATTTCCGATCTCAATCTCTTGATTTTTAACTTTAACTTTGATAGTTCGACCATTATCTTCTTTTGAACGCCGACGATAAACTGGATATCCATCGTTCCCTGTGACTGTTTCAGCAACTAACGGTCGCGGATATCGTTTTGTGCACTTTCCATCAGCCATGCAAGGCGATAATGGATTTAATGCACCGCACGGTCCATGCACCATCTGTGTCGTCACAATGTCGTGTAGATGGGGATCAGTGACTGGATCAGGAATTTCAGCTGATATGATGTCATCCACTTCATTTGAATGTAATTTGTTCAGCAACCAAATTAGGATATGAGCATGCGGTAGTCCACGCTTCTGCCATTCCACCGAGTACATATAACAACGTATGTCACCAAAAACTCGATACTTAGTAAGCACATCCATCATAACCTTGAGTTTTTGCTGAAATACTCTGGCGATTATGTCATGGCGATCTTGCGGTTTTTGGCCCGGTTCCAACTCACGTTTAATTTCCGTCCACTTCAGATTGCATGTGAACGTAATAAATAAATCCGGAGTTCCATAATTTCGCACGTACGTCATAGCGTCTTGAGCGTATTCGTGCATGTGTCGTGGGCTTCCGATGTAAGATGATGGGAGAATCGTCAGACGTCCAATATTCTGAACATCACCATCTGAATGAATAGCATCACGCAAGTGTATATAGTCCTCAGATCGTAGCTTTGCCTGATTGAATCGGATGAACGCTAAACGTTCGGTCTCGACTTTGACATACATGTCGACAGCAAATTGCTGGAATAGCCGACGGCACTTCAGAATGACATTCTCCTCATGTGTACGAATCATTATACGATACGCATAGTAATTCATTGCGCTTAGATTTTTATTCGTTGATACACCTGAAAATGCAAAATTGAATGAATTGTTAATGGAAACCAATAATAGCAATAATAGCAATAATTAGTGTGTGAATATTGTACCAGTAATTGGATCGACCATCTTCAACGTGATGTTGTATCCGTCTTGCCCTTGCCAATAAATGATTGGATATTGTAACGCATTGTACAAACGATGTGTCTCGATTACACGATGCATGATATTGCTTTTTCGCTGAACGACAATGTCTCGCGATTTAGTTGGATCGCCAACAATAATTGCAGCAACATCATTAACGGTGGGTGCATTGAATCTTCGCACATGTTCACCTGTTGGGGTACAATCCGCTCTTATGACAAATTTGTGCGTATCCGATGGCATTCGTTCTAATGCTGTTTTGAACATATTAACCACAGCATTATTAGCGTGAAAAAATGCTTGCAGCTGTTCAATAATTCGTCTCTTTAACTGTTGTGTTCCCTGTATATTGCACCGCACATTCAGCTGATCCACCATCGACGAAATGAAATATATTTGCAGAAATTGATGCGGTTCATCTGGTGTTGGCACCATTGAACCATGCAAATGATATATTTGTCCTTGTATCTGTAATTGCAAACAATCATTTGTTGAAGAATACGGTGTAACTTCTGATCGTGTGATGGTGTAGTATGTGGTGTATATGTAGTTGTTATGTGTTGCAATTCATTGTGTTGGTGTGAGTGATTGGTTATTTGTGTTGTAACTTTTACCTTGCAAGTCGGCATGAAGCCGCCTTCTCGAATGATATTAGCTCCAAAGGAAGTCATGCGAAAGCAGTTATTGTATTCAAGGATGTGTTGAAGAAAATGGCTGGAATCGGGATCACTTCCATCGAACAATGGTTTCAGTGGCTGTGGTGGTGTAAGTAATGGATCCAGTTTGACTTTTCCACTTGCGCAGCACAATCCAGCCGTTTCTCTTTTGAACTTTAATGCATCGCAATATCGGCATATAGTCGTCGTTCGTCCAATATCTAAATTTTCATCATCACTGTAGTTCGCAGTGGGATCATATTGGAATGCCAAGCGATTGTATGATGCCAATGATCTTCGTGTGCTCACGCGTTGTCTCAATCGGGCATTTTCTGTTATTATATTTTGTCTTTCTTCGCTTAAGTTCTGTGAATACAGTTGTTGCTGGCTTGCATGTCTTGCGCGGCGGCCGATGTTCGCACGTCGTCCTCTAGGCATTTTGGACTATGGACAGAGTGGTGAATGTAACCTTAAATGCACGATCCACATAATTTACACAGTTCAACTTACCATCTTAAAGACAAATGCCTGCTGTTGAAATTGAATAAAAATTTGCACAATACACGTGATTGATTTGATGGTTTCCAATTTAAATGTTAGGAAATGAATAACTTATTTTTTTAACTTTTTTTTCACAATTTCACAATGAACACAATACCGGTTTGTCACATGAAATTAATTAACTGAGCAGAGAATAATGAGTAGCTGTCAAACAATGTATCACGCACCGGCGCCTACTACTTAAAACACCGGTCTACTTAAAATATTAGTTTGTATATATGCTATGTATCAGAGTAGGCGCTGTATGTGAAAAAAGATTTTCCCGCTTTTCTGTTGAAATTTTTCCTGAATTCCTGAATTTTCTTTGCTATAAACCTCACGGAGCCCGAGACCTTTCCAACGAATGCAAAACCGTGAAAATCGGTTCGTGCGTTCTGGAGTTATAACGTCAGGAAGGAAAACCGGACTTATTTTTATATAGTAGATTACAATACAGATCCATATGCATATGCACCGTCACACCGAGTATATAAATGTTTACAGGAATCTAGCCCCAAAGTTTTTATATCAATAAACTGTTAATATGTGTTCATTTGTTTACATTTAAAAAAAAAATCTTTTAAAATTTAGTATAATTACGTTGTGTAAACATTTTAAATAGTGACGTTCTTTAAATAGTTGGGTTCTTAGGCCAGTCGCAGTACGAAACCGTATTTAAGCGACGGCGAATTCCGACGTAAATCAGCGGGTTGGATGAGCGGCTACTATTCTCAAAGCAAACCGACTCTGTGTGTTATAACACATACATACCCCGTACCGATATGAAAGTACTCCTAGCAACTTGTGTACTGTAGGGGGTGTATTGGAGTTGTTTTACACTAATATAATTTATCATGAGAGTAAACTTTTACTTTAATTTTTATCGATTCACCATTGGTATTAAATAGACTTTAGCATTTTTTATATATCTGAGTTCTGCTTGGCGTGAATTTTAATTGTATTACGATTTATTGTATTTTTGTGGTGGTATGTCGTTACAGTTACAGTACACAAGTGTGTGGTTTTTATTTCATGTCAAAATTTAATTCCCTTTTTAAATTGAAATATTAAAATCGTTCTATATAAATTCTACATATAAAAACAAATAATTTTTCATACAAACTGACTAAAAAAATATATTTTTTTTATCAAAATAAAAAATATTTTCAATTTATGCGTTATTTGACCAACTTTTTTCAAAATTTGGGATTTTTTTTTCGATTCGTAAATAAGTTACCAAGGTTAGCCTATATACAAAATTTCAACTTTCTAGCACAATTTTTACTCTCGAAAAATACTGCCCCCGTGCCCCCAAATAAAATTTTGAAATTTTGAATTTTTTTTTATTAATAATATTCTTAATTATTCTAGAATTCGGAATATGAACTTTCTCCAAAGTTCCCTACCGAGCCCCCAAATTTCTTCAACCCCCCCTTTTACAATTTTTGAATTTCTAATTTTTGAAAAATGTCAGCATTAAACACCCTAATACACATGCAAATTTTCAGCTTTCTATCTCTTACCAACTCAAAGTTATACAGCAAAAAGTGCCCATTTTTTTTACCAGTTTTTCCAAAATTACGGGTTTCCAGGAAATTTAGGGAAAAATCCGGGGACGCCAAAAGTCTTACAATTTTTCTCTCTACGAAATAGGAAATTTTTAAAAAGATCGCCGGAGCCGTTTTCGCGCTGCCATACAAAATTCAGTACCAAACATATAAGAATATAAACATAGATTCAAACACCTGGGACATTATAATATAGGATAAGAGTATTTTGTGAGTTGATGATTGTGCAGAAATCCGTCGGTAATTTTATGCATCCAGTATTTTCATGTACAGCAACTTTTCCATTGCTAATATCTAACAGTTGATTTGAGAAAGTCTCGGCAGATGGATCTTGAAACATATGAACGCGCATGTTCACACGCGCAGTCGCGATGATTTTGAGCAAGCGTTGATTTCATCAGCGTACTTTGAACGTGGAATAACAGGAAGTGTCTGTCTGAAATCCCCTGAAAGGAGTCACAGAGTCAAATCCAAATAGTTTGTCGTTGTTTTTTATATCTTTCAATATCCTATCTATCTAATGCCTCAAGCAAATGTTTGTGTGCCATAGTGCATTCATCCCAAATGATAATTTTACACTGCTTTAGCACTGTCGCCATAGACGATTGTTTTTTTAAGTTGCATCTGGGTTATTTTGAATGTTTAATGGCAGCTTAAGTGCTGAATGAGCTGTTCTGCCTCCATATAATAAAGTTTTGCCACGTTAAAGTTTTAAAGAATGTTTTGCCAGTTCCACCTGGTGCATCCAAAAAAAAGAATCCCCCTTGCCTTGCCGAAACTGCCAGCATAATGCGGTCGTAAATTGTTTTTTGTTCATCATTTAATAGTGGAACATTGCGAGTAACAGTCGCTGCCAATTCGACAGTATCATACTGCAGTTCACGATTTATATCTATGTTGATTAAATTAAATGCACTTCGATTTGGTGAACTCATACCGAAATGACTGATTGGAAAACTCGCAATGACAATGTAATGATCCTCAATAGCAATCAATGCTTCATTGTACATTGCGTCACTGAATGATATCGTTAGATCGTTGAACAGTCATCGAATCTTTGTGATTATCCCACAACATTTGTGCTCGGGCCGGGAAACATGTCGTCAGCAAATAGTAGACGAATTTGTGTTGTGGATCTGTGGATGGAACAGAATAAAATAAAAATAGCGATTAAAATTCGGGGGTTGATCGTATAAGGGTGAAAATTTAGAATCAAATGTATTTTTCAATGCTGAATCATGAAAGAATAAAAACAAATAATTTTGTCTAAAAAATTAAAAAAAAAAATTTGGGGTGGACCACCCTTAACATTTAGGCGTATGAAAAATAGATGTTGGCCGATTCTCAGACCTACCCGATAAGCATACAAAATTTTATCACAATCGGTTCAGTCGTTTCGGAGGAGTTTGCGAACAAGTGTTTCTAGTGGTCGTTCTTTACAAAATAATCCTTTCTTGTCAAGCTTTTAAGATACATCCATTTTTAAATGTCAAAATTTTAAATTTATTCAAATGTCACATGGAAAAAAATTAACAAAGAAAAGCTGTGTTGCCAAATGTAAAATTCACGTCACGTGATAATTTTCTTCCCTTTACCTCTCAACTGCTCAAGCCTATCCCGACCCTTCAAAATTAACTATTCCCATACAGGAGTCCCCGTAGTTCGACAACGGGGCCAAGCGTGGCCCAGTCACGGGAAACCAGACTTCGGCGCGCCAAGATTGGTCCAAATTTGGATAATTCAGGCTTGGCCAATCCTATGTTCACCCTATCTTGGGCCACGACTGGGAAATCAAGTCTTGGCCATTTCTTAACTCACCCAACTTTGGGCCAACACTGAAAATCTCAGCTCTGGCCATACTACGGTGACCCAGCTTTGAACCGGAATCGGTCAACCAAGCCTGAGCCATTTTTTGGTGATTTAGACTTGGCCCAATTTTGTGAAATCGAGTCTTGGTCATCTCTTAATTCACCCAACTTTGGGCCAACACTAGGAAACTTAGCACTATGTAATTAAGCTACAAACCACTTACTCAAATAGTGAATCGCTTAGACGAGTTACAATCTGGTGATTGTGTAAAAATTATAAAGAAAACAAATTTATGTGAGTGTACTTATGGATTAGTACATGATTTTATTGAGTTTGATCAAAAAAAAAATTTTAAGTTGAAGAAAGTTAAATTACGTGGGTTTACCCTTTTGTGTCATCATCCAAACAATGTAGTGCAGTTAAAAAATAATAAAATATTTGTTATTGATAGTATTTTAAGTGTTAAAAGTGTTTGCTCAGTAAAACAAGATTTAAATCATTATGTAATATTATATGTACACGGAATAATAGAAGAAAAAAGGAGAGAAATATTTGATTATCCCACATCATCAATCGATGTGGGTGTTATGGAAATAATTTCTTGGAAAAAAGAAAAAAATGATTTTTAAAATGGCTTACGTAAAACGAAAATGCATTCTAATGAATATGAATAATTCAAAGTTTATAATGACATTATTACATCTATAAAAAATAGCTACATGATTAAGAGTGAAATAACTAGTCGTAATCAAAGAAATTCACTATAATAATTTAACTTATTATTTAAAACAAGTAATGATTACATATTTCATTTAAAGGCATTATTTAAATTTAATCCATACTAGGTATAAAATTAATACATAACTGTTATTTTTTATTTACTAAAAATTTTACGTAAAATTGTTTTTCATTTGTCAATTTTTTTTTTCATTTATAAAAAAATCTTTTATTTTCATCGAAATTTTGGTTAATTGAAATTTAGAATTAGAAATTAAAAGTAAAAAATACTATTTCTCATTATATTGACTAGATTGTATTTCTTTTCTTTTGTCTTGTATTATATTTTTGTTATATCTCCATATTTTTCTATTGAGAGCTAAAACTGTAAAATATTTAATAACTATTCATAGAAAGAAAGATAGCGAGCGAGAGAGAGCGCTATAGAAAAACAATACAAAGGGCTGACTATAACCTCCTGACCAGAGATAATAAGAGATGTCCAACTCCATATAAAACCAAGCGGTATTTTGCGGTAATACTTGTTGCTAACATAAGACCGGTGACTCAACTTTTCTATGTGTTAGTGAGACATGTACTTGGTATATGTATGAGTGAGTATAAATGAATTGAATATTTCAGTGAATCATGGACACCGATACCGATACCAATACGATAGAACTAAATTTAAATTCACGCCCACCAGAACTCGGATATATAATAAATGCTAAAGTCCCTTTAATACCAGTAGTGTATCGATAAAAATTAAAGTTAAAGTGTGCTCTCATGATAAATTATATAAGTGCTAAAGAACTCCAATACACCCCCTAATACACGACTACAGACATCTGTGACACACATAGGCGGTTTGCTTTGTAGCTCATCCGCAAGCCTGGTTCAAGGCTAACTGCCTTTTGTGTTATGACCATCTGCTATGCCGACATTACGTTCGGACTTTAAACAGACATTATTAATTGAATCGTCAAGCAGTCAACACGCGCTTAAGCATCTTAGCATTAACAAAATAATATTAAATATTATAAAATAATTAATATAATTAATATATTATACTAGCTGACCCGGCGAACTTCGTACCGCCTAACAGTCAATGAATGTCGTGTTACCTTTTAGCTGAACTAATTTAGTCATTGATGAACGTAATACAATGATACAAAATAATATTTATTAATATAGATAGAAACATAAAAGTATTTTATTATGATAAATGATGATGAAAACATACAGAATGAGAATAAAAATTAAAAAAATAATAATAATTAAGTAATTCAAACTCATGTCAGAAAAAAATGATTGAAAACTATGTTGTGCAGATTGGAATACACTCGGATTAATTCATTAATGGGATTTTCATTCAAGCACCTTGTGGTAAACGACATTGTTTGTTTTTTGGTCAGGCGCAAGAACAAATAAAGCGAATGGTTTGCCGACACGTGAGCATGCCACGTACAATTGACCATGAGAAAAACATGCATTTTCTAGATTGAGGCCACAAATAGTTAAGGATTGGCCCTGTGATTTGTTGATCGTCATGGCGAAGGTAAGACGAATCGGGAATTGAATTCGTTTAAACTAAAATGGCATATCCGTTGGGATCATCGGAATCCTTGGAATAAGAACTTCCTCATCTTTAAATTTTCCTTTAAGTATCGACGCGTGAATCACATTGCTCATTAGTTTTTTTATCACCAAACGCGTTCCATTGCACAGTTTTGGTTGGTTTAAATTTCTAAGCATGATGACTACCGAGCCAACCTTAAGTTTTAAATTGTGCGGTGGTAAACCAGGCACATCCAAGGAGTTTAAAAATTCACTTGGATAATTAGTGGCTTCTTCTTCGTTTGTTACACAGTCGATAGATTTGAATGAATACAGAGTACCTACAATTTGATTTTGAATTATAAAATTGAGGTCATCTACATCTTTATTTTTAGCGGCCAAAATTGCTCGCTCACTTAACCATTTAGTATTTTTGTGGTTAGCAATGATATCCGGGAATACTTTGTTGATAAGCTCGTCTTTTGATGATAAAAAATTGCAAACATTTGGAGGAAATGAAATCAAACCGCTCGATTTGTCAACAGGAACACGGCCATTACCGATAGTCAGCAATTGCTTCGAGAAATCAACAAACAACGTCCATTGGACCAATGCAAACTAAACGATGCAAGCTGTAGTCGATGGTGCAATCATATAGAAACGCTGCTCGATTCAAATCAATACTTGAACCATTTCTTCTTGCACTTCTAAGATTATTCCTCTGTTCATCTGTACGATAAGCTCGACGATTTCTCGTTTCTAACCTATCCGTTTCACGGGCTACCTCTCTTTGCTCTTGTATTTAAGAAGCACGAATTAAGGCCCTTCTTTGCTCCATACTAACGCGGTGCTCTTCTCGTGCAATTTCTCGTTCTTCATCAGATAATTGACTCGCGATATTCCGTTGCCTAATTGCATTACGGCTCCGCTGGGAAAGATTAGATCTTCTAGGACGCGGCATAGTTATTAATATTAATACTGAATGTGCACTCGCATAAAACCACAAAAAACCACTTTCGAGATATAGACAATAGCTCAAAGAGTATATAAGCACTACATATGAATAGCTTATCAAGAAAAATTATAGTTATAGATAACCTATAAAAAGACATTTACACTTTTGTTAACCTGTACAATAAATCTTAGGTATTATTTTCTGAAATTAAAAATTAAATAATTAATAAATAATTTACACAAATTAATGTCTAAAACAAACAAATAGAACAGTACCTGAACTTTCGACACATTTTACAAAAAATAAATTTCTGAACGCACACATAAATAGTTGTTACAACATGTTGTCATGACAACAAATGTTTGACATGAAATAAACAAATCAGCATTTATTGAAATGATTAAGTATCGAGTTTTCATTGTCGAGTTTTTTAAATTTCGAATTTTCATTGTTTTTAAGATGTATTATGCTATTGTAAGTGTTGTAACAAACCCGTCTTTGTTTTATATATTTTCAATGTTTTTAAGATGTATTATGCTATTCGGGGCGAAGACAAATCCAACGAATCAATAACCATGAATATTGGTTCAGCAGATCTCGAGTTATAAGTGTTGCAACAAACCCGTCTTTCTTTTATATATTAAGATATATTATTTAATATATCTTAATATATAAAAGAAAGACGGGTTTGTTGCAACACTTATAACTCGAGATCTGCTGAACCAATATTCATGGTTATTGATTCGTTGGATTTGTCTTCGCCCCGAATAGCATAATACATCTTAAAAACATTGAAAATATATAAAACAAAGACGGGTTTGTTACAACACTTACAATAGCATAATACATCTTAAAAACAATGAAAATTCGAAATTTAAAAAACTCGACAATGAAAACTCGATACTTAATCATTTCAATAAATGCTGATTTGTTTATTTCATGTCAAACATTTGTTGTCATGACAACATGTTGTAACAACTATTTATGTGTGCGTTCAGAAATTTATTTTTTGTAAAATGTGTCGAAAGTTCAGGTACTGTTCTATTTGTTTGTTTTAGACATTAATTTGTGTAAATTATTTATTAATTATTTAATTTTTAATTTCAGAAAATAATACCTAAGATTTATTGTACAGGTTAACAAAAGTGTAAATGTCTTTTTATAGGTTATCTATAACTATAATTTTTCTTGATAAGCTATTCATATGTAGTGCTTATATACTCTTTGAGCTATTGTCTATATCTCGAAAGTGGTTTTTTGTGGTTTTATGCGAGTGCACATTCAGTATTAATATTAATAACTATGCCGCGTCCTAGAAGATCTAATCTTTCCCAGCGGAGCCGTAATGCAATTAGGCAACGGAATATCGCGAGTCAATTATCTGATGAAGAACGAGAAATTGCACGAGAAGAGCACCGCGTTAGTATGGAGCAAAGAAGGGCCTTAATTCGTGCTTCTTAAATACAAGAGCAAAGAGAGGTAGCCCGTGAAACGGATAGGTTAGAAACGAGAAATCGTCGAGCTTATCGTACAGATGAACAGAGGAATAATCTTAGAAGTGCAAGAAGAAATGGTTCAAGTATTGATTTGAATCGAGCAGCGTTTCTATATGATTGCACCATCGACTACAGCTTGCATCGTTTAGTTTGCATTGGTCCAATGGACGTTGTTTGTTGATTTCTCGAAGCAATTGCTGACTAT
Organism: Panorpa germanica; assembly: GCA_963678705.1. NCBI lineage: Eukaryota > Metazoa > Arthropoda > Insecta > Mecoptera > Panorpidae > Panorpa > Panorpa germanica. Next base: position 4,541,642 of record OY783205.1, read on the forward strand.
CGGTAATGGCCGTGTTCCTGTTGACAAATCGAGCGGTTTGATTTCATTTCCTCCAAATGTTTGCAATTTTTTATCATCAAAAGACGAGCTTATCAACAAAGTATTCCCGGATATCATTGCTAACCACAAAAATACTAAATGGTTAAGTGAGCGAGCAATTTTGGCCGCTAAAAATAAAGATGTAGATGACCTCAATTTTATAATTCAAAATCAAATTGTAGGTACTCTGTATTCATTCAAATCTATCGACTGTGTAACAAACGAAGAAGAAGCCACTAATTATCCAAGTGAATTTTTAAACTCCTTGGATGTGCCTGGTTTACCACCGCACAATTTAAAACTTAAGGTTGGCTCGGTAGTCATCATGCTTAGAAATTTAAACCAACCAAAACTGTGCAATGGAACGCGTTTGGTGATAAAAAAACTAATGAGCAATGTGATTCACGCGTCGATACTTAAAGGAAAATTTAAAGATGAGGAAGTTCTTATTCCAAGGATTCCGATGATCCCAACGGATATGCCATTTTAGTTTAAACGAATTCAATTCCCGATTCGTCTTACCTTCGCCATGACGATCAACAAATCACAGGGCCAATCCTTAACTATTTGTGGCCTCAATCTAGAAAATGCATGTTTTTCTCATGGTCAATTGTACGTGGCATGCTCACGTGTCGGCAAACCATTCGCTTTATTTGTTCTTGCGCCTGACCAAAAAACAAACAATGTCGTTTACCACAAGGTGCTTGAATGAAAATCCCATTAATGAATTAATCCGAGTGTATTCCAATCTGCACAACATAGTTTTCAATCATTTTTTTCTGACATGAGTTTGAATTACTTAATTATTATTATTTTTTTAATTTTTATTCTCATTCTGTATGTTTTCATCATCATTTATCATAATAAAATACTTTTATGTTTCTATCTATATTAATAAATATTATTTTGTATCATTGTATTACGTTCATCAATGACTAAATTAGTTCAGCTAAAAGGTAACACGACATTCATTGACTGTTAGGCGGTACGAAGTTCGCCGGGTCAGCTAGTTATATATATTATATACAAGTGTCTATGTGGAAGCAGTCAAATGTTCTCTATTTATTTGTTATTGTACATTTAATATTAGTCATTTAATATATTACGTATGATTTAAATGTTTTATTATTAATATTGTTACGGATTGACGGGATCATCACGATATAGAGATCACGGGCTAAATAAACAAAAGCTAGAGAATGTCAATTGTTTTTGGGATAGTTAGAATTGTAATGGTTTTGAGTAGAGATTGAATTAGAATTGTTTTGAGTTGTGAATATTGTAATTTTAAGGGATAAAAATAAGCGGTTTTAATAAAAGTAAGAATCATTTAGACTTTTATAGATGTGGCTATTTGTAATTAGTTACACAACGCGACTTATGTTATAAAAATATAAATTGAATTTGAAACATTCAATAACTAAAAAGAAAACACGTCGTCGCCCGATAAAAAGTGTAACATTTGGTGTCAGAAGTGAGATAGCTACGGATAAGACCGCTGAAGAGAAAATCCCAAAGAAAAAAAAAACGGTAAAATTGATTTCAAAGAAATATCTAGAAAATTCCGAAAAATTCCAAAGAATTCTAGAACCTTCCAGGAAATTCTAGAAAGTAGTTTAAAAATCAATTAAAACACAACGGAATAAAAATGGAGAATGGAGAAATGGAGGAGTTATTAAAAGAATTTAGAGAGATAAAAATGGTATATATAGAATAGACTAAAAAGTGTAGAGAAGAAATTTTCAAAATGTTTCAAGAACAAACAAACACATTACAAGTATAGATGCAAGCTGTAGTAGAAGCTTGCAAAGGATCCAAAACAGAAATAGAAGAACGCATTGAAAACGTTCCAAAGAATGGGAAGCAACTGGCAGAAGCCCAGTTAGCACAACATGCCGAGAAAGTGCAAGTTATAGAAAATTCCCAAAATAATACGGTGACGAAAGCCAATACTTTGAAACTAATGAAACTCGTGAAGCGGTTTAGCAGAGACTGTTTTATTATTTCTAACTTACGTTGACATATACAATGGCAGATGGCGCTAGTGTTACAAATTATTTTTATACTACCATAGACTGTAGTCCGAATTGGAATAATGTTTAATTCAAAATAACACCCCCACTTATAAAAATAATATCTACATTAAAGTTACACAGTTTTAGAACAATACATAAAATTATATTTTACTATTTTTATAAACATATATTTATACTTATTTTATTTGTGTCAACCCTATACCATTTATGAATTTATAATGTTTTACATGACAAAGACTTTTGGTTAACACATCAGCTGGCATATCGTTAGTAGGCAAATAAGATATTTGTACCAAATTTTTAGTGACACATTCTCTAATGAAATGATGCCGAACATCAATGTGTTTTGTTCTTCTATGGTATAAAGGATTAGATGCTAACTTTTGTGAACTTTGGTTATCACTTAATAAAGTAACTGGTACATTTTCAATTTTAGTTTTCATTATTTCACAAACAAGATTTTTTAAGTAAATTGCTTCCTTACATGCTTCTGACAGGGCCATGTATTCAGCCTCGGTGCTGGACAAGGCAACTGTTTTTTGTTTCCTACACTCGTATGATATTGCACATCCAGACATCTTAAAAACAAAACCCGTATATGACCTTCTGTCAATTGAGCATGATGCCCAGTCAGCATCAACATACCCTATTAAATTACAATTACTTTTGACATATTTTAATCCATAATGTTTAGTTTTATTTAAATATTTCAAGACCCGTTTTAGATGTTTCCAATGAATCCCAGTAACTGTAACAATTATTATATTGACTTAGAAAACTAACTGCAAAAGCAATATCTGGTCTTGTGAGTACACATAAGTACATTAAAGCACCTAACAATTGTTGGTAAAGATATTGCTGAGAAATAGTTGCAGCCTTTTCTAACTTTAAATTATTTTCCATCGGAGTGTTTGAACTCTTACTGTTATACATATTAAATCTTTTCAAAATTGTATCAACAAAGTCCTTCTGATCAATAGAAATAGAGTCATTATTTACTGTTACATTCATACCAAGACATTTTTTTATTTGGCCTAGATCTTTTATGTTAAATTTTGCTTTTAATTCACTTTTCAAGTTCTCACAAGTTTCCTTACTGTTATAAAAGACAAAAAAATCATCAACAAACAGAGCAATATAAACTTTGATATTTCCATCACATTTCATAAATAAACATGGCTCATACTGAGACTTGGTATACCCTAATTCTAGCAATAATTCCTCAACTCTTTGGTACCAAGCTCTGGCAGACTGTTTTAGTCCATATATCGCCTTTTGAGTTTCAAGACTTTATTCTCACAATTAGCAAAGTTTGAACAAGCTGGTATTTCCATGAAAATAGTCTCATTTAACAGACCATTCAGAAATGCAGTTGGGACATCAAGGTGAACAATATCTAAGTTTTGGTCGACACTTAGTGCAAATAATAACCTCAAAGTGGAATATCTGAGAACTGGTGAGAAGGTTTCCTTAAAGTCTGTACCTTTCTTCTGACTGAATCCCTTCGCAACTAGCCTCGCTCTGTACCGCACTTCACTTTCACTATTGAGCTTTCTTTTAAATATCCACTTGCACTTCACAACTGTCTTATTCACTTGTCTGTCCACTAACTCCCACGCATCTTGGTCACTGAATGATTGCAATTCTTCTCTGATTGCTTTCTGCCATTGCTCCTTTTCTGGTCCATTCACGGCATCATTCAGGGTTATTTCTTCTTCAGAGAAGTCCTCCATAACACACAAGTTTGCATAGCCATAATAATCTGGTTTCTTTCGAGTACGTTTCTGTGAAATTTCAGTGTTTTGTTGCTGAGAACTAACCTCTCTGTCTTCTGACGTCAATGTCATTGACTCATGGTAGCTGTCCTCCGAGTCACTTAACTCTTCTACTGGAACATAGGTTTCGTCATGTTCATCAATCTGCTCATCACTTTCAGCTTCTTGACTTGATAAATCCTGAACATTTTCTGACTGTTTTTTTTTCACTGAATCCTGTATGTCACTCTTGTCTTGTATAGTAATCTGAGATGTCATACTGTCACACTCTTTTTCCATTATTATGACGTCCCTTGCAACTGTCACTGTTTTTGTTATGGGATCATATAGCCTATAGCCTTTAGTGTTGTCAGCATAACCAACAAGAAAAAGTTTCTTTGCCTCTTATCCCATTTAAGACGTCTTTCCTTCGGGATGTGTGTCATGGCTATGCTGCCGAAGACTCGGATATGGCTCACATCTGGCTTATATCCCATCCATAATTCAAATGGAGTTTTCTGATGAATTCCTGCTGCAGGAGATCTGCTTTTTAAATATACTGCAGTATGAACTGCCTCTGCCCATAACTTTTTTTCAAATTTGGCATCTGATAGCAGGCATCTGGCTTTTTCTACTACAGATCTATTGTATCTTTCACAAAGCCCATTTTGTTGAGGGGTATATGGATTTGTTTTCTGATGTACTATGCCACATTGCTTCATATAATTCTCCATAACTGCTGAACAAAATTCACCTTTGTTATCAGTTCTTAAAATCTTTATTTTTGTTGATTTCTGATTTTCCACTAACTTTTGTACTGCTTGAAGTAGGTGAATGTCTCATCTTTAGATTTGAGAAAGTACACGTGTGCCATTCGACTGTAATCATCCACGAATAATAGAAAGTATTTGGCCATACCGAGCGACTTAGTTTTCATAGGCCCACACAGGTCTGCATGTACCATATTTAACACCTCCTTGCTTCTCGACAAGCTTGTGGGAAAGGGGAGTCTAGTTTGCTTTCCCTCGCAGCAAACTGTGCAATTACTTTTGTCAAATTCTGCCTTATCTTGGAAATTTAAGCCCTCCACAGCACCATTTCTCATGACGTTCAGGTCACTTTTGTTAATGTGGCCAAGACGCCGATGCCAAGTCTTGCTGGAAGTTACTGCCATTGCTGCTAGAAGCTCTTCCGACTTTACAATGTTTAACTTGTACACACCATTCACTTGCTTTGCTTCTCCAATACAATCGTTTTGCTGATTGTAAATGTGACACACATTTTTGTTGAAAATGACTCTGTTGCCACTGGCTATGATCTTGCTCACGGATAGCAGGTTTGTAGTTAGGTTATGTATGCACAAAACATTGTTTACTTTTATGTTAAACTCTGAATCTCCAACACATGTTGTTATCTGCAGATCTCCAGAACATAAAACCGGCACTCTTTCTTTATTTGCCACTACAATGTCTCGAGTTTCTGTATTGTACGAAATATTTGTCAACAAACTTTTGTTTGATTCGGATATCAAATGAGTGCTCGCGCCCGAGTCCACATACCAGTCTTTGTCACTAAATTCACCAGTCAAAAACATTGCACTGAATGCGTTCATTTGTTTTTCGTTATGTGTACTCGCATTCGTATTATAAGATCGGCACTGATTTTTGTAGTGACCAGTTCTTTTGCACTTATAACACTTGACATTTTTTCCTGGCTTGTTAGTTTCACTGACGTAACGTTGACCGCCGCCATTTGCTTTTTCTTTGCTTTTATGGCACTCGTTTTGATGATATGCACTTTTGGCAATAAAAGCACCCTCGAACTTTGTAATTTTAGAATCTGCACTCATATCCATTAGTTTCGTCTTTATAGCGTCTGCACTAATGTTCATCCCCGAGTGCTCAATGGCCATAATCATAGGCGCGTACTTTTCTGGCAATCCGGCCAACAGGAGGGACCCTATCCACTCATCGTTGATTTCAAAGCCTGTGCCCTTTAGCTTTTGTACCGTATCCACTAACTGTGTCACGTACGCGGTCATTGAGTCGCAACTTTCAAGACGAATGGAGATCAAGCTTCTGAGTAGGCTGATGCGGCGGGTGAAGCCAGTATCGTCGAATAACGACTTCAACTTTTTCCATAAGCTATGCACCGTATTTTCACTCTTGATGTGTACATATAGTGATGGATCAATGATCATCACCATCTTAGCTTTAGCCTTTTTGTTATCTTGCGCGCTTAATCCTTCGCGGTTGCTGATGTCAATGCCTTCGAGGATGAGGAAATTTTCCACTGCGAACGCCCAATCATCGTAATTGTCCCTTCCCTTGAGCTTTGGGACATTCATAGAATAATTTCCTGCCATTATCACTGTGCTGTACAAAGATCACTAACTATTTTTTACTTTTTTTTATTTTTTATGCGGGTCTGGGCCCATAACCTAATGAAACTCGTGAAGCGGTTTAGCAGAGACTGTTTTATTATTTCTAACTTACGTTGACATATACAATGGCAGATGGCGCTAGTGTTACAAATTATTTTTATACTACCATAGACTGTAGTCTGAATTGGAATAATGTTTAATTCAAAATAACAGAAACCAGCCCTTTATAATGAAAATATTGCATGGCAAGAATATGAATCACAATTTACAGCCATAGCAGAATACAACGGCTGGAATGATAAAGAGTGTGCGGGCCAGTTAGCAGCTATATTACGGGGCTCGGCCCTCATCGCATTTCAAAACATGAACGAACGGCGCAGCTACTCTGCTTTGAAAACAGTTTTAAGCCAACGTTTTGGCCAAGAGAATTTTTCAGCTCTATATTGTACGCATCTGGTAAACGGAAAGCAAGCTCCAGGAGAAAGGTTAGCAGACCTGGCTACTAACATTGAACGTGTAGTGAACCTTGCTGTAGGCAGAGCACCCAGATACACTAGAAACCTGGGAAGTACAGTATTTCACGAACGCTGCAAAGGAGCGAAAAATAAGAGAAGTGAACCGCACATGGAGTGCTTCCACTGAATTGTCTGCTCCTCAAGCTACTGCTGCCATGGGCGAAGAACACGATCGGAATCAAGCAAATCGAAACAGAAGCTGTGACAATTCAAGAAAAAGAAGAGAACATCAATGGCCTTACGACAGAGGAAAATATTCTACTGCGAATGGCGCAACTTCCCTCAACACTAACTTACAATAGAAGGGAATGTGTCCAAACAGGCGAAGACCAAAAAAGCTCCCTAGAGGGTCCAAGCAGGAGAAGACCGAAAAAGCTCCCTAACAAGTTCAATCAGATGAAGACTAAAAAAGCTCTCTCGTGGATTCAATCAGGTACACACCAATGGACATATGCCAACCTACAGAAGATACAACAGAAGTGGTACTGACCCCGGTGTAAAAGAAAATATCAGTGAAGCGATGGTGTCGAAACTGTGACATAATGTACGGACCTCCTTCCGAAGGAAGGTTTATTGGCAAGGAAGAATACTGCGAAACCCTAGCGCAAGAATTAGAAGAGATCCACAAGATTGCAAGAGAACGCCTTCAGTTAGCGATGGATCGCTCGAAAACGCGGGCCAAGACTAGTGTGCATACTTGGCCCAGATCTTTACAGCACTGAACCAGGCCTGTACCAAGACTGGGCCGATGGTTTGATCCTGTATGGGGCCAGCCTTGACGATCTAGCTTGGCCCAATCTTGACAACCAAGCATGGCACGATGTTATCATTCCTGGCTATTCCCAAAGCTGGGCCAAGACTGGTGTGCATACTTGGCCCAGATCTTTACAGTACTGAACCAGGCCTGTACCAAGACTGGGTCGATGGTTTAATCTTGTATGGGTTACACCACGCCCTCGCTCATATATCCTTAATATATTACCCTACTACTTAACCGTAAGACTTATGCAAAGATAATAACTCCAGTCAGTTAGTAATATAACCGGGCCTATATAAACGAAATGTTCTACTCGAAGTTATTCAAAAGTGTGTCAACTTTCATAGAGTAAGCTACTAGAAGCATTTTAAAATAAAAACCAATATATATTACAGTGAGTTTAAAATGGCTGATATGATAGAAATAATGGTAAGTAAATTTGTGTTTTTTTAAGAATTTCATATTTCTTAGATCATATAAATTTAAATAAAACATTGTAGTACTAATATATTTGAAATTTCTGGTTCAATCATAAATTTCTACTACTGAACTTTCAAATTAAAGGTTTTGTAAATTTAGCAATTATTGATAACGTGCTGTATTTTCACCATTTATATTTTGTTTACCCCCTTGCAAAAGAAGTGACGACCATTGAAAGAAAACTAGTCTTGGTTAAAAATACTTTCCACTATATTCCCGGGACAGCAAATTCGTCTAGAGCAAATTGTACAATCTGCCTTAAAAAACATAAGACTAGTGATGACGTAGACATAATCACGTAAGTTTCAACATCTTTTTACTAAATAGATCCGTTTTGTTTTATCTATAGGTCAATTTAAATATTAACCACTTATTTTTAAACTATTCTTTCAGGCGTCTTCCTTGCGGTCACGTGTTTCATAGGAGTTGTATCTGGCAGTGGTGCTATGAAAACAACACGTATTCAATGTGTGGTGAACTTATTTTAAAAGAAATCAGTTTCACGAATAAATGCAGCAACATATTTATAAAATGCCATGGCAGAAACAACGACATATCTGTTACTGTTACACCTTTTTAAAGCATTAAACGTCTGGTTCATTTCCCGATATTTTGTTCATACGTCCTGACAGGATGACGCAGGAACTGCCTAATGATTTATTTTATTTTATAAGAAAACAATTTCATATTTTTATAACAATAAATATAATGTACCTGTAACAAATTGTTCTAATTACAAATACTATCGTTAACAAAAACATATCGTTTTATTTGTCCTTTTATACATACTATTAAGAAATCCTAAACCTAACCTAAAATCCCTAAACTAAGTATGTACCACTTAGTTGTACTACTATGGTTTAAATAAAAATGGAATTAAAATTGGAAATTAAATTACGAATTATTTTATTGAATTCAAATCAGGGGTAAACTGTAGTATTCTTCATATTGTCCGTTCGTTATATATATTGTTAACTAGCTGTCCCGGCCACGCGTTGCTGTGCCTAACGTAGCGCCATCTATTGAATATTTACTCAATCTAGTCAACAGATTTCGATTTACTCAACAGAATAATTACTCAATCTAGTCAACAGATGTCGCCATCATCGTCGCCCGATGTCATATGTCATATACAGATAATTAATAGACAAATAATTAGCAATAAGATAAATAAATTGAGATGTAAGGAATCCTATCTTTCAAGTTGGATCAAACTGGACACGGTGTACAAATTTGATTAAAATCGGTTAAGTAGTTTAGGAGTCCATCGCGGACAACACAGTGACACGTAATTTATATCTATATATATAAAAGAAAGACGGGTTTGTTACAACACTTATAAATCGAGATCTGCTGAACCAATATTCATGGTTATTGATTCGTTGGATTTGTCTCCGCCCCGAATAGCATAATACATCTTAAAAACAATGAAAACTTTGCTCTTGACCGAAGATATGTGTTCTTTAAATCCTGTTTGTATTGTTGCCTACTAATCAGGCGTTGAATGGATATTACAAAAATTTAAAATTATGAACTGCTTGCGGCAGTTTGTTAGTTAGGTTAGGAATGCCAGCGCCAGATCGCGAAATGAATGACGCATTTAATAGAGAATTGGAACGTAAACGTGAATATGATCCACATGAACTTATCCAATCAGTCCAAACGAATGTACCTCTGTTGAATCCTAAGCAGAGGGAATTCAATGGCGCACAAACGCGCATTGGAAGCACTAGACCGAACATTAAAAGATCTGCGCAATGACTCGAGATGTTTTGGTGGTGCAATGATTTTATTATCTAGCGATTTTCGACAAACACTACCAGTCATTCCAAGATCTACTGCTGCCGACGAAATAAACGCTTGCCTCAAAGCATCAAATCTGTGGCGATATGTAAGGAAACTTCAACTGTCTGTAAATATGAGAGTTGCATTGTTGAACGATCTATCTGCTGATGATTTCTCGAAGCAATTGCTGACTATCGGTAATGGCCGTGTTCCTGTTGACAAATCGAGCAGTTTGATTTCATTTCCTCCAAATGTTTGCAATTTTGTATCATCAATAGACGAGCTTATCAACAAAGTATTCCCGGATATCATTGCTAACCACAAAAATACTAAATGGTTAAGTGAGCGAGCAATTTTGGCCGCTAAAAATAAAGATGTAGATGACCTCAATTTTATAATTCAAAATCAAATCGTAGGTACTCTGTATTCATTCAAATCTGTCGACTGTGTAACAAACGAAGAAGAAGCCACTAATTATCCAAGTGAATTTTTAAACTCCTTGGATGTGCCTGGTTTACCACCGCACAATTTAAAACTTAAGGTTGGCTCGGTAGTCATCATGCTTAGAAATTTAAACCAACCAAAACTGTGCAATGGAACGCATTTGGTGATAAAAAAAACTTATGAGCAATGTGATTCACGCGTCGATACTTAAAGGAAAATTTAAAGATGAGGAAGTTCTTATTCCAAGGATTCCGATGATCCCAACGGATATGCCATTTGAGTTTAAACGAATTCAATTCCCGATTCGTCTTGCCTTCGCCATGACGATCAACAAATCACAGGGCCAATCCTTGACTATTTGTGGCCTCAATCTAGAAAATGCATGTTTTTCTCATGGTCAATTGTACGTGGCATGCTCACGTGTCGGCAAACCATCCGCTTTATTTGTTCTTGCGCCTGACCAAAAAACAAAGAATGTCGTTTACCACAAGGTGCTTGAATGAAAATCCCATTAATGAATTAATCCGAGTGTATTCCAATCTGCACAACATAGTTTTCAATCATTTTTTTCTGACATGAGTTTGAATTACTTAATTATTATTATTTTTTTAATTTTTATTCTCATTCTGTATGTTTTCATCATCATTCATCATAATAAAATACTTTTATGTTTCTATCTATATTAATAAATATTATTTTGTATCATTGTATTACGTTCATCAAAGCCTAAATTAGTTCAGCTAAAAGGTAACACGACATTCATTGACTGTTAGGCGGTACGAAGTTCGCCGGGTCAGCTAGTATATTATATATTAAGATAAGATAATAAGTTTGAAACAATAAATAAATATTATTTAATTCTCAAGTTAAAGTGTGATTTGTGAAAGTATTTGTACTTGGTTATTTATACCTCTCAAGCAATTAAAATTTAAAAATGCACTTAAGGTAAATTTTCGCATGGTATTTATGATGCCTTTTACCAATGGTTCTAAAACTTTTTAAAGTAATAATATAAAGAATTTTTTCGGGAACTAGAAAATTTGGTTGAGTCGTATATACCAATTGAAATACGAATAAATACTATGTATCATGTATCAATACTTGGACATTTTTCAGAAATTATATTAGAATTAGATTATATTAGAATTATTAATGCAAATTGTAACAACATCAGCTCTTATATGCATAAAGCTAACCTGATATTTTTTGTAGTTTCTATACACTCACACAAATATTATATGGAAAATGGTAACTCATTTTTTATGAATTCTATGAGGACGCATGGATTAACCTTGCTCAAAAAAAGAAATTTCGTGGAAAAGTTTCAGTGATTTTAATTTTTAGAGGAAAATGTTAAACAATTTTTTTAATATACTTTTTCAGGCTGCAGTGCGGTTAATATATAAATGTAAATAATATAAACTCTTCTTTTTTATCAATTTTTTAAAAAAGTCAATAAAATTTTTTGTAATTTTTTCCATGATTTTTAAAAATTATATATATTGTCTTAGCTTAATATTATTCTTCCAGTTATAATCTACTTTCATACATTGAAGTAACATCTTGTTGAACGTGCCTAGAACGCGAGTATTCTGTGGAACATCAATTAAGAACCACTGGTTTACACTATTCAAATAGAATATGAGCGGTCTTATAACAGTATTTCTTATAAAGCAATGCCCAGGGCCCCCGAGGTTACAAAATTGACTTTTCTGAGCTTATTGTTATTTCTTCACAGAACACATTTAGGAAAATGTCTTTCTAGTGGTTAAATATGGTCTATACGGTTTTGCAATGTCAGAACTTACTATAAAACTCTGCAAGTTTGTTTAATGTTTCTATAAAATTATGAAATAAAGAGAGTTGTATAAAATAACTATTAGATTCCCGTTTCTTACATTATCTTTATAATTTACGTGAACTCATTTTCCATTTCAAATAAACGTTGTAATTCGACTGTATAGTCAAAAATGTAAAATAACTTCTTTGGATAAGTGATTATTTTAGTTTACATTGAATAGAATGCATAAATCGATGTTAATGTTCTATTTGGAACGAATTTATTATGCGTAAAACGTTAGGTGCCATATAAATATGTTTTACTATTTACCCTGGTCCCCAATTTACTTCCATGCCTCGGGACTTTATTGCGCCTCTGAATGACTAGTTCTGCACTTGTAGAGTCTTTAAGGAGGTACAGGACGTACCGTCAATGCAAAAAGTTTATCTCTCTGTAATACGAAATGCAAAATATGAAGTACTTGAGGAACGAGCAAATATTGGGACTGTACCTTTGAAAAAGAATTTTTCAATTCCCTATTAAACTGGTTTTTGCTTGTTAAAATGATTTTTTTATGCATATTATAGTTTAATAAATAGAAAATTACCTATAATTAATATCAAATTTATATTAATTAAATTTAAATTCAAATTAAATATTTTGAAAAAAGAAAAATAATAAGTTTGGCAACACTGTAAATTTACGTGTGTTGACGCATGAGAGATTTGGTTCTTTGACAAATAAATTGCTATATTTTATATAATATTTATTCAGACTTTGAATTTCCCGCTCAAATTGGCATTTGCAACGTTGCCGGCTCATAACCCACATTTACTGTTTCTTAAAGGTTTTATTTAAATATTTTCGTATATAGGTATCCTTTTGATAATTTTCTTTTTGCAATAGTTACAGAAAAGATTCTTTTATATACACTTAGTTGTTTTTGAAAGCCGTGTCACCATTTTTTTATAGTTTAAAGTTATATTATGTGGTAAAATTGAGCTAAAAATTATGATTTGTATGGAAAATGACTATTTTTAATCAAGTATAAAAAGAAAACTATGAACCCTAAGTCTCTAAAATTTTAAGACAGCAAGTATTTTAACTATTTGTATCCCTCCAAATTTCATGACGTTTTCATCATTTATGTTTACGTCCTGTACCTCCTTAAACGAACGTATTTTCACAATATTATAAATAACCCGAAGGGTAAAATATATAATAAAAACTTAAACAAAATAACAAATGAAACAACCGGTCACATTTTAATCCTTGGTGTACAAACCATTGGTGTACATTATTTATTTCACTAGTATCGATATATATAAACAGAATATCATGTCTAGCCAGGACCGTCTTTAAGAATAAATGACATTATGTGCAGCATAAGTACTGTAAAGGGCTGTGCAGGTATCTAAAGAAGTGTGACTAGACACAATTGGCAAACATACACAAATACTCGTATATATACCTCGTCGCAAGCCGATGCCTGTTCTAAGTCTGTTAAATGCAATAAAATATTTCTGTTAGAGGCAATACAATATTTCAATACAAGTTCAATTCAAATTTTAATTCTATTTTTAAATTGAAATATTTGTCTAAAATATGTGTTTGAACAAAGGTTACTATGTATTAAAATAATTTTTCATATAACCTGATAATAAAAAAAATTTTTTTTCAACAAAATATAAAATATTTTCGATTTTCTATTTTTTTGCGTTATTTGACCCATAAAAATGAAAATGCAATTTTCCTTGTCTGGAGTTAAGCTTCGTATAAAGGGTTAAAAAAACATACAAGGTACTAACTACGCAATTAGTGCTTTCAGAAAACTTATGTTAATGTTATGTTATGAGGGATTTCATTACTCGGATTTATTCAAATTTCTTGGTTTAACGTGATTCCTTAAATTTTATAGTAGCCCCTGGCAACTTGCAATTATTCTAATATAAGTTTATTTTATTGATTATAATAGTATATGGTTATAATTTGTAACACAGTAGCGATTAACAAAAAAAACACATTTTTTTAAATAAATATTTTATTTCCAAACCACGACATTTAAAATAATAGCAAATTAAACTCGCAAATATAAATTTGTTTATTATTTTCGGCTCTCAGAATGTGTACACACATATTTTATTACGTAGCAGAATATTGCAATTCTTTGTAGTTCACGCAACTTAATCAATTTATCAAAATTCCCCACCTCTGTGAAAAAAGGACTACGAATTCACGGTCCTTGTTTCAAAAAATGTCTTACGATACAAAATCAGTTATCATCAAGCAACATCCTTTTAGCATACTTACAAGGTACAAAAGTCAAGGAAATTACCATTGGCAACTTATATTATTAAATGTTAATCAATATCCTAGTAAACATTTTGGAGTAAATTCTACTTAATTTCTATTACATTGTTCGTTTTCTATTCAGTCGTTCATAGGAAAGGCCCTTTTTATGAGTTACAGACATTGCAACGACGGTTCACTGCTGAATTAAAAGCGACTCCAGTTTATGATTTATGACCGGAGTTATAAACTTGACACCAGTTGAAGGCCTGTTGTCTTCGTCAGGGAAGGCAAGGGTATAAAACTTAATGGAATTCTACTTTTTAGAGTCTGCAAAATATAAATATTTAAATGAAGAAATAAATAGATGTAATCTTTAGTACGGATCGTGATTTTTTTAATATTATTCATCTTCAACAATACTCCTTATATTAGTTTTTTACAATGTTTTGGTGATTCAAAAATCCACGATCGACAGGTCTGCATATACTTTAAACATATACTTTAGACATACAGATAGGATAAGCATATACTTTAAAAATACTGTACTGAACGAAATACTATACAAGTATACAAGTGTAACGGTGAAAAATATATTTTACTTGTCTAACCGCATCTCGTTTCTCTCTCACTTTGGAATGAAAATGAACTTAAAAAAATATATCCTAGTGTGAAAGAAACAACTGCTACTTAATGAATGATGTTGGAAAAAGAAAGAATATTATTATGAAAAAATTCTAACACTAACACAAAATCTGTGACAGGTAGAGAACTTGTAAAGCGTTAGAATTGAATTGTACGAGTGACTCGAACGTCACTAAATAGGGCACCTCATCAAATTGTTTACTGGGATATTTAATTTACTATAATTGTTATGGCTGATATCTTTACCTATTTATCATGACGTAATCTGCCCTAATCATCGGAAGCACAATGGGGTTTGTGCGTCATGCTTTTAACGCTAACTGGTGGTAAGAATTTGTATTTTAAATCATAAAAGCTAATTCAATGCTAAAAATTTAAAAAAATTAGAAATTGAAAAATTGTAAAAGGGGGCGTTGAGAATATTAGGGGGCCCGGTAAGAAACTTTGGAAAAAACTAAAATTTTGGATTATTTAGTAATGAAATATGTTATTAAAAAAAAAAATTCAAAATTCAAAAATTTTATTTAAGGGCACGAGGGCAGTTTTTGCCGAGGTTAAAAACGAAGCTAGAAAGTTGAAATTTTATATATGGGCTAACTTTGGTGCCTAATTTCCAAATCGAAAAAAAAATTCCCAAATTTTGAAAAAAAGTTGGACAAATAACAAGTAAATTGAAAATATTTTATATTTTGTTGAAAAAATTATATATTTTTTTGTCAATTTATGTGAAAAATTATTTTATTATTGGACGAGTTAAATAAATATTTCAATTTGAAAATAGAATTAAAATATGAAATGAAATTCGAATTATTTTGTTGGAGTCAAATCATACCAACCAAAAAGACGTCGCTTTGCGACAGTACTTCAAGTGCCCGATTATATTTAATGACTCGCAATGTTATAGGAGATTTTAACTATTGAAATAGTCGTTCTTGACGCATTAGTCATTACAAAAATATAAAAGTACTAGCAAACCCGGCGAACTCCGTTTCGCCATCAGATGGCTTTGTTTTATGTAACATTTCGTTTGGTGATTAAAAGATGAAGAAAATTTTTTTTTTTGTTTTATATTTGAAAAGGAAAAACTTTATTTCATTTCACAACAGTAATGAATTCATTTCGATTAGTATTATTTAGTTGAACTTCTCTAAGTAAATGAAAGTGAATCCAAAGTAAAAACTGAATCGAAGCGTTATACGTGTCCGCAAATTATCCGTTTCATTGAAGTGCTCTTTGGTAAACTACATTTTTTGTTTTTTGGTCTGACGTTAACACAAACAAAGTGGATGGTTTCCCAACTCGTGAACACGCAACGTATAACTGCCCATGTGAAAAACAATGATTTTCTAAATTTATCCCGCAAACACTAAGCGATTGACCTTGCGACTTGTTAATTGTCATTGCGAACGCAAGGCGAACTGGAAATTGCAATCGTTTGAAGTCAAACGGAAGATTAGTCGGAATCATTGGTATTCGAGGAATACATACATTTTCACCTGCGTACTTTCCGTTAATAATGGTTACCTCAATTAAATTCGGCATAAGTCTTTTTATCGAAAGTCGAGTACCGTTACAAAGTCGCGGTGGATTCAAATTACGCAATATCATAATAACAGTACCAAGTTTGAGTTGCAAGTTATGTGGTGGAAATCCTGGTAACTCATGTCCAGGAACTAAAAATAGAAAATGGCTGGAATCGGGATCACTTCCATCGAACAATGGTTTCAGTGGCTGTGGTGGTGTAAGTAATGGATCCAGTTTAACTTTTCCACTTGCGCAGCACAATCCAGCCGTTTCTCTTTTGAACTTTAACGCATTGCAATATCTGCATATAGTCGTCGTTGGTCCAATATCTAAATTTTCATCATCACTGTAGTTCGCAGTGAGATCATATTGGAATGCCAAGCGATTGTATGATGCCAATGATCTTCGTGTGCTCACGCGTTGTCTAAATCGGGCATTTTCTCTTATTATATTTTGTCTTTCTTCGCTTAAGTTCTGTGAATACACTTGTTGCTGGCTTGCATGTCTTGTGCGGCGGCCGATGTTCGCACGTCGTCCTCTAAGCATTTTGGACTATGGACAGAGTGGTGAATGTAACCTGAAATGCACGATCCACATAATTTACACAGTTCAACTTACCACCTTAAAGACAAATGCCTGCTGTTGAAATTAAATAAAAATTTGCACAATACACGTGATTGATTTGATGGTTTCCAATTGAAATGTTAGGAAACGAATAACTTATTTTTTTAACTTTTTTTTCACAATTTCACAGTGAACACAATACCGGTTTGTCACATGAAATTAACTGAGCAGAGAACAATGAGTAGCTGTCAAACAATGTATCACGCACCGGCGCCATCTACTTAAAATATTGGTTTGTAGTACATGCTATGTATCAGAGATGGCGCTGTATGTGAAAAAAGATTTTCCCGCTTTTCTGTTGAAATTTTTCCTGCATTTTCTTTGCTATAAACCTCACGGAGCCCGAGACCTTTCCAACGAATGCAAAACCGTGGAAATCGGTTCGTGCGTTCTGGAGTTATAGCGTCAGGAAGGAAAACCCGACTTATTTTTATATAGTAGATTATAATAAAATGTTACAACATTTTCATAACTGTTATTTTGCAACTACTATTATAATTTTTCTACTATTTAAAGTTTTCCTAACTTCTAACTTGCTATTTAAAATGTAATCAATTCTTTAACTTGACTTAATACTTTGAGTTTTCCTTTATTAATTAAGATCTAAAGTACTTTACATTAAATCAAAATTTTAAGTTTTGAAAAATATTTTGTTTTTATTAAATAAAATCCCTTGATATGCATTTCTTTATCAATAACTACGAGTAAGTCAAATAGTCAAGAGTTTTTGTTTACTTTCAGGTTTGTGTACCAAGTGAACGATACTTTCTCTATAATCGTCTTCTTGTACATTGCTCTAAACACCACGGCGTTTGCTTTTGCGCTTATTACCATTGATAGGGTAAGTACACACACTTTAATTCAATTCAATTCACTTTCAATTTAAAAATTGAAAAAGGGGGGGTTAAAGAGATTCGGGGGCCCGGTAGAGAACTTTGGAGAGAGTTCATACTCTGGATTCTAGAATAACTAAGTATATTATTAATAAAAAAAAATTCAAAATTTCAATATTTTATTTGGGGGCACGGGGGCAGTATTTGCCGAGAGTAAAAATTGTAATTTTGTATATAGGCTAACCTTGGTAACTTATCTACGAATCGAAAAAAAAAATCCCAAATTTTGAAAAAAAGTTGGTCAAATAACGCATTAATTGAATATATTTTTTATTTTGATAAAAAAAATATATTTTTTAGTCAATTTATTATTGAGCGAGTTTATTATTTCAATTTAAAAATAGAGTTAAATATGAAATGTAATTACGAATTATTTTATTGGTAAACGTTACTGGAATTTAAATTTTTACTCAAAAGACAGACGTCGCTTGCGACGGGGGTAAATGCTAATTAAATTATATAAGTTCATTAGTAATTATGTATGTTCTTAATATCCCATTCCGAGAATCGAGAAAACAGAGTCCTCTAGCCGATAGCGTTGAACAGTTTTGTAAGTCAGTAACGTACTAATTTTTCTATCTCAGGTTGGTCTGGGTGCTCCTGAAATTTACTTATTGGCTTTCACTTTCATTTCACAAATGTTTCTATGGTGCTGGCTGGGGGAACGAGTACGTATAAGGGTGAGTGACAGTATACTAACAGTTATTTAGGATACTTATGCCATTTTCTTTATATTTGTGATCCAGTGTTCTCTAATGTATATTGTGCTTGTATTGTAGTAAGATCATCATTCTGCCGTCCAAACTTGGCGAGCGTGATCGTTTTGATCGCTTAGTGGAACGCGCCCTAAATATGCATTGTAATTGTACATAGTGTTTAGATATTTGGAAACGTTTTAATCAAAGCTTAGAGATAAAACGTATAACAGATGCTCCCATAAATAAAGCCCCAAAATTAACTCATAATAAGTTATTGGCAAATAGAACTGATATTCGCAAAGTGATATAAAGGAAAATATGGTTTTTAGTATAAATTTGAAGCCTTTGAAGCAGAGGAAGAAGATTATCCAATATAGAAAATTAAAATACGGGATCTACTAGATTATCACGAAGGGGCGATCTAAAGGGGTAAGCTAAAGATGCCACAAAATCTGAAATTAGGAGGAATAGAGCAAATTCGAACTTATATTGTAAAGCTAATAGTTACGCTAAGTCGATAATAGAAAGTTTAATAACTGAAAGCATTTATGAGAAATTTATAGACAAGGAGACTGCACATGAAGCATATGAATCGATACGGCAACTATTGGCAATGATGCATCAACCGATATAGCAAAATTAAAAATCTTGTGGAATGAGCTAAATAATGGACTAGAGATAAGAGGAGATAACAAATTACATGAGATATTGTTGGTTTGTAAAGTATTTAATATATTACCAAATTCTTATAATACATTCCAGTCCAGCTGGAAGTTGTTGAGTAAGAATAAGAAGAGGAAGTTTGACGAATTAGCTGGACAGGTATGTATGTTCAAAAGAAACTTCATATAAACAGGAAAAAGCGATAAAGAAATACAAGAAATACAAGAAGAGTTAGTAGTACCGAGAACATGTGAGAAGGTTAGATGAGGTAAAATATAAACGTAAGTAAAAAAGTGTGTGCTACTATTGCAAAGGTAAGGGTTACTGGAAAAGGAATTGCATTAAGTGGATATCTGACGGAAGACAAATTAATAGTGAACAAAAAATAATGCAAATGGACCTGATGCATCAACAAATGTGTTCTGTTTATAATTATCAAAGGAAGTAGATACAGCAGAAACCAACTCAACATAATTTTAGATAGATAAGGGGACCACAAGACATATAATAATAAATCCATTATATTATAGAGAGTTTGAAAAATTATAAAGTCTACGTGGCATAAAAGGTGCTGGAAATTAAACTTTAGTTGCATTAGGAAAAGGAACCATCAAAGTAAAACGAATCATCAATAAAAAATACAAGGAAATGAATTTATAAGATGTGCGGTATGTTTCTGAGATAAAAAAAACTTATTTCTGTCAGACATGAAAGCAGTACATTTAAATCGGTTGGTTGAGAGTAAACAATGAAGAGGTATTGTATCGTTTTAGAAGTTTAGGCGAATCTTTATAAAAAGTAGATATTGAGCCAGTCATACCTAAAGAAATATTAAAAGTGAATACTGTCTTAGTAGATAACAGGTTAATACATATGTACTGCGAAAGGCATAATAACAAACGACAAAGAAAAAAAGTACTTGAAAAAAGGTCATTCAAATATTCAAGAAAACAGAACTTAGAGATTAGATAGATTTAATGTAGATATATATGTGGGTCTATCTTACACCTTAGTGAGAGTGAGTTAGATTTCCAGCTGTGGTTTTATAGCAGTTTGATGTTAAATAAATTCAGTTGAGCCCCCATTAACAATATAGTTTATTATGGATAAGTTAAGACATATAACTCCTTAATTAATTGTACATCATTTAATTATTTCACAAAAAAACAATTTCATTACATTAACAAGTCAAAAAAGAGTTCACAATGACAATAACACTTAGTTAAATAGAATGCATAGGTTTAAAAACCTTCTGACAACGCTTGCATATCACAACGAAATGTATAGTTTCAATAGTACATAGTTTTACAACCACAATAATTTACAATGATAAAAACAACTAGTTATTACACCACATTTGTTTGCAAAACTCTAACTATTTACGTTGATAACAATAACAATATTACAAACTTACCTAATAATACCATTACAATATTACCTAATAATATAGTTAAACTGAATTACAATTCACAATGATTTTAACAACTAGTTAAAATAACATATTTCTTAATGTAAAAAGACGCCATACAACTCTCTGTATATCTACAAGTGTCAGTAATTTGCGCGCGAACATGTACCGTCAGCATTTAATTGCTCCAGCGAACGGCTCCAATCAGTTCTCTTATTGTTCAGTGAATCCGTGTGCTTACTATAATGAGAGCGAACGGATTAGCGTAGTCCACAATCATTGTAAAGCAGTGTTTGTAACATTCAAACATAACTTAATATTAGCAATGTTCTTAACCTATTTTTACAGAGTTCTTAATATTAATTATTTCTTAAACTAATTATATTTATTCTTAAATTATTTCCCACATAGATTTAAAGACAATGTTGACAGAAACAGAAATAAAGATACAGCAAATTAAACAGCAGTTTAAAACCATCAGATTAGAGAGACATCGTCTTCAAAGAAATATTCAATTACCAACTGAGGAGGGTTTTGAATTGAAGTCCAAAATTAAGAAAAAGCAACATCAAGTGAAATAATTGAAGAAGGATGTTACTTGTAAAGAAACCACTTTAATTAGATTCTACAACTTGTTAGGAAAGAGTGAGAAGGGAAAGCAGTAAATGTGTACGGATCTGCAGAGGTCAGGTGTAGAAGTGCAGTACTACAAAAGTGGAATTAAAGATTTAAAGATGCAAGAAAAAGTAGTTCATCAAGAAATTTGGGGACTTAGTATCTGATCAGACCGAACTAAGCAAAGATTAAGGCAAGGTGCAAAATGAGAGAGATATAATAGGCACATAACTTTTAAGAAGACCCCATAAGGGCTCCCCGCACAATTGTCGCTACGAGCATTATATTTATGATTAAATTATATACATTCATTAGTAATGTTGGAACACCATATAAGACTTTGTGTAGATACAGGTGATGGGTTCCAACAGGGACAAATTGAAAAGTATAAGAGCTATATGTAAGCAGATTAGAATTAGGTTTTTAGTAGAATAAGCAAATACGGAATAAAGAAAACACTATAGCCCCGCAGCCGTAGTGCAATATATATAAGAAACAGGAAGCAAGACAGTCTAGTCGTAGATAAAAAAAAAGAACCATGATGATCCGAAAATCGCGAAAAAAATCTATTTTATTTAATTATTTTGCGAAATATATTTATATATTAAAAGTTTTATGCAAAAGATGTAGATCTATTAAAAATGGATATACGAATCTTATTATCTATCATTTGTTATGTACGACTTCCTAAAAAAATGTGAAAATCACTTCCTTTTACTACAAATCGTGACGCTGAGATAAAATCTAAAACTTTTGGGACAATTTCAGTGCTTGAATACTATGAGTTCTTAGTTTTTGTAAAGTCACATAATAGATATCACAATCGATACCTTGATTTCATACAAACTTCCGTTTTGCTCCTGGTGATACTGATGCATGCATTGGATCTGTGTAGAAAAGGTTCCGGCAACTGGTATTGCATTCCCATCTGATTCAAAACTCCAGATTGAGCTTACATAAATCCGTTCACAGAACTCATTTGTTAAATTTCATGATTGCTTTGCCCTTTCTGATCACTCCTGCGTAACTTCGGTAATAATTCTGATTTATTTTTGAAATTTCTCGATTATTCCATCAACCAGTAATCTAGCACAAAAAATAATCGTAAGAAAAATCACCAGGAGTAAATAAGCCACCGTATTAACAAATTCATCTGTTTCTTAAGCAAAATAAATAATTTATGTATAGTTATTAATAAAGAAATACGATTTTGTCGGATCTCAAAATATATTATATTCTTAATGACCATTAAGAAAACAATAAAAATTGACAAAAATGATACCATGTTTTGGATAACGTTCACAGATGAACTGCATGGTCCAAACTATGTACATCAACAGCTGGTACGACCTGGACCTGTCATCCAGGAAGTCTCTCTGCATCATGATGATCTGCAGTCAGAAGAAGTACAGTCTGAGTGGTGCTGGCTGGGTGGACATGTGTCTGCCCACATTCGTTGCGGTAAGTCTGGGTTACAAGCCCACGTGGCAACTAAATGAAGGCTATATATTTACGTTGCCTTCAGATCATGAAGACTACTTACACTTACTACACGGTGATGAGCGACGTACGATGAACCAATGTGACGTTGCTTTCAAGACGACTTAAGCATTTTTACAATCACAATCAAGAGCACAATTAGTATATCGCTATCTGTTGGAATTTATTAGCTACATAATTTTTATTTAATTTATATAACGTCGGCCTATTTCACAACCACACCTTTTCTTACACATTCACTTCTCACATTCGTCCAGCATACTTACCTGAACAGCTCACGTTCACTATTCATTCTTTATTGGCATCCATTACTAAGCACATCTAATCAATAATCCTTTGCACATTTCATTGACCCACATCCAATATCACCTTCAACTCTAACAACATCACAACCAAATCAACAACTCATGTATGCTATATATCTACAACTTACAACTTGCAAAATAAAGTATTCAATTAAAACAAGTGTTAGTTACTGTAAACAGTATAAACTGCTTAACATCCAGTTAAGTATACGTCACAGTAAGATCACTAAGACGTCGATTCTTGACTTAGTTTGTCCTGCATTAGGATAAAACTATTCGTAACTCAATATGTTATTCTTTTCTTGAATTGAATTAAAAACTTTTGAAACTTGAGAAAGAAAAACATACACTTTTAGAAAAGTTGTTTTGTGGGTTGGTCACTTTGCAGGTCACCTATTTCTTGGGTAACATATTACAACACCAATAATTATACTTATTATCATAATACCATGTAATCACTGTAAACGTAATATTTGTAAATACATGTTAAACAAATAAATCCTACGTAGACCAATGGTACCAGAAAGTGTTTTTACTTATTTAATTAATTATTTATAAGGAAAGTAATAACAAGGAACGATATTGTAGTCCAACAAGCTGGAACTTGAAAAGATTACGGTGTTCAAAAACTTACGTAGTTATTAAGTGCCAGTGAGGAATTGGGTTGTAAACTGATTTTATAGGGATCGATTTTTTATTTTTAAACACAAAAGTTCAACCTCCGCATATTTGTGTTAGAAAATCCCAAAAAGTAGTAGTATTTGAATACGTGCGTGCTTTCAAAAATCAAATTAATCGTTGATTGTCGCCTACGTTTCGTCTGCTGTTGTGTGTGTGTCTTGTATTTACATCTCAGTTCATTTCATATCAGACTGAGCATAGGGAAACGTGTTCAACTTTGTAAGTTTTTTTTTAAAAGAAATATAGGCAAACACTTAATGATTTGGAAGTCACAAAGTCTGTAGAGTATAATAAGAAATCAGATTTGTTTCTCGTTGAATGAGAATACCACGCCATTATATGAAAACTTTATGGGTTGTTACGACAGCTGTTAGCGGGGTGGCGTTTTATTCTGCATATATTTTTAACTTATTTTGTTAACAGCAGTAGCCATGAATAGATCGTTCTTGTTGTCGCGATATAAAGTAAAGAAAAACATAACATTTTTAGGGGCAATAAAAAGCTACGTGCCTAAGAAGCTCGAGAAATAATATATAAAAAAAAACTTATTTTGTTTAACAGCGATGGCATTGGTAGTGGGGAAAGTGTAAGGAAGGAAATGATGTCAAGAAGTTGATAATTTTTCGTATTTAGCAGACGTTGGTATTTCATTTAACAAGCGGAGATTTATTCAGAATAGTCCTTAGTAAACGCATATTTTTGGGCCCCAATAAATGATTTAATCTTAAATTGTATCTTTTTACAATAGGCATTCCTTGTTTGCACTTCGACCTGTTTAAATTACCATTTTTGACCGCTTTTTGGTTATTTTGGTTATCGAACATTTTTTTGGAAAAATTACCATCCTTAAAAATAAAGAAAGAAAAGTGCAATGGGGTTGAGCTCTTTCTTTAGTTGTCGCTTTTCAATTTTCGAATTTTTATGTATGTACATTTGCAACATGTTTTAGCTCTGAAGAAGTAAATGATCGAGATTATATTTCCTTTTTCGAAACCATCGTAATATAGAAATTAAGTCATGGTTCACAAGTCTATTGCGGAAAGACTTTAACATGACAATTTTTATCAAACATATCAGAAGTAAAACAATTCAGATTATTCAAATATTGTTCAATTTGTTTATTAACTTAAGCATAGATAATCTGAATAATCATTACTTTAAATGCATACCAATATAATAATCGTGTTTTATATAACTGCCTCCTGTTTAGTCTCCTAAGATTGTAGTAGTGTCTTTAGACAATATAGTTCAAGATAGTATTGAATAGGGTTTATACAAAAGCCTACTTTTTGAAAAACCGGTTTTCGAATTGAAGATTTATAAACAAACCGGTTTTGGCCAGTTTTCGAATTTTTGTCAAAAAGAAATAAATACAATAAGGATAAATATTGTATTTCATTTACATAAAATAACAAAAACGAAATCAATATTTATGTCAAAGTCAAAATATAAAAAAATGATTAAATCTTGTTCTTATTTTGGACACAATATTGCCTGAAATTGAAAATACTCACGTAGTTCACCAGCTACTGAACTTGGTTTTAAAGTTTTCAGGGCATCAAATAACAAATCTAAGTTATTTGTTCTTTTATTCGTTGCATCAAATAATGAAAATTCAGGTTTCAGTGTTTTTGGATTTGCAAGTTTCGTAAGTTTAATATGTAATATGAATTTTGTAAACCGGTTTTCTTAATTTAAAAACCGGTTTGTTAATACCGAGTTTAAAAACCGTCAAACCCTAGTTTCGAGATAGGTGGACTAATTTCAGTAACTTAGAAGGCTTGCAGTTTACATGCGTATAAAGCTACAACTAAAGCTAAAAATAAGTTTAAAAGTTGTGCAGTAATGAGTACGCATATTGCAGAAAATGGGAATGATTCTTTATAAGGAAGCCACTTACAAATATTAGCGCTTATAATTTAGTAAATGGCACCAGCTTTACAAGTGAAGCTGCTGAAAGGTAGGAAATTTATTAACATCATTTTGAGCACGAATTTCTAGCTACCAGTCTTACTAGTCTAGCCCTTAATGTTAACAACAAATACATCAAATAATTACGGAAACAAAATACCATGAAATTCTATCGTTACTTTACACCTATAACAGCTTATTTGTTTCTAGTTGTATTTCTTATATTTGGTGTTTTTTCCATAGTGGGTCATATGATTGAGTATTAAGATGACTTAGATGTTACCTATTCAACGAATGAATGCACTTTGCTGCAGCAATAAACAACATTGAGACCTGGCTCAAGAAAATTAAAATAAGCAAAAATGACACGCCAAATCTTTAATTAGTCATAAGTGGTTTTCATCAAGCTCAATTGTATCTAGTCATACCTTGATTTGCAACGAAATATGTTGTATCTAGTTATACCTTCTGAGCTATTTTAAATCGATTGACCTATTGCACTGTACACTAAGGTCATCCGCACATGAGGCGTCTGATTGGAAACCTTAGCACCGAATCTGCCCAAACGGAATGAAAATAGAACTGTGTTGTTAGTGAGAGAACGAAAGAGTATATGAGAGAAAACACACGGCATGAACGAAACTAAACTGGTTTTGAGCACGTTTTGAGGGACTAAGTTTCTCGGTCACAGGGAATGTTTGTATGCATGCTTTTGATAGTGACATCATGAGCAGAGATGTGCGCAAATACTATTCAAAAGTATTTAGATACATAGATACAAACAAATTCGACACAATAAAATCCCTTATTATGCTATTGTTAAAATTCTACAGAGTCATTAAACACGACTCAACTAGTTTGCAATCAGTTGACTCGTCGCGGACGGCCTAAGCATCATGGTTAATACGGAACTGGCTCGCTCGAATGCTGTATACCGTACACTCGTTACGAACGCCCAGGACTTAAAGAACGTGCCTTAGGTGATTGTTTTGTCTATTGGATAATCCGGCAATTCAGTTGTTAACAATTGAAAGAGTGAAATAAGATTGGCGGCACGTGGATATTATTGGCAATCCTATGAAGTTCTCAATTATTATTATGCTGCGTTCCATCCGCTATATATATATTAGTAGCGGATATACAATTACTTGATATACTGTAGTAAGAACTTGACCCAAGTGGCCAGCGCCGCTTTCAGGATCGATGCTGCCTTTGCTTTCCGAATTTTTCCTTCTTCATTTGTTAAAAAATTGTAACAGGATTCCTAATAATCTCCTCAAAAACTAGACAATATGGTCAAAAACCTTGAGAAATTGAAATATTTCAAAAACATTTTCAATTATACTGTTTAGTATTTAGGGTATAAAATCTTAGAAATCTAGTTCGGCACTGCCCGGGAATTATTTTTGATTTAATAATTCATAATATATTTAATAATACGTTAACAATGATTCAGTTCTTTAGCTCAGGAGAAAAATATTATGAAAAATTTCAGTATTCGTACGAAAACACTTGCGAAAACATGTTTCCGCCGAAAGCAGACTTTAACGACATTGAGTCGTTTATACATAACATAGGCAAAGCTGGCGGGTGCTTGTTGAAGAAAGAATTCCTCAATGTCTGGCTTTACAAGTTGAATAGGATCGTTGCATTGTCATTTATTGGACTCCTGGTGGGATGCAGCGTAACTTATCTCACCGAACACAACAGCGACATCAACGTAGTGGCGCGGAACACAGCGGTACTACTGTGCTTTGCACGAATTTTTATTACCATTATTATGCTAAATATGAAACGTTCCGATGTAACAAAATTATTCAAAACAGCGAGGTTCTTCCGTGACAACTTCATCTCGACAGACGAAGAAGAGCAGCTCGTTAACAAATCTACAAAAAGAACGAGTGTTGTCCTTTTTGCAATATGTGCAATTTATTATACTGATGTATGCGGTCTTGTAGCATTTCATTTTATACTAGGACCATCGTACATGCCTACAGGAGCAAAACTTCTTGGAATTCCAGACACTGGGACGCCATACTTTGAAATTACCTATACATTTCAAATCGTTTCTACAATTTTCTGTGTTTCCGGATATGCTACTCTGGATGGGTTGTTCTACTTCTTTAATCAAGAGGCCTGTCTGCAGATGGATATTCTGAAGACAAAGTTTTCTCACTTCGCGGAAGTCTTTGACGAAAAGAAAAATGGCGCAGATTTAAGTGACATTCATTATCTTCATACTTACATCAATGCGTGAGTACCTGGTGCAGTGTGCTGCGGGTAAAGTCTTTAGATGTATAGAAAACTGCAAGCCTTAACAGATTGTATTTTTCAATATGTGTTTTTTAGTAATTATTGAAAAGCTCTTTGTTTAATTTCAGGTTTGTCTATCACATAAACGATACATTTTCTATAATCGTATTCATGTACATTGGTACCAACACTGCAGCTTTTGCCTTTTCGCTTGTTGCTATTAAAATGGTGGGTAACCTTAACAGTTCAGAACAGATTCATCAGACATTGCGCTTTGCTAAAATCGCTCGATCAATATTTCTAACCTAGTGCACAGTATGTTAGTATGGAAATAATTAGAGAAATTGGTATTATACATATATTTATCATTTCTTCTTTACCCAGGTAAAAAATATAACTTAATTATCTTGTAGTAAGGGTTACACTGACTGCAAGACAATTTCATACCTAGATAGCTTGGTGACGAGTTTAACTACTTGGAACAATTGGCTAAGAAATCTGGATAGGATCATTTGTTATTGAATCCTGTAGTTGTTGTTTTCATGATAGATGTAATACAATCGTTAAGTGTTGTGAAGTATGACAAAACATGACGAGGAAAGGGAAGGAGTCAGAAACTTCGTGACGTTCATCTGATATAAAATTCGACCTAAATTTTCAAACGTTTAATGAGTTCGGGAGGGAGTAGGGCAAAGTAAGCAAAAATATTATGTACAGTAATTTGTGGGTTTTGACAGTATTGACATATAGATGTCACTCATACATCAGCAAACCTAGAAAATTTAGTGCTAGTTCGGGAATTTCAAATTAATGTAAAATATTTGAATTATATTAGGAAATTACGAAGGAAGTAATACTTTAATACTTTAAGTGTACTTGTATCAAAATTCAATAACCGGCTTCTTTTTTTATATATTAGGTTGGTATGAATGCGCCTGAAATATATCTGGTGGCCTGGACATTCATTGCGCAGATGTTTTGCTATTGTTGGCTAGGAGAGCGGATACGTTTAAGGGTAAGCTGGCAGCCGATTTGTTCCTCACATGCAAACATTCACTCCTCTTCATAAATAAAAACATTTTAGTTCTTTATATCATGAATGGATATTATATAATATAGTGCAACTTAACAGAAGCAAATGGCCTTTGTTTAATATGCATAGATGAACTCCATGGTTGAGACTATGTACGATAACTGCTGGTACAATCTGGATGTGTCCTCCAGGAAGTCGCTGTGCATCATGATGAGCTGCAGCCAGAAGGAGTACAGCCTGAGTGGAGCTGGATGGGTGGACTTGTCGTTACCAACGTTCGTTGCGGTAAGTCTGGGTGTTTTTCGTTTCTACATTATATTCTATACTAATTGGGATATGAATATATATAAAATTGCACTGTATATTGATAGTTTTGCCTTTAAAATCTTCAAATAATCACATATTGTTATTGAATTCACAATCAACAAGATATTACCAATTAAAATAATTAAATGGGTTAAAAAGTTCCAAAAAATGACTTCATTTCACGAAACAATTCCTTCCACATATTCTTCGCCACAGCCATTTGCCATTCTTTACCATCACTATTAAACAAGAGAAGTGCGAAAAGAGATGCAGTATTGGACTGTCTTAGCTATAGCAGCTGTGACGTCGACCCATAATAATCTACCTATTATAATGTTCGTAATGTTCCAATTTAACATGGAAAATTCATAAGAACTCATAGATATCCTATATTATAATGTCCCAGGTGTATATTTATGATCTTATGATCTTATATTCTTATATGTTTGGTTCGAATTTTGTATGGCATCTCGAAAACGGCTCCAGGGAAGTTTTTAAAAATTTCCTATTTCGTAGAGAGAAAAATTCTAAGACTTTTGGCGTCCTCGGATTTTTCCCTGAATTTCCTGGAAACCCGTAATTTTGGAAAAACTGGAAAAAAAGTGAACCCTTTTTTGCTGTATTACTTTTAATTCGTAAGAGATAGAAAGTTGAAATTCTGCATGTGTATTAAGGTATTCAATGCTGACATTTCTCAAAAATTAGAAATTCAAAAAGTGAAAAAGAGGGGGTTGAAGAAATTCGGGGGCCCGGTAGGGAACTTTAAAGAAAGTTCATATTCTGGATTCTAGAATAATTAAGTATATTATTAATAAAAAAAAATTCAAAATTCCAAAATTTTATTTGGGGACAAGGGGGCAGTATTTGCCGAGAGTAAAAATTGTGCTAGAAAGTTGAAATTTTGTATATACGCTAACCTTGGTAACTTATTTACGAATCGAAAAAAAAAATTCCAAATTTTGAAAAAAAGTTGGTCAAATAACGCATAAATTGAAAATAATTTTTATTTTGAAAAAAAAATAATATTTTTTTAGTCAATTTATATGTGTGTATATGTGCGCGAGTTTATTTATTATTTCAATTTAAAAATAGAACAATTAAACATAAAATTTAATTACGAATTATTTTATTGGATTCAAATGATACACGCCAAAAAGACGTCGCATTGCGACGGGGGTAAACTCAAGTATATTATAACGACCCAAGTGTATATTTATATTCTTATATGTTTATGTGTTTATATGTTTGGTTCGAATTTTGTATGGCATCTCGAAAACGGCTCCAGGAAAGTTTTTAAAAATTTCCTATTTCGTAGAGAAAAAAATTCTATGACTTTTGACGTTATTGGATTCAAATCATACATGCCAAAAAGACGTCGCGTTGCGACGGGGGTAAACTCTGGACTTTAAAAGAGACTTTAAAGAGAAAAAAATTCTAAGACTTTGGGCGTCCCCGGATTTTTCCCTGAATTTCCTGGAAACCCGTAATTTTGGAAAAACTGGAAAAAAGTGAGCCCTTTTTTGCTGTATTACTTTTAATTCGTAAAAGATAAAAAGTTGAAATTTTGCAAGTGTATTAAGGTATTCAATGCTGACATATCTCAAAAATTAGAAATTCAAAAATTGAAAAGTGGGGGGTTGAAGAAATTCGGGGGCCCGGTAGGGAACGTTGGAGAAAGTTCATATTTTGGGTTCTAGAATAATTAAGTATATTAATAATAAAAAAAAATTCAAAATTTCAAAATTTTATTTAGGGGCACGGGGGCAGTTTTTGCCGAAAGTAAAAATTGTGCAAAAAACTTGAAATTTTGTATATAGGCTAACCTTGGTAACTTATTTACGAATCAATCAAAAAAATCCCAAATTTAAAAAAAATGTTAGTCAAATAACGCATAAATCGAAAATATTTTTTATTTCGTTAAAAAAAATATATTTTCTTAGGTCAATTTATATGAAAAATTATTTATTTTTGTATGTAAAATTTATATAGAACAAGTTAAATATATAAATTTTAAAATGGAAATTAAATTTGACATGAAATTAAAGCCATACACAAAAGACAGACGTCGCTTGCGACGGGGGTAAAAGCTAGTTTATATATATATATATAGAGCGTTATATATTTATATGTTTATTTATTTATATATATATCCGGTAACAAAATCGTATATGGTATCTTCTAAACGGCGCCTACAAAGTTCTTTAAATTTTGGTATGATGTAAAGGACGAATTTCTAAGACTTTCTACGTCCCTGAATTTTCCCCTGAATTTCCGTGGAAAAACTTATACTGGAAAAACTGGAAAATTCGAAAAAATACTTTTGCTAATATCCGACGAACTAGAAAAGATAGAAAACTGAAATTTGGTGTGTGTATTGAGATCATAATTGTGCACATTTTCCAATAGTTGGAAATTGGAAATTTAAGTTCAGTAGCGGCGCGAATTTCCGGGGGCAATGTTAGAATAGAGTTAGGACGTTAAAACTTAATATGTAGGCTCGCTGTAGACAGTTATTAATGAAAAAAAAAAACAGCCCCAAATTTCCAGTGACGGCGGGAGTTGAGACAGTAAAAGCCAGAAATATTGAAAATGTAGTATTATAACTTAGGGTATGTATGGAGACACTAATTGCGCATGTTTGCCAATAATTAGATTACCAAAATTTTAATTCAGTAGCGGCGTGATTTTTGGGGGCAATGTCGCAACAGAGCTAGAACGTTAAAATTTGGAGCGGGGGCCATAGAGTGTCATTAAAGACACACTATAGAAATTTGCAACTTTCCAGAGGCGGCGGGCGCTGGGGGCCAAAAACCAGATATTTGAAATATATGGAGATGAAAGGCTATAGTTTAGAATATATATTCTTAGATACAAATAAAATAGATCCTCGTGCTAAAATTTGATAAACTTGTTCAGTAGCGGTGGTATGTGGGGGGTACTAATGCTAAAATTTAAATACAAAGCTGAAATTTAGTATGCAGATATAGATTGACAATAACAATAAAAATATAAAGAAACTACATTTTCTTTAGTGTAACATTAGGGCAGAGGTAATAAACTGATGATAAGTACGATAAAGAGGTACATATTTAGACTTTAATTCAGTAGCGGAGATATGTGAGAAGCTCTAATGCTAAAATGAACAAAACTGGAAAATTCGAAAAAATACTTTTATAAATATCTGACGAACTAGAAAAGATAGAAAACTGAAATTTGGTATGTGTATTGAGATCATAAATGTGCACATTTGCAAATAGTTGGAAATTTGAAATTTAAGTTTAGTATCGGCGCGAGTTTCAGGGGGCAATGTTAGAAAAGAGTTAGGACGTTCAAATTTAATATATAGGCTCGCTGTAGACAGTAATTAAAGAAAAAAAAATAAAAAGCCCCAAATTTCCAGTGGCGGCGGGAGTTGACACAGTAAAAGCCAGAAATATTGAAAAAGTAGTATTAAAACTTAGGGTATGTATTGAGACACTAATTGCGCATGTTTGCCAATAATTGGATTACCAAAATTTTAATTCAGTAGCGGCGTGATTTTTTTGGAGCAATGTCGCAACAATGTGGAACGTGGGCCTTATATAGAGTATCATTAAAGAAAAACTAAAGAAAACTTTCCAGGGGCGGCGGGCGCTGGGGGCTACAAACCAGAAATATGAAATATATAGAGATGAAGGGCTATAGTTTAAAAAATATGTTCTTAGATACAAATAAAATAGATCCCCGTGCTTATATTTAACAAACTTGTTCAGTAGCGGAGGTTTGTGGGGGTACTAATGCTAAAATATAAATACAAAGATGAAATATAATATGCAGATATAGATTGACAATATAAAAAAAACTACATTTTCTTAAGTGCAACATTAGAGTGGGGAGTGATATACCGAGTATAAAAACAATATAGAGGTACAACGATGATATTTAGCATGTAGAATATTAAATAGAAGCTTAATAGTTCTCTATAAGTCAAATATTCAAATTACATTCAGTAGTAGAATTGGATTGATTTTTGGTGCGTTTGTTGTGCTGTGAAATCGAACAGGAGTGAGAGGTATAGGGGGGAAATAGTTAATAGCCCCAAATATCAAAAAAATAAAAAAAGTTAAAAAATAGAAACTATGCATGTGCATATTTGCGAAAATGAATTTAACCTTAGTAGCGACGTAAAATTGGGGAAGTTGGGGCGGGAAAAAGCTTTGCCAAAAAACTCAATTTTGAAATTTCGGTCATTTATAAAAGTAGGGGTAGATAAAGCTAGAGAGCTAAAAATATGACAAAAATTTGACAATTTTATTTCAGGAGCGGGGATTAATGGGAAGACTAATATTATAACGTAAATATAAATACGAAATATAGAATGTAAGATTACAGTACAGTTTTAATCATGTAAATGAATTGCTGTAATATCGAATTGGTAGTGCCTGATTGGAGGAGAGTGTGGCGCTGGGGTTCAGTACTAAGTAACGGTGGTGTTAGAAGTAGTGGCGATAGATTTTAATGGCTCTGAGAGGTAACCGTGTTGCAGAATATATGCTTTGGTGTTGAAAGTGTGGGTGGCGGGGCATGAAAATTAAATCGAAAGTGCAATAACGGGAAGGAAAAGGCCTAGAGATGAGATTATTAGAAGCGAACTGCTAGGCTTTCTTAAAAACATAAATTAATTGATGTAATTAGTAGGTTTACATTGAAATTAGTATAAAATTTATTAAAGATTTATCTTATC
Source organism: Panorpa germanica (assembly GCA_963678705.1). Lineage (NCBI taxonomy): Eukaryota > Metazoa > Arthropoda > Insecta > Mecoptera > Panorpidae > Panorpa > Panorpa germanica. Next base: position 4,575,686 of record OY783205.1, read on the forward strand.
GAATAATTATTAAAAAATAATGTACTTCTAAGGATGAAATTTAGTATGCAGGTTGCCAGTAAAGTATTAATTTTGAAAACTAATTGTTAGGAGATTAGTACGCAGGGGGTGGAAGCGCAGGATTATTTAATGATTGCGCTAAACGGGGGGATAGGAAAGTGCCCTAGTGAGCGATGATGTTTAGGTGGGCTGTAGTGTTGCAAGTGGGCGCATTGTGGCAAAGGTGCAGATGAATACAATTAAAAGTGCGAGAACGATACAGAGCATGGAGCCAAGAGGTGATTGGTATTTAGGGGCAAAGCAGTGGACATTGCTCAATACTGTGCTTCATTATAGTAAATGATAATTTTACGCAGGGGGGGCGCTGTGAAAGTACTCTAAGGACCGACGATGCTCAGGGAAGAAGCGATGCAGAGTGCTAAAAGTAGGAGGCGCTCCATGGCGGAAAGGACTAGAGTTAAATGTGGAAAAGACAAAAATTATGGTATTTAAAAAAGGGGGTGGAAAAAGAAGACATATAAGGTGAAAATACAAGACAGAGGACATTGAGGAAGTATAAGAATTTAAATATCTGGGCTCACTTTTAAAAAGAACAATATGAAAGAGGCTCAGATAAGGGAGGTAGCAAAAAAGGCGGAGCTAGCAATGCGACGGGTATGGGACTAGGGGAAAAGGTATTTGGGGAGGACATACAAAAGAGAATATGGATGTTTGATAGACTGATAGCCAGTATGATGTTGTATGGAGCAGAGGTTTGGGGGTAAAAGGAGCAAGAATAGTTGGAAAGAATACAGGTGAGATATATTAAATGGTTACTAGGGCTAGACAGGTGCACGCTAGGATACATGGCTATGGAGGAGCTAAAAATGGATAAGATACGAATTAAAACAGGGGAAAGAGCAGTAAAATACGAGGCGAAATTTAACAGAGCAGAAAGCAAAATTTTAAAGAAAATAAGAGAGGATAGCATAAAAAATTGGGGCGGGGGGGGAGAGGAGGTACAAAAGAGAGAAAATAGTACTTTGAAAGGAATGGAATGGTGATCGAGCAGGCAGAGAGGAGAAGAGAAGGAGGCGCAAGTATGGAAGAGGAGCTAAGGAGAAGGGATAAGGAGATACAACAGCAGGAGAGAATGGGAAAAATAGAAAAAAGTAACTACAATAAAAGATATAAAAGGTTATAAGAAAATACTGTGCCTCAGTACCTTATAGAAAAAGACATAAAACCCATAAGAAGAACAGCAAGGTTTAGATTGGGAAATGAGGAAAAAGGAAACAGATACTGGGAAAAGAGTGAGGAAAGGAAGTGTAGAGTGTGCGGAGCGGAGGACGAAACACTGGAGCACATTAAGTTTGAGTGTAAGGAAAAAGTAGCTAGCGAAAGGAATATTGGCCAGCTATTAAAGGGAGGCAGTAAAGGAAAGAGTTGGATGGCGGAAATAGTAAGAAGGAAAGGAAAAACAGAAGAATAAATAAGTTGGTGGAGAATAATGTAAATTTAATTGTAAGTTGAAGTATATGAAATGTATTAAGAATGTAGATTGTAAAGACGAAAGGCGAAGAATAAACAATATTTCAGGATTATTTTCTATTTATCAAATAACTTTTATTTATTCACAAATATTAAATACACGTCGCTTTGCGACGGGGCGAAGCGCTATCTTACTATTATAATGTTCCAATTTAACATGGAAAACTCATAAGAACTCATAGATATTTATATATATATCTACTTATTATAATGTTCGTAATGTTCCAATTTAACATGGAAAACCCATAAGAACTCATAGATATTTATATATATATATATATGGATATATGGATATATATTTATATATCCGGTAACAAAATCGTATATGGTATCTTCTAAACGGCGCCTACAAAGTTCTTCAAATTTTGGTACGATGTAAAGGACGAATTTCTAAGACTTTCTACGTCCCTGAATTTTCCCCTGAATTTCCGTGGAAAAACTTATACTGGAAAAACTGGAAAATTCGAAAAAATACTTTTGCTAATATCTGACGAACTAGAAAAGATAGAAAACTGAAATTTGGTATGTGTATTGAGATCATAATTGTGCACATTTTCCCATAGTTGGAAATTTGAAATTTAAGTTCAGTAGCGGCGCGAATTTCCGGGGGCAATGTTAGAATAGAGTTAGGACGTTCAAATTTAATATGTAGGCTCGCTGTAGACAGTTATTAATGAAAAAAAATAAACAGCCCCAAATTTCCAGTGGCGGCGGGAGTTGAGACAGTAAAAGCCAGAAATATTGAAAATGTAGTATTATAACTTAGGGTATGTATGGAGACACTAATTGCGCATGTTTGCCAATAATTAGATTACCAAAATTTTAATTCAGTAGCAACGTGAATTTTTGGGGGCAATGTCGCAACAGAGCTAGAACGTTAAAATTTGGAACGGGGGCCATATATAGAGTGTCATTAAAGACACACTATAGAAATTTGCAACTTTCCAGAGGCGGCGGGCGCTGGGGGCCAAAAACCAGATATTTGAAATAAATGGAGATGAAAGGCTATAGTTTAGAATATATATTCTTAGATACAAATAAAATAGATTCTCGTGCTAAACTTTGACAAACTTGTTCAGTAGCGGTGGTATGTTGGGGGTACTAATGCTAAAATTTAAATACAAACCTGAAATTTAGTATGCAGATATAGATTTACATATTTATTACGAAAATATAAAAAGAACTACATTTTCTTAAGTGCAACATTAAATTGGGGGGGGTGGGGGGTGATAAACCAAGTATAAGAACAATATAAAGGTACAACGATGATATTTTGCATGTAGAATATTAAATAGAAGCTAAATAGTTCTCTATAAGTCAGATATTCAAATTACATTCAGTAGTAGAATTGGATTGATTTTTGGTGCATTTGTTGTGCTGTGAAATCGAACAGGAGTGAGGGGTAAAGGGGGGAAATAGTTAACAGCCTTAAATATAAAAAAATAGAAAAAGTGAAAAAATAGAAACTATGCATGTGCATATTTGCGAAAATAAATTTAACCTTAGTAGCGGCGTGAAATTGGGGAAGTGGGGGCGGGAAAACGCTTTGCCAAAGAACTCAATTTTGAAATTTCGATCATTTATAAAAGTAGGGGTAGATAAAGCTAGAGAGCTAAAAATATGACAAAAATTTGACAATTTTATTTCAGGAGCGGGGATTAATGGGGAGACTAATATTATAACGTAAATATAAATACGAAATATAGAGTGTAAGATTACAGTACAGTTTTAATCATGTAAATGAATTGCTGTAATAGCGAATTGGTAGTGTCTGATTGGAGAAGAGTGTGGCGCTGGGGTTCAGTTCTAAGTAACGGTGGTGTTAGAAGTAGGGCGATAGATTATAATGGCTCTGAGAGGTAACCGTATTGCAGAATATGTGCTTTGGTGCTGAAAGTGTGGGTGGCGGAGTATGGGGATTGAATCGAAAGTGCAATAACGGTAAGGAAAAGGCCTAGAGATGAGATTATTAGGAGCGAACTGCTAGGCTTTCTTAAAAACATAAATGAATTGATGTAATTAGTAGGTTTACATTGAAATTAGTGAAAATTTTATCAAAGATTTATCTTATCGAATAATTATTAAAAAATAATGTACTTCTAAGGATGAAATTTAGTATGCAGGTTGCCAGTAAAGTATTAATTTGGAAAACTAATTGTTAAGAGATTAGTACGCAGGGAGTGGAAGCGCAGGATTATTTAATGATTGCTCTAAACGGTGGGTATAGGAAAGTGCCCTAATAAGCGATGATGTCCAGTTAAGCTGTAGTGTTGCAAGTGGGCGCATTGTTGGTACAGAGGAATACAATTGAAAGTGCAAAGAACGATACGGAGCATGGAGCCAAGAGGTGGTGATTGGTGTTAAGGGGCGGGGCAGTGGACATTGTTCAATACTGTGCTTCATTATGGTAAATGATAATTTTACGCAGCGGGGGCGCTGTGAAAGTACTCTAAGGACCGACGATGCTTAGGGAAGAAGCGATGCAGAGTGCTAAAAGTAGGAGGCGCTTCATGGCAGAAGTTTAGAGGAATCAAATTAAAAGTTCAGAAACGCAAGAGAGCATGGAGCCAAGAAGTGACAATTGAGGCTTATGGGCGGGGGCACTGAAGACTGGTCAATACAGTGCTTTATTACTGTAAATAAAGGAATTATTACAAAATAAGGAAATATAAATTTCAAAAATGATATATTTTAGCGAAAATTACTAAAAAATAATATTTTGCATTATTTTCAATTTATCAAATAACTTTTTTTATTCACAAATATTAAATACACGTCGCTTTGCGACGGGGCGAAGCGCTAGTCCTATATTATAATGTTCCAACTGTATATTTATATGTTTATATGTTTGTTGCTGAAATTCTTATGGTAGAATGAAAACGGCTCCGTCAATGTTTTTGAAAGTTTGCTATTTCGTAGAGAAAAAAATTCTAAGACTTTTGGCGTCCCCGGATTTTTCCCTGAATTTCCTGGAAACCCGTAATTTTGGAAAAACTGGAAAATTTGAAAAAATACTTTTGCAAATATCTGACGAACTAGAAAAGATGAAAAACTGAAATTTAGTATGTGTATTGAGATCATAATTGTGCACATTTGCCGATAGTTGGAAATTTAAAATTTGAGTTCAGTAGCGGCGCAAATTTCCGGGGGCAATGTTAGAATAGAGTTAGGATGTTCAAATTTAATATGTAGGCTCGCTGTAGACAGTAATTAATGAAAAAAAATAAACAGCCCTAAATTTCCAGTGGCGGCGGGAGTTGAGACAGTAAAAGCTGGAAATATTGAAAAAGTAGTATTTAAACTTAGGGTATGTATTAAAACACTAATTGCGCATGTTTGCCAATAATTGGATTACCAAAATTTTAATTCAGTAGCGGCGTGATTTTTTGGGGGCAATGTCGCAATAGAGCTAGAACGTTGAAATTTGAAACATGGGCCCTATATAGATAGTAATTAAAGGAAAATTAAACAAAATTGCAAATTTCTAGTGGCGGCGGGCGCTGGGGGCCAAAAACCAGAAATATAAAATATATAGAGATGAAAGGCTATAGTTTAGAATATATGTTCTTAGATACAAACAAAATAGATGCTAAAATTTGACAAACTCGTTCAGTAGCGGAGGTTTGTGGGGGGTACTAATGCTAAAATATAAATAAAAACCTGAAATTTAGTATGCAGATATCTGCATCTGCGTCAATCTGCAGATTGACATATTTATAACGAAAATAAAAAAAATACATTTTCTTAAGTGCAACATTAGAGTGGGGGGTGATAAACCGAGTATAAGAACAATATAGAGGTACAACGATTGAAAAAAAGTTGGTCCAATAACGAATAAATTGAAAATATTTTATATTTTGTTGAAAAAAATATATTTTTTTAGTCAATTTATATGTGTCAATGTATTGTGCGAGTATATTTATTATTTCAATTTAAAAATAGAATTAAATATGAAATTTAATTATGAATTATTTTATTGGATTCAAATCATACACGCCAAAAAGACGGGGGTAAACTCTAGCTATCTTATTTATAATATCCGAGGTGTATGTTTGTTTGCTTATATTCTTATCATCATCAACATCCTATATTGTAATGTTCCAACTGTTTGAATCTATTCTTATATGTTTATATTCTTATGTTCTTATATGTTTGGTACTGAATTTTGTATGGCAGCGCGAAAACGGCTCCATCAATGTTTTTGAAAATTTCCTATTTCGTAGAGAAAAAAATTCTAAGACTTTTGGCGTCCCCGGATTTTTCCTTGAATTTCCTGGAAACCCGTAATTTTGGAAAATCTGGAAAAAAAAATGATTCCTTTTTTGCTGTATTACTTTTAATTCGTAAAAGATAGAAAGTTGAAATTTTGCATGTGTATTAAGGTATTCAATGCAGACATTTCTCAAAATTTAGAAATTCAAAAATTAAAAAAGGGGGGGTTGAAGAAATTCGGGGGCCCGTTAGGGAACTTTGGAGAAAGTTCATATTCTGGATTCTAGAATAATTAAGTATATAATCAATAAAAAAAAATTCAAAATTTCAAAATTTTATTGGGGGGCACGGGGGCAGTATTTTCCGAGAGTAAAAATTGTGCTAGAAAGTTGAAATTTTGTATATATGCTAACCTTGGTAACTTATTTACTAATCAAAAAAAAAAATTCAAAATTTTAAAAAAATCTGGTCAAATAACGCATAAATTGAAAATATTTTTTATTTTGAATTAAAAAATGTATTTTCTTAGTCAGTTTGTATGAAAAATTAATTGTTATTAAATGTTAAATCAATATAGGACGAGTTTATTTATTATTTCAATTTAAAAATGGAATTAAATTTTGACTTGAAATTCAAGCTACTCACAAAAAACAAACGTCGCTTGCGACGGGAATAAAAGCTAGTATATATATATTTCCGGTAACAAAATCTGTATGGTATCTTCTAAACGGCGCCTACAAAGTTTTTTAAATTTTGATATTATGTAAAGGACGAATTTCTAAGACTTTCTACGTCCCTGAATTTTTCGCTGAATTTCCCTGGAAGAAATTATTCTGGAAAAACTGGAAAATTTGAAAAAATACTTTTGCAAATATCTGACGAACTAGAAAAGATAGGAAACTGAAATTTGGTATGTGTATTGAGATCATAATTGTGCACATTTGCCAATAGTTGGACATTTGAAATTTAAGTTCAGTAGCGGCGCGAATTTCCGGGGGCAATGTTAGAATAGAGTTAGGACGTTCAAATTTAATATGTATGCTCGCTGTAGACAGCTATTAATGAAAAAAAATAAACAGCCCTATAATTCCAGTGGCGGCGGGAGTTGAAACAATAAAAGCCAGAAATATTGAAAAAGAAGTATTAAAACTTTGGGAATGTATTGAGATACTAATTGCGCATGTTTGCCAATAATTGGATTACAAAAATTTTAATTCAGTAGCGGCGTAATTTTTAGGGGGCAATGTCGCAACAGAGCTAGAACGTTGATATTTGGAACGTAGGCCTTATATAGAGTGTCATTAAAGACAAACTAGAGAAAACTGTAACTTTCCAGAGGCGGCGGGCGCTGGGGGCCAAAAACCAGAAATATGAAATATATAGAGATGAAGGGCTATAGTTTAAAAAATATGTTCCTAATATGCAAATAAAATAGATCCCCGTTTTAAAATTTGACAAACTTGTTCAGTAGCGGAGGTTTGTTGGGGTACTAATGCTAAAATATAAATACAAAACTGAAATTTAGTATGCAGATATAGATTGACATTATTATTACGAAAATATAAAAAAGCTACATTTTCTTAAGTGCAACATTAGAGGTAACAAGGAGCTATATTTTCTTATGTGTAGTATTGGAGCAGGGGGTGATAAACCGAGTATAAAAACCATGTTGGGGTATAAAAATGATAATTTGCATGTAGAATAGGCGAATTTGGGGCAAGTGATGGCAAGGTCAGCTTTGCAATAGAGCTCAATTTTAAAAATCAGTATGTGGAGAGTCTCTATAAACGGTCATTTATAAAAGGTAGGGAGAATATTTGGTAAGAGCAAAATAAATTGCAATGACTAAAATTTGACAATTTTACTTCAGTAGCGAGGGTAAATAAGGAGACTAATATTGTATCGTAAATATAAATATGAAAAATAGAATGTAGGTTTACAGTGCAGCATTAATTACGTAAATGAATGCCTGTAGTATCGAATTAGAAGTGCTTCAGCGAGGGGGGTGGAGGCGCCGGAGGTCAGTACGCTAAGTAGAAGTGGCGCTTGAAGTAGTGACGATAGAAGGTAGCTGCTCTGCAAGAAATAAGTCGTTGGGCTTGAAGTGTGGGAGGCGGTGCAGAAGGATTAAATCGAAAGTGCAAAAAACGGGATCGATAAGGGCTAGAGTGGTGAGTAGCGGAGGGCGCTGGGGTTAGGGATGATCTTAAACAAGGAGATGAGCACGGTTAAAAGCAAAAATTTAATAGGTTACAGTGATATGAGTGAAAATAAATTTTAACATGCATTTATCTTATTGAGCCATTATTTTAAAATGAAATTTGGTATGTAGGTTAACAGTAAAGAATAAATTTGGCAAATTAATTGTTTAAAGATTGGTGCACAGGGTGGTGGAAGTGCAGTAATCCTAATTAAGGGTAAAAAATTGATAATTCTAAATTTCCAGTGGCGGTGGGAGTTGAAATCCTAAAATCTAATAATATTTAATAAAGAAAATGTTAATTTGGGACATGTGTAGATTCACTAATTGTGCATTATCGCCAATAATTAGAACACCAAATTTATAATTTAGTAGCAGTGCGAATTTCTGGGGCAATGTAAGAACAGAGTTAGAATATTTAAATTTGGCAGATAAGCTCTCTGTAGACAGTAACTTAAAAAAAATAGGAAACCATAAATTTCCTGTTGCGGCGGAAGTTGAGATCGTCAAGTCTAGAAATATTGAATAAAGACAATTTTAACGTGCGATATGTATAGACACACTAATTGTAAATATTTGCCAATAATTGGAAAACCACATATTTTATTCAGTAGCGGAGCGATTTTTTGGGTGTAATAACCTAAATAGCGACGTGAAAGGATTTGCCAAAGAGCTCAATTTTGAAATTTCGATCATTTATAAAAGTAGATAAAGGTTATAAAGGTAGAGAGAATTGTTACGAGCAAAATAGATTGCTATGCCTTAAATTTGACAATTTTATTTCAGGAGCGGGGATTAATGGGGAGGCTAATATGATATCGTAAATATAAATACGAAAATTAGAACATAAGATTACAGTGCTGTTTTAATTATGTAAATGAATTGCTATAATATCGAATTGGTAGTGCATGATTGGAGGAGAGGGTGGCGCTAAGGTTCAGTAAGTAACGGTGGTGTTAATAGTAGTGACGATAGATTATAATGGCTCTGGGAGGCAACCGTGTTGCAGAATATTTGCTTTTTTGCTGGAAGTGTAAGCGGCGGTTCATGGGGATTAAATCGAAAGTGCAATAACGAAAAGGATAAGGGCTAGAGATGAGATTAGTAAGAGCGAACCGCTATGCTTTCATAAAAACATAAATGAATTGATGTAATTAGTAGGTTTACATTGGAATGAGTGAACATTAGTTTTATCAAGCATTTATCTTATCGAATAATTATTAAAAAATAATGTACTTCTAAGGATGAAATTTAATATGTAGATTGCCAGTAAAGTATTAATTTTGAAAACTAATTGTTGAGAGAATAGTACGCAGGGGGTGAAAGCGCAAGATTATTTAATGATTGCGGTAAAACGGGGGCGATAGGAAAGTGCCGTAATGATTGATGATGCTCAGGTGGGCTGTGGTGTTGCAAGTGGGCGCATTGAAGTAAAGGTGCAGAGGAATACAATTGAAAGTGCGAGAACGATACAGAGCATGGAGCCAAGAGGTGATAATTGCTGTTTAGGGGCGGGGCAGTGGAAATTGTTTAATACTGTTCTTCATTAGAATAAATTGGATAATTTTACGCAGGGAGGAGGAAGCAAAGGACTATTTATTTATAGCGCTATAGCGGGGACGCTGTGAAAGTACTCTAAGGACCGACGATGCTCAGGGAAGAAGCGATACAGAGTGCTAAAGGAAGGAGGCGTTCCATGGCGGAAGTTTAGAGGAATCAAATTAAAAGTTCGGAAACGTAAGAGAGCATGGAGCCAAGGGGTGTTGATTGGGGCTTATAGGCGGGGGCACTGGAGACTGGTCAATACAGTGCTTTATTGCTGTAAATGAAAGAATTATAACAAAATAAGGAAACATAAATTTAAAAGATGATATATTTTAGCGAAAATTACTTAAAATAATATATTGCATTATTTTCAATTTAGCAAATAACTTTTTTTTATTTACAAATATTATATACACGTCGCTTTGGGACGGGGCGAAGCGCTAGTACATTTATATATTTATATATTTATATATTTATTTATTTATTTATATATATATCCGGTAACAAAATCGTATATGGTATCTTCTAAACGGCGCCTACAAAGTTCTTCAAATTTTGGTATGATGTAAAGGACGAATTTCTAAGACTTTCTACGTCCCTGAATTTTTCCCTGAATTTCCGTGGAAAAACTTATACTGGAAAAACTGGAAAATTCGAAAAAATACTTTTGCTAATATCTGACGAACTAGAAAAGATAGAAAACTAAAATTTGGTGTGTGTATTGAGATCATAATTGTGCACATTTGCCAATAGTTGGAAATTGGAAATTTAAGTTCAGTAGCGGCGCGAATTTCCGGGGGCAATGTTAGAATAGAGTTAGGACGTTGAAATTTAATATGTAGGCTCGCTGTAGACAGTTATTAATGAAAAAAAAAAAAGCCCCAAATTTCCAGTGGCGGCGGGAGTTGAAACAGTAAAAGCCAGAAATATTAAAAATGTAGTATTATAACTTAGGGTATGTATGGAGACACTAATTGCGCATGTTTGCCAATAATTAGATTACCAAAATTTTAATTCAGTAGCGGCGTGATTTTTTGGGGGCAATGTCGCAACAGAGCTAGAACGTTAAAATTTGGAACGGGGGCCATATATAGAGTGTCATTAAAGACACACTACAGAAATTTGCAACTTTCCAGAGGCGGCGGGCGCTGGGGGCCAAAAACCAGATATTTAAAATATATGGAGATGAAAGGCTATAGTTTAGAATATATATTCTTAGATACACATAAAATAGATCCTCGTGCTAAAATTTAACAAATTTGTTCAGTAGCGGAGGTTTGTGGGGGGTACTAATGCTAAAATATATATACAAAACTGAAATTCAGTATGCAGATATAGATTGACATTATTATTACGAAAATATAAAAAAACTACATTTTCTTAAGTGCAACATTAGGGTGGCGGGTGATAAACCGAATATAAGAACAATATAGAGGTACAACGATGATATTTTGCATGTAGAATATTAAATAGAAGCTAAATAGTTCTCTATAAGTTAGATATTCAAATTACATTCAGTAGTAGAATTGGATTGATTTTTGGTGCGTTTGTTGTGCTGTGAAATCGAACAGGAGTGAGAGGTATAGGGGGGAAATAGTTAACAGCCCCAAATATCAAAAAAAAGAAAAAGTGAAAAAATAGAAACTATGCACGTGCATATTTGCGAAAATAAATTTAACCTTAGTAGCGGCGTTAAATTGAGGAAGTGGGGGCGGGAAAACGCTTTGCCAAAGAACTCAATTTTGAAATTTCGATCATTTATAAAAGTAGGGGTAGATAAAGGTAGTGAGAGTTGTTACGAGCAAAATAGATTGCTATGCCTAAAATTTGACAATTTTATTTCAGGAGCGAGGATTATTGGGGAGACTAATATTATATCGTAAATATAAATACAAAAATTAGAAAGTAATATTACAGTGCAGTTTTAATTATGTAATTGAATTGCTGTAATATTGAATTGGTAGTGCCTGATGGGAGAGAGGGTGGCGCCGGGGTTCAGGACACCAAGTAACAGTGGTGTTAGAAGAAGTAGCGATAGATAATAATGGCTCTGGGAGGTAACCGTGTTGTAGAATATGTGCTTTGGTGCTGAAAATGTGGGCGGCGGTTCAGGGGATTAAATTGAAAGTACAATAACGGGAAGGATAAGGGCTAGAGATGAGATTACCAGGAGCGAAACGCTAGGCTTTCTTAAAAACATAAATGAATTGATGTAAATAATAGGTTTACATTGAAATGAGTGAAAATTAATTTTATCAAACATTTATCTTATCGAATAATTATTAAAAAATAATGTACTTCTAAGGATGAAATTTAGTATGCAGGTTGCCAGCGATAGGAATGTGCCCTAATAAGCGATGATGCTCATTTGGGCTGTGGTGTTGCAATTAGGCGCATTGTGGCAGAGGTGCAGATGAATACAATTGATAGTGCGAGAACGATACAGAGCATGGAGCCAATAGGTGATGATTGGTGTTTAGGGGCGGGGCAGTGGACATTGTTTAATACTGTGCTTCATTAGGGTAAATTGGATAATTTTACGCAGGGAACAGGAAACGAAGAATTATTTAATTATAGCGGTAGAGCGGGGCGCTGCGAAAGTACTCTAAGGACCGACGATGCTCAGGGAAGAAGCGATACAGAGTGCTGAAGGAAGGAGGCGCCCCATGGCGGAAGTTTAGAATAATCAAATTAAAAGTTCAGACACGTAAGAGAGCATGGGCCAAGAGGTGATGATTTGAGCTTATAAGCGGGGGCACTGCAGACTGGCCAATACAGTGCTTTATTACTGTAAATGAGAAAAGAATTATAACAAAATAAGAAAACATAAATTTAAAAAACAATTCATTTTAGCGAAAATTACTTAAAAATAATATTTTGCATTATTTTCAATTTAGGAAATAACTTTTATTTAGTCACAAATATTATATACACGTCGCTTTGCGACGGGGCGAAGCGCTAGTGTTATATATAATGTCCGAGGTGTATGTTTGTTTTCTTATATGTTTATATTCTTATATTCTTATATGTTTACGCGATTCGTATGGTAGCTCGAAAACGGCTCCATGGAAGTTTTTAAAAATTTCCTATTTCGTAGAGAAAAAAATTCTAAGACTTTTGGCGTCCCCGGATTTTTCCCTGAATTTCCTGGAAACCCGTAATTTTGGAAAAACTGGAAAAAAAGTGAACCCTTTTTTGCTGTATTACTTTTAATTCGTAAAAGATAGAAAGTTGAAATTTTGCATGTGTATGAAGGTATTTAATGCTGACATTTCTCAAAAATTAGAAATTCAAAAAGTAAAAAAGGGGGGGTTGAGGAAATTCGGGGGCCCGGTAGGGAAATTTAGAGAAAGTTCATATTCTGGATTCTAGAATAATTAAGTATATTATTAATAAAAAAAAATTCACAATTCCAAAATTTTATTTGGGGGCAGTATTTGCCGAGAGTAAAAATTGTGCTAGAAAGTTGAAATTTTGTACATAGGCTAACCTTGGAAACTTATTTACGATTCGAAAAAAAAAATCAAAAATTTTGAAAAAAAGTTGGTCAAATAACGCATAAATTGAAAATATTTTTTATTTTGATAAAAAAAATATATTTTTTTAGTCAATTTATATGTGTCAATGTATATGTGCGAGTTTATTTATTATTTCAATTTAAAAATAGAACAGTTAAATATGAAATGTAATTACGAATTATTTTATTGGATTCAAATGATACACGCCAAAAAGACGTCGCTTTGCGACGGGGGTGAACTATAGTAGAGTTAAATATGAATTGTAATTACGAATTATTTTATTGAATTTAAATATACACGCCAAAAAGACGCTTTACGACGGGGGTAAACTCTGGTGGAATTAAAATTTTTACATGAAGTTCAAGCCACACACAAAAGACAGACGTCGCTTGCGACGGGAGTAAAAGCTAGTCTACTATTATAATGTTCGTAATGTTCCAATTTAACATGGAAAACTCATAAGAACTCATAGATATTTATATATATATATATATATATATTTCCGGTAACAAAATCTGTATGGTATCTTCTAAACGGCGCCTACAAAGTTTTTTAAATTTTGATATTATGTAAAGGACGAATTTCTAAGACTTTCTACGTCCCTGAATTTTTCCCTGAATTTCCCTGGAACAAATTATTCTGGAAAAACTGGAAAATTCGAAAAAATACTTTTGCAAATATCTGACGAACTAGAAAAGATAGAAAACTGAAATTTGGTGTGTGTATTAAGGTATTCAATGCTGACATTTCTCAAAAATTAGAAATTCAAAAATTGAAAAAGGGGGGGTTACAGAAATTTGGGGGCCCGTTACGGAACTTTGGAGAAAGTTCATATTCTGGATTCTAGAATAATTAAGTATATTAATAATAAAAAAAAATTCAAAATTTCAAAATTTTATTGGGGGGCACGGGGGCACGGGGGCAGTATTTTTCGAGAGTAAAAATTGTGCTAGAAAGTTAAAATTTTGTATATAGGCTAACCTTGGTAACTTATTTACGAATCGAAAAAAAAAATCCCAAATTTTGAAAAAAAGTTGGTCATTTAACGCATAAATTGAAAATATTATATACGGGGGCAGTATTTTTCGAGAGTAAAAATTGTGCTAGAAAGTTAAAATTTTGTATATAGGCTAACCTTGGTAACTTATTTACGAATCGAAAAAAAAAATCCCAAATTTTGAAAAAAAGTTGGTCATTTAACGCATAAATTAAAAATATTTTTTATTTTGATAAAAAAAATATATTTTTTTAATCAATTTATATGTGTGTATATGTGCGCGAGTTTATTTATTATTTCAATTTAAAAATAGAGTTAAATATGAAATTTAATTACGAATTATTTTATTGGATTTAAATGATACACGCCAAAAAGACATCGCTCTGCGACGGCCGTAAACCTTAGACTTTAAAAGGGACTTTAAAGAGAAAAAAATCTAAGACTTCTAGCATCCCCGGATTTTTCCCTGAATTTCCTGGAAACCCGTATTTTGGGAAAAAATGGAAAAAAAGTGAGCCCTTTTTTGCTGTATTACTTTTAATTCGTAAATTATAGAAAGATGAAATTTTGCATGTGTATTAAGGTATTCAATGCTGACATTTCTCAAAAATTAGAAATTTAAAAATTAAAAAAGGGGGGGTTGAAGAAATTCGGGGGCCTGGTAGGAAACGTCAAAGAAAGTTCATATTCTAAATTCTAGAATAAATAAGTATATTATCAATAATAGAAAATTCAAAATTTTATTTGGGGGCACGGGGGACAATATTTTTTGAATGTAAAAATTGTGCTAGAAAGTTGAAATTTTGTATATAGGCTAACCTTGGTAACTTATTAACTAATCAAAAAAAATCCCAAATTTTGAAAAAAAGTTGGTCAAATAACGCATAAATTGAAAATATTTTTTATTTTAATATAAAAAATATATTTTTTTGGTCAGTTTGTATGAAAAATTAATTGTTATTATATGTAAAATTAATATAGGACGAGTTTATTTATTATTTCAATTTAAAAATGAGTTTAAATTTTGACATGAAATTCAAGCCACACACAAAAAACAGACGTCGCTTGCGACGGCGGTAAAAGCTAGTATATTATAATGTCCCAGGTGTATATTTATATTCTTATATGTTTATGTGTTTATATGTTTGGTTCGAATTTTGTATGGCATCTCGAAAACGGCTCCAGGGAAGTTTTTAAAAATTTCCTATTTCGTAGAGAAAAAAATTCTAAGACTTTTGGCGTCCCCGGATTTTTCCCTGAATTTCCTGGAAACCCGTAATTTTGGAAAAACTGGAAGAAAAGTGATCCCTTTTCTGCTGTATTACTTTTAATTCGTATAAGATAGAAAGTTGAAATTTTGCATGTGTATTAAGGTATTCAATGCTGACATTTCTCAAAAATTAGAAATTCAAAAATTGAAAAAGGGGGGTTAAAGAAATTCGGGGGCCCGGTAGGGAACTTTGGAGAAAGTTCATATTCTGGATTGTAGAATAATTAAGTATATTATTAATAAAAAAAAATTCAAAATTTCAAAATTTTATTTGGGGGCACGGGGGCAGTATTTTCCGAGAGTAAAAATTGTGCTAGAAAGTTGAAATTTTGTATATAGGCTAACCTTGGTAACTTATTTACGAATCGAAAAAAAAAATCCCAAATTTTGAAAAAAAGTTGGTCAAATAACGCATAAATTGAAAATATTTTTTATTTTGATAAAAAAATAATATTTTTTTAGTCAATTTATATGTGTGTATATGTGTGCGAGTTTATTTATTATTTCAATTTAAAAATAGAACAGTAAAATATGAAATTTAATTACGAATTATTTTATTGGATTCAAATGATACACGCCAAAAAGACGTCGCATTGCGACGGGGGTAAACTCAAGTATATTATAATGTCCCAAGTGTATATTTATATTCTCATATGTTTGTGTTTATATGTTTGGTTCGAATTTTGTATGGCATCTCGAAATCGGCTCCAGGGAAGTTTTTAAAAATTTCCTATTTCGTAGAGAAAAACATTCTAAGACTTTTGGCGTCCCCGGATTTTTCCCTGAATTTCCTGGAAACCCGTAATTTTGGAAAAACTGGATAAAAGTGATCCCTTTTTTGCTGTATTACTTTTAATTCGTATAAGATAGAAAGTTGAAATTTTGCATGTGTATTAAGGTATTCAATGCTGACATTTCTAAAAAATTAGAAATTTAAAAATTGAAAAAGGGGGGGTTAAAGAAATTCGGTGGCCCGGCAGGGAACTTTGGAGAAAATTCATTTTCTGGATTCTAGAATAATTAAGAATATTATTATTAAAAAAAAAATTCAAAATTTTAAAATTGTATTGGGGGGCACGGTGGCAGTGTTTGCCCAGAGTAAAAATTGTGCTAGAAAGTTGAAATTTTGTATATAGGCTAACCTTGGCAACTTATTTACGAATCGAAAAAAAAATCTCAAATTTTGAAAAAAAATTGTTCAAATATCGCATAAATTCAAAATAGTTTTTATTTTGATATAAAAAATGTATTTTTTTAGACAGTTTGTATGAAAAATTAATTGTTAATCAATTAAATGTTAAATCAATATAGGACGAGTTTATCATTTCAATTTAAAAATGGAATTAAATTTTGACTTAAAATTCAAGCCACTCACAAAAAACAAACGTCGCTTGCGACGGGGGTAAAGCTAGTCTTATATTATAATGTCCCAGGTGTATATTTGTTTTCTTATATTCTTATATGTTTGGTTCGAATTTTGTATGGCATCTCGAAAACGGCTCCAGGGAAGTTTTTGAAAATTTCCTATTTCGTAGAGAAAAAAATTCTAAGACTTTTGGCGTCCCCGAATTTTTCCCTGAATTTCCTGGAAACCCGTAATTTTGGAAAAACGAAAAAAAAAAATTTTACTTTTTCCTCTGTAACTTTTAATTCGTAAAAGATAGAAAGTTGATTTTTTGCATGTGTATTAAGCTATTTAAGGCTGATATTTCTCAAAAATTAGAAATTCAAAAATTGAAAAAGGGGGGGTTAAAGAAATTCGGGAGCCCGGTAGGAAACTTTGGAGAAAGTTCATCTTCTGAATTCTGGAATAATTAAGTATATTATTAATGAAAAAAAATTCAAAATTTCAAAATTTTATTTGGGGGCACGGGGGCAGTATTTTCCGAGAGTAGAAATTGTGCGAGAAAGTTGAAATTTTGTATATAGGCTAACCTTGGTAACTTATTTACGAATCGAAAACAAAAATTCCAAATTTTGAAAAAAAGTTGGTCAAATAACGCATAAATTGAAAATATTCTTTATTTTGATAAAAAAAAAATATTTTTTTTAGTCAATTTATTATTGAGCGAGTTTATTATTTATTTCAATTTAAAAATAGAGTTAAATATGAAATGTAATTACGAATTATTTTATTGAATTCAAATCATACACGCCAAAAAGTCATCGCTTTGCGACGGTGGTAAACTCAAGTGGAATTTAAATTTTTACATGAAGTTCAAACTACACACAAACGACAGACGTCGCTTGCGACGGTGGTAAAAGCTAGTGTTTCAATATAAAGTCGTAAAACAACACGAGAACTACTAGGGTAAGAACCGGACTGTTACGCAGTAAAACAAAATTCAAACTTGAAATAGATATAAATCCGTCATTTTCGGATAATTAATAGAATAAAAACGCCAATAAACGTTTAATAACCAATATTTACCAATTAAACTTCTAAAAAATGAATTCACAACCCAATTCTAACTCAGTTATCGCGTTATAGTATCGTTAAGTAAACGATATTTTTTTCAAATATAAGTATGTTTTATTAATTAACAAAATAAATTTTTTGATAATCCTTAAATTTGGCAACACTTTTTTGGTCGTTAAGTATATAGCTTAGTTATCAATAGATTTACTGAATCCAACTCTAGTAAACAATATGACAAAACGGCTTAACTTTGCGAGATATAGTCGATTGTATTCTGAGCAAAAAAAAAATCGTTGTTAACAAATTATGATACATATAGTTATGTGCTATAATGGGTCTCATTCGCTGTTGTAAAAAAAAAATGATGCTTAATTAAGGATGTATGAACGAGAAAATAATTTTTGATTTAAGGACTCAAAAAATTTTAACATGTAGATTCCTGCTCCATGAATTTACTGCTAAAATTTCAGGGTAGGTAACCTTTCATATTTTAAAGAAATTAATTGTTGAAAATTGACATGAAATACATTGCTCTTATGGAGAAATGGGTACTTGTTATCTTAAATCAATAAATATGAGTATGTTCTATATTGTGTCGTATAAAAAAATTCATTAATTAGAAAGTGTAATATTGGCGTGACACGTCAATATTTTAAAAATACTATGTATCCATTCATCCTGAGAAGATTAGAAATGAAATTCAAATTATGATATTCAATAAATTACTTTTCGCCATTGGCAACGTCGCACTGCTATAATAAGCGTCACAACTCGACAGCAAGAAAAACGGTAATTAATGATTTAAATATAACCTCGTTCAGTACTGTTATTACGTGATAGTAACAGCAAAAATTAAGAAAATAGCTCATATGGTATATAGAATTAAAGTATTTATAAACACTTTAATAATTTAATAACATAACAAAATAATTACAATGCAGTGATTAAAATTTATGTATAGATACATAAAAATGATTTTT
This sequence comes from Panorpa germanica, assembly GCA_963678705.1. Lineage (NCBI taxonomy): Eukaryota > Metazoa > Arthropoda > Insecta > Mecoptera > Panorpidae > Panorpa > Panorpa germanica. The sequence continues at coordinate 4,594,357 of OY783205.1, forward strand.
TCTGCAGTTCAAGTTTTTCAATTGCTGACTTTATAATCATTTGTTTTTTTATTTCAATATGTAAATTATTATCTATTTCTAGTGGTCGTTTTTTACAAAATTATTCTTGCTTGTTACGTTTTTGAGGTATATCCATCTTTACAAAACATTCAAATGTCACCGGAAAAATCTAACCAAAAAAATCTGTGTTGCCAAAAGTTAAAATTCAGATCACGTGATAATTTTCTTCACTTCACCTCACAAATTGTCATGCCTATCCCCACCAATCAAAATTCATTATTACACCACGCCCTCGTTCATACATCCTTAATATAATTTTACCTTGTCTGTTAAAAAATATTTTATTATTCTATTATTTACGTATGAAAGTCCAAAAATTAAAAATTTTACTTTTAGTACCTAAAATAGTGTAATGTATTCTTTTCTCTTTCTCACCCATGTACATTTCAGCTTTCTCTCTCTAACAACAGGCATAATACCGCGGTACTTTACAATATTAAATCGGTCTGGCGCTCGTTTAACAACCGAATTAGTGAATGGCAAATTCATTTCATACTTTTTAATATTCAAATAAAATAATATTAAAATTTCAGCCCTCTTAAAATAGTTAAAAAGGAAATTATTTGGTTATAAAAAATAGCATCTGGAATGTGTTAGCAACACCAAAATACTTGGCAATATTTTTTTTTTTTTTTTTTTTATTAGGCTTTGGCTTATTTAGCATTCTTGCTCTATTATTACATTTACAAGTATTTAAGTATTACAAGTATTACATTTTATAATCCATAAAATTATTTATAAATATACATATAACACTATATCTACTCTATTTATTACTTTTGGTTTTTTTTTAAGATTTTCCTTGCATTTTATATATCAATTCCATTGTTAAATATAAATTCAATCACATATTTTGCAGTGGTACTATTTATATCGTATACTAGACTTAATACGTTTACTGGCATCATGGTATGTTTACATAAATTACTCCATAAGTGGTCGACTTCCTGTTTTTTGAATTTACATCCTAGTACCATGTGGTCTATAGTACCTTCCTCTCCACAGATGCAATTAGAAGATTGTATTATTTTTATTTTTGCTAGATGTGATGGTACTTTACAATGACCTGATCTTTGTCGGCATATTGTATAAATGAATTTTCTAGGTAAATTTTTATTGATCCACATGTTATCTTTAATTTTATTGTTGAAAAGGTAGAATGTTTTGCCTGTGGTTTGACTTGCCTCCTTGTATATTATTTGCCAGTCCATATATGCCTTTTCCTTGATAATAATTTTCATTTCATTTAAGGAAGATTTTATATCTATTAATTTACCGTCAGTACATGCTTCTTTTGCTAACTTATCTGCAGTTTCATTGCCTAAAATTCTAGAATGACCTGGTACCCATAAAAATTTTATGTTCACTCCACTTTTTTTCAGTTTACAATATATTGCTTTTATTTTACAAATTTTATTATTATTATTGTTTTTGAAGTTGTTATTATTTATAGCTGCTAATACACTATATGCATCTGTTACTATTAATATGTTAGACTCTTTAGTGTTTTTAATTATCTTCATTGTCTTCAATATAGCTATAAGTTCAGCATTGAATAAACTTGATATATTATTTAACTTAAACTTATATTGCTTGTTTGTTGTAGAGTTGTATAAGCCCGCACCTCCTTTTTTAAATTTACTATTTACGGAACCATCTGTATACCATATGTCCCATTTTATGTTTTCAGTGCATATAAAATTCATATATCGTTGATATATTATAGTGCTGTTGTCTTTTTTGTTGAAATATTTAACTTCGGTATCTATTTTAATAGTTTTTAGTTCATATGAAGATTTAAAGTAGGGCATGATCTCAAAACTTTCTATAGGTATATTTTTGTAATGATTGTAACTTATTAAAAGAAGAGGTTGGTTCTTGTTTATCCAATATGGCTTAATGTATACATTTTGAAGTTCTTCTATTCTAGACATGATAATAATTCCATGTTTTTAATAGTTTTTAAAAGTTATTGAAAAAGTCAATATTTTTAAATAATATTTGCAGAACCAATTTTGACATGGATCTAGATTAGCTTGCCATAGATCTTAGAATTAGCTTGTAAAAATATATCAAAAGTTAACTTGCACTGTAAGACTAATTTCTACCTGGGTGTAATACACATTATAATAGAACTAGCGACATCCAAGCGAACGTATTCATCGTTCAATTTAAATTCAAAATGAACTCTAATAACATTTTTCTCTCCGTTCCCCAGGTCATGAAGACGACGTACACTTACTACACGGTGATGAGCGACGTCGGATGAGTCGACGTAAAATGAGTTCTCTTGATGATCTAACCAATTCTGCAATTTCTAGTTAATAGCACTCAAAGCAAACACCTGCACACAACACTTTTAATTTGAAGAGTTATATAAATTATTTAATAGTTTTGTTCTAATGTAAATAATATTAAATAAAAATCGTACCTGCCTACTTTGTATTGGCACATATCGTAATGTAGGCCAATAATGTTCTGGCTGTACGAGTATCTACTCTATACGTATGCTTTTATTGGAAAATTCATATGATTGTATTATGTGGAAGAAGACGTGTTTACCCAAGTAAAAATTTCGACCCAATTGACGACCTAGAAGAACCCGTATCTGGGATATTTTGCATTGGATTTTTGCTCCTGCTTTGAGCCTACATGTGGCAGTTGTCGGACAAATTACGATGTTTAGGGTCAAAAGAGAATGATATTTAAAACCTATTTAGCACTAGCCACGCCTTAGTTACGCATTAAATTTTTATTATAGTTATATTGACGCGTTATATTATTTATTAAGCGGTGTTGCCGTGTCGACGACATATATATATATATATATATATATATATATATATATATATATATATATATATATATATATATATATATATATAAATATATATTTAAATATAAATCTAAGTAGCAACTAAAGTGAATTATTGTACCGACAATGTTTGTCCAACACTATCTATCTCTATCTAACTCATTATTGCATCTATCTATCTCTCTCTAACTCATTATTTCATATTCATCCCTACAGACTATTCTACAACAACAGAATCTATGTTTTACACCCATAGCAGGTGTTGAGCAATTACTTTTGACAATCTTAAGTTTAAAAAAGGTTTACAGAGTTTGAATTACATTAGACGATAGGTTCATAATTTTGGTTATGACTACGGAAGGGTCATATAATAATGTTTATGATGAGACGTGGTTTACTTTACTTTATTTAGTATGAAAAGAGGAGCATAAATTTAGATTCGGGTAACCTACAATGCTCAGTATGAACGTATCTGAACGTTTATTACCCATCATTAAGAATTTTCGTCAAGTATTTACCTATCTTATAAAAAACAATTAGCTGCAATAACCTAATTCACCTAACTTTAGGATCATGACAGGTCCAAAATTTCGACTCGGTTAAATTTTAGTAGTTTGAACAAACATCAACAAACACATTTACAGAAAAGTGTTTTTAACATAACGTTTGCGAGAAGTAATTTAGGCATTAATATAATTTTTAGCGACTTTCATTTTGTATTTACTATTGTCAGTTTCAACTAATGTCTGATTTACTAAGCAGTGTTCTCACGGGGCGATTTTACTCGACGATTTTAAAATCCCTCGTCAGTAACGGCCCGTAAGGACACGTCAGTGAAATGAGCGGTCTGGATGTTGGCGGTCCCGATGTTATACGTCCGATTTTGGCGGGCTAAGGTATACTAGCAGTTACTTCGGCAATATTAATAATCGGAATTATAGCTGTAAAAAACAACTAAACAAGTATTTTTATTAAAATTTAAATAAATACAGAATGCAATAAGACAAAATGAACATAAGTTGTCATATATTTGTATATATGTATAACTATTTCGAAGAATACAATTGCAGTATTCATAAGGCATATATAATTTGCAAAAACGTAAATTTTCCCTATCTTTTTGATAACGAAACTTTGCACACAAATTAAGAACATAATAGAGAACATTAAAAATAATATATGGAACTAACAATTACACAAAAAGTTTTTCGTAAAATCCATGTGAAGTTCACCGACATTTCATAGATACAAGTAAATTTACAAGGTATACCTAATTCGCAAGTTGGCCGCCCAATGTTGGCGGTCTATAGTATACTAGCATATAGTTTGAAAATAAAAAGATTTTTTAAAAAAACTTGCCATAGTAGTGTTCATACTTTTTTTTACACCACGATAAGTTAAAGTGGACAAAAAGTAAAAATCTTTAAACATTTTAGGGAAAAAAATAATTTTGATTGATTTTTGTGTAAAAACTACTAGCATTCTGGGATTTTTAATGGTTGGAAGCTAATAGTTGCTTAAAATAACCCCAGTTTGTTTTATGGTTATGCGGTCAACATTATTTTTCAGCTTGAGAAATTTTCCTATTCAATGTTATTATAACGGGAGAATGATCGGATGATCGGATGATAGATCTAAACTAGATTGGCATTCTACATATGCATTAGGAATACCTTTAGTTATGCAAAAATCTGTTAGGTCTGGAGTCTTTTTTGTATCCGTAGGCCAATATGTTGGTGTAGCCGACCTTATTACGGCTGAAATACTCAAACAGTTGCCCGACTTATGCTAATCATTAATGAGGACAAATTATTACCTGATCACCAGTTCGGATTTAGACCAAAACATGGCACTATTGAACAAGTTCACCAACTCATTCACAATATAAATACAAGCTTTGAAAAGATACAGTAATGAGTAGCAGCCTTTTTAGACATTTCTCTGCCGTTTGACCGAGTTTTGCATGAAGGGCTGCTTTGTAAGTTCAAATATATATTACCTATAAACTATTATATCTTCATTAGATCATATCTTAGTGATAGACATTTTTTTGTGAAACAGGGAGAGGAAACAACAAACCTCTATAAGATACATGCTAGAGTTCCTCAAGGCAGTGTGATGGGTCCAACATTGTACCTACTATACACCGCAGATCTCACTATGACAGCGGGAGTAGTTACAGAAATATTCGCCGATGATACGGCAGTATTAGCCGTGGACACAAATGCGATAGATGCCTCTGCTAAGTTGCAGATAAGTCTAAACAACATAACCGACTGGCTTCATGACTTGCGTATTAAGGCAAATGAAACTAAATCAGTACAAGTGACGTTTACCACCAAACGTGATACATGCCCACCTGTGAAGCTAAATGGAATCCAAATACCACAAGCAAATGAAGCAAAATATCTGGGAATTTACTTAGATAGGCGTCTCACATGGAGGAAACATATATTTACAAAACGTAAGGCCCTAGGATTACAACTACGGAAATTATACTGGCTTATAATCAAGAAGAAGTTATCCATAGAGAACAAAATATTATTGTACAAGTGTATACTTAAACCAATATGGACTTATGGATTACAACTATGGAGCGCGTCAGCGAACTCAAACACAGAGATCGTGCAAAGGTTTCAATCAAGAACACTACGTATGATTGTAGACGTACTACGGTATATTACAAACAAGGGACTGTATCACGATCTAGACATAGCTACAGTGAAAGAGGAAATTAAAACCCGAACGGTGAAATACAAAGACCGTTTGAAGAACCACCCAAATACATTAGCGTGCAACCAAATGGAAGATAGGACTATTTTCAGCAGACTGAAGAGGAGGGCGTCTCAGGACTTAATCAAATATTATAATTTAAATAGAACGGACGTGTCACTGAACGTATACCGTGCAAGATGTACTTATTGTAAACCTTATTGTTAAATGCCAATAGACAGATCGCAATATAAATAAATTATATATAAAAAAAAAAAACTTTACAAGAGCCATTCTTAATGATCATGGATGAAATAATGTTGTTATCTTATTTATCTTCAAAAAAATAATATCTCAACCACACCAGAAATGCTAAAAACTAAAGTTTCTTGCTAAATAAAACCGTCTATTAAAAGTGCATCGTAAAGAAGCATGATCCTAAAGTATTGCATCCATCTTTCACCTTTTACTGCGATTTAGTACAGGCCAACTGTAAAGAATTTTATATCAAAAACATTAACAGAGGTAGACTGAAAAAAGAAAATATTTTATCCATGTGGCAAGAATCGTTAAATAGTGGATGCGGCATATTGGAAAAATTGCATAAAGACTGTGGAAAACAAGATGTTGCAATGCTGGGATATTATAAAACAGCACAACCGAAGATTTTGTTATTTCTATTGTGCCATTGTAATACACCCCCCTCCCCCACCCTTGGCTGGAGTAGTGCTTTTCGTTTAAACATTTATCTTTTATTTTTATTTTTGTCAAACTATTTTACTTATTTAAGCTACTCGTTTAATTATCCTTTTAACTAATTCTATAACGTTATTTAGCAGCGCCACCTAATTTAAATTTAAGCTGTAAATTAGGAAATCAGCTAATAAAATGCTAAAGTTATAAATGAACAAAAAGAATAATTAAATACAACTATTGATTAGCCATATGGGCTAATCAACTCCGCCTTTCGGTTCGATCTAAGACAGTTTTGCCATCAATATAAAGCGTACAAGTATTTCCAAATCATTAATAAAAATATGGTTAAAACAATGCCGGAATCCGACACTACGCGATACACATTGGATATGGAAAAATTAGGGTATATTACTTACATGTTAAAATAAACAAAACACACATATTCCAAACACTATAATATAATTTATACAAAAAAATAGAAATCTCAACTTTACATAATAAAAAGAGAATTATAAAACAATCGTGAAATTATTCAACTAATTTGTTTAACTATAAACTTTCTTCTGGCTTAATCTTTAGTCCACTCATCTTTGGACTCAACGACTTTGGATGTTTACAATTTAATGTATAATGTCGCTGATAGTCCAGTGGCGTGCGATGGTTACACCATCATTATTAATTGTAAATATTACATTATAAACAATTATATAAAGAATTAATTTTTAACTCAGTTATTTATTAATTACAAAAATTAAATGCATTGAAAATATTTCAATATGTATAAATATCTATATATATAAAAGAAAGACGGGTTTGTTGCAACACTTATAACTCGAGATCTGCTGAACCAATATTCATGGTTATTGATTCGTTGGATTTGTCTCCGCCCCGAATAGCATAATACATCTTAAAAACAATGAAAACTTTGCTCTTGACCGAAGATATGTGTTCTTTAAATCCTGTTTGTATTGTTGCCTACTAATCAGGCGTTGAATGGATATTACAAAAATTTAAAACTATGAACTGCTTGCGGCAGTTTGTTAGTTAGGTTAGGAATGCCAGCGCCAGATCGCGAAATGAATGACGCATTTAATAAAGAATTGGAACGTGAACGTGAATATGATCCACATGAACTAATCCAATCAGTCCAAACGAATGTACCTCTGTTGAATCCTAAGCAGAGGGAATTCAATGGCGCACAAACGCGCATTGGAAGCACTAGACCGAACATTAAGAGATCTGCGCAATGACTCGAGATGTTTTGGTGGTGCAATGATTTTATTATCTGGCGATTTCCGACAAACACTACCAGTCATTCCAAGATCTACTGCTGCCGACGAAATAAACGCTTTCCTCAAAGCATCAAATCTGTGGCGATATGTAAAGAAACTTCAACTGTCTGTAAATATGAGAATTGCATTGTTGAACGATCTATCTGCTGATGATTTCTCGAAGCAATTGCTGACTATCGGTAATGGCCGTGTTCCTGTTGACAAATCGAGCGGTTTGATTTCATTTCCTCCAAATGTTTGCAATTTTGTATCATCAAAAGACGAGCTTATCAACAAAGGATATCATTGCTAACCACAAAAATACTAAATGGTTAAGTGAGCGAGCAATTTTGGCCGTAGATGACCTCAATTTTATAATTCAAAATCAAATCGTAGGTACTCTGTATTCATTCAAATCTATCGACTGTGTAACAAACGAAGAAGAAGCCACTAATTATCCAAGTGAATTTTTGAACTCCTTGGATGTGCCTGGTTTACCACCACACAATTTAAAACTTAAAGTTGGCTCGGTAGTCATCATGCTTAGAAATTTAAACCAACCAAAACTGTGCAATGGAACGCGTTTGGTGTTAAAAAAACTGATGAGCAATGTGATTCATGCGTCGATACTTAAAGGAAAATTTAAAGATGAGGAAGTTCTTATTCCAAGGATTCCGATGATCCCAACGGATATGCTATTTGAGTTTAAACGAATTCAATTCCCGATTCGTCTTGCCTTCGCCATGACGATCAACAAATCACAGGGCCAATCCTTGACTATTTGTGGCCTCAATCTAGAAAATGCATGTTTTTCTCATGGTCAATTGTACGTGGCATGCTCACGTGTCGGCAAACCATCCGCTTTATTTGTTCTTGCGCCTGACCAAAAAACAAAGAATGTCGTTTACCACAAGGTGCTTGAATGAAAATCCCATTAATGAATTAATCCGAGTGTATTCCAATCTGCACAACATAGTTTTCAATCATTTTTTTCTGACATGAGTTTGAATTAGTTAATTATTATTATTTTTTTAATTTTTATTCTCATTCTGTATGTTTTCCTCATCATAATAAAATACTTTTATGTTTCTATCTATATTAATATTATTTTGTATCATTGTATTACGTTCATCAAAGCCTAAATTAGTTCAGCTAAAAGGTAACACGATATTCATTGACTGTTAGGCGGTACGAAGTTCGCCGGGTCAGCTAGTTAATTAATAAATAAGAAGTGCATGATAACTAAATTCTTAATAAGTTAATTTCAATATTTCTTTAATTACTCATTATAAAACTCTTACAAAAACCAATTCATTAATTACAAACTAATTAATAATTTAAAAATAATAACCTTAATGATTTTTTAACCAGAATCCTTTTTCAATATCCAATACGATACTAACATTTTCAAACAAACTATCTTATACCGATAGTAGAACTCAGCAGCATATGACTTCAAGTGATGACGTCACATACCATTGACTGAAACGCTGTTAGGCTTTGTATATTTAGGAGGTGTTGCCCGTAACCCCAAATAAACAACACATTTTTCTGGTAGAGTAATCTCAGCGAGATCTCGTGACATTCTGAGTTGTGCCGAATGTCTCCGATTTATTGGTTTGGGAGCAGAATCTAAGAATTATTCTTTTGCCTCTTTTTTTCTGTTACTATTAATATGTTAGACTCTTTAGTGTTTTTAATTATCTTCATTGTCTTCAATATAGCTATAAGTTCAGCATTGAATAAACTTGATATATTATTTAACTTAAACTTATATTGCTTGTTTGTTGTAGAGTTGTATAAGCCCGCACCTCCTTTTTTAAATTTACTATTTACGGAACCATCTGTATACCATATGTCCCATTTTATGTTTTCAGTGCATATAAAATTCATATATCGTTGATATATTATAGTGCTGTTGTCTTTTTTGTTGAAATATTTAACTTCGGTATCTATTTTAATAGTTTTTAGTTCATATGAAGATTTAAAGTAGGGCATGATCTCAAAACTTTCTATAGGTATATTTTTGTAATGATTGTAACTTATTAAAAGAAGAGGTTGGTTCTTGTTTATCCAATATGGCTTAATGTATACATTTTGAAGTTCTTCTATTCTAGACATGATAATAATTCCATGTTTTTAATAGTTTTTAAAAGTTATTGAAAAAGTCAATATTTTTAAATAATATTTGCAGAACCAATTTTGACATGGATCTAGATTAGCTTGCCATAGATCTTAGAATTAGCTTGTAAAAATATATCAAAAGTTAACTTGCACTGTAAGACTAATTTCTACCTGGGTGTAATACACATTATAATAGAACTAGCGACATCCAAGCGAACGTATTCATCGTTCAATTTAAATTCAAAATGAACTCTAATAACATTTTTCTCTCCGTTCCCCAGGTCATGAAGACGACGTACACTTACTACACGGTGATGAGCGACGTCGGATGAGTCGACGTAAAATGAGTTCTCTTGATGATCTAACCAATTCTGCAATTTCTAGTTAATAGCACTCAAAGCAAACACCTGCACACAACACTTTTAATTTGAAGAGTTATATAAATTATTTAATAGTTTTGTTCTAATGTAAATAATATTAAATAAAAATCGTACCTGCCTACTTTGTATTGGCACATATCGTAATGTAGGCCAATAATGTTCTGGCTGTACGAGTATCTACTCTATACGTATGCTTTTATTGGAAAATTCATATGATTGTATTATGTGGAAGAAGACGTGTTTACCCAAGTAAAAATTTCGACCCAATTGACGACCTAGAAGAACCCGTATCTGGGATATTTTGCATTGGATTTTTGCTCCTGCTTTGAGCCTACATGTGGCAGTTGTCGGACAAATTACGATGTTTAGGGTCAAAAGAGAATGATATTTAAAACCTATTTAGCACTAGCCACGCCTTAGTTACGCATTAAATTTTTATTATAGTTATATTGACGCGTTATATTTTTTATTAAGCGGTGTTGCCGTGTCGACGACATATATATATATATATATATATATATATATATATATATATATATATAAATATATATTTAAATATAAATCTAAGTAGCAACTAAAGTGAATTATTGTACCGACAATGTTTGTCCAACACTATCTATCTCTATCTAACTCATTATTGCATCTATCTATCTCTCTCTAACTCATTATTTCATATTCATCCCTACAGACTATTCTACAACAACAGAATCTATGTTTTACACCCATAGCAGGTGTTGAGCAATTACTTTTGACAATCTTAAGTTTAAAAAAGGTTTACAGAGTTTGAATTACATTAGACGATAGGTTCATAATTTTGGTTATGACTACGGAAGGGTCATATAATAATGTTTATGATGAGACGTGGTTTACTTTACTTTATTTAGTATGAAAAGAGGAGCATAAATTTAGATTCGGGTAACCTACAATGCTCAGTATGAACGTATCTGAACGTTTATTACCCATCATTAAGAATTTTCGTCAAGTATTTACCTATCTTATAAAAAACAATTAGCTGCAATAACCTAATTCACCTAACTTTAGGATCATGACAGGTCCAAAATTTCGACTCGGTTAAATTTTAGTAGTTTGAACAAACATCAACAAACACATTTACAGAAAAGTGTTTTTAACATAACGTTTGCGAGAAGTAATTTAGGCATTAATATAATTTTTAGCGACTTTCATTTTGTATTTACTATTGTCAGTTTCAACTAATGTCTGATTTACTAAGCAGTGTTCTCACGGGGCGATTTTACTCGACGATTTTAAAATCCCTCGTCAGTAACGGCCCGTAAGGACACGTCAGTGAAATGAGCGGTCTGGATGTTGGCGGTCCCGATGTTATACGTCCGATTTTGGCGGGCTAAGGTATACTAGCAGTTACTTCGGCAATATTAATAATCGGAATTATAGCTGTAAAAAACAACTAAACAAGTATTTTTATTAAAATTTAAATAAATACAGAATGCAATAAGACAAAATGAACATAAGTTGTCATATATTTGTATATATGTATAACTATTTCGAAGAATACAATTGCAGTATTCATAAGGCATATATAATTTGCAAAAACGTAAATTTTCCCTATCTTTTTGATAACGAAACTTTGCACACAAATTAAGAACATAATAGAGAACATTAAAAATAATATATGGAACTAACAATTACACAAAAAGTTTTTCGTAAAATCCATGTGAAGTTCACCGACATTTCATAGATACAAGTAAATTTACAAGGTATACCTAATTCGCAAGTTGGCCGCCCAATGTTGGCGGTCT